>CAJQUN010000366.1:0-574787 GCA_907163345.1 Haberlea rhodopensis
AAAAAATCAACCGGGAAACTCAGATGATACTGTACCCTAGAATGGCAATTACAAAAATTTGTTTAATGTTCGAAGCTATAAGATCATCTCTACCAACGAGTAGACTCATAGATTTCGCCCTTTACCATTTCCCCTTACGCCACTTTTCACATTGTGGCCTTTTATAAAAATTTGGACAGAGTCTCCCCATAAATTGAGCTATCCCGAAACAAAACAACATCACATAATATAATTTCCCAGGCCAGGGAAAAACACAATACTCAACAGAATACAGCAACACTAAGTAAATTCCCAGCCAGGGAACACACCACACAATAAGACACAAAAGTGGGTTTCAACACCCACATAATACACCAATGCCTCTCATATCATTTAGCAATTCTACCACTAATTGCATGCAATATAGAATGAAAGAGAGAAAGGCTCATGCCTTTATATACAACCCATATACAAGTATAATCGTGCTCACATGCGAGCATCATAAATGTGTATATAATCCTCAGGTGTATATAAGTACACTATACGATACCGTGCTCCATCAAGCCCTTGGTACCACGATCCTGGGAGTACCTCCAATCAACAGCTCGAGCTCAGCTCCAAAACCATTGATGTACCTGTTCACCTGTCCCAACAGAGACAGCCCCCACACGGGGTGAGCATACCAATTCCACAATTTCATAATCATAATGACATAATACATAATTTACAAAAATGTAAATATTGTGGAACATATGTGACACTTCCTGGATGGTATCATGCCTCATCCTAGCGTACCCCCTGTAATATCCCTGTTCTCAAAACAGATAAATCATTCAAAGCCTGAATATGCAGTTAATCATCACATTGGTTAGCCCTAGCTAGTTTCAAATTAACAACATCTCATTACATTTTCTTTATCAAAGAATTATCGTAATTCTAGATATCATGTAGAGATTTCCTTAACTTCCATTACCAATTAATCAACTCCTTGATTAACTTACGTCTCTGTTCCTATTCATAATAATAGGGAATGGAATATAGATATCTTGGATATCTAGTCAAATGCCACATCTCATCATTTGCTCGCTTCATAGCGGCAACATATTTAAACAAATAACAAATCAAGTTTCATTTTCCCTTATCCTATAGGTTGTCACCTATATATATTATATCATGCATCACACTTGCAAAGATATAATTAAGACATGCTCGTACGCTAAACGTACCTTAAATCCTCGTAGTCCAAGCCAAACCTTGCTTGGGTTCCATGCCCACGATAAATAATTCACAATTATTTACGAACATGTAACCCATGCTCAAGCACATCCATAACCCTCAAAAATATTGTCAACACACGACAATTAACCATTTAAAAGACCCGGGGCAGGGCACATGCATGGAGGGAAAACGAATGAGACATTATCGAAAATTGTTCAAGAACACCCTTCAATTTTCGAACCTTAACATCACAATTCGAACACAAACTAAGCACCATAATACATCTAAAACATGTAATAATCGATCAATAAAAAAGAATCAGCACCCCCCTGCCAAAACCCCCAAAATTCGAACACAACCTCACGCACACAGCGAGAAATTCGAACCAAATCAATCCAAAAATAGCAGGGAAATACATGAGAAGCATGAAAAAGGGGGTAAGGAAGGTTACCCAATCGAAAATCGGAAGGAAATCGCTAAAAATCGAAGAACCCTAGAATTTTGGGCCTCTGCGCTATTATGGAAAATCCGAACGCACATCGCGACGAAACTTCGAATTCTTGGTGCGGAAAGTTTGCGCCTCGGAGAGACGAAGCTAGGGACGGTCCGGACGCGCACGGATGGTGGCCGGACAGCGGCGGGCGCGACGCTTTTACGCGCGGGGGTTGGGGCGACGGGAAACAGACGGGGGAAGAGAGAGAGAGACGGGCAAGGCTTAAAATGGCTTTCAAGCATTAAAATCTCGGGTTCAACTGGTAAATATAGCAAAATTACCCCGAAATTCTAAAAGCCCCACAAATACATCATGATTCATTAAAAATCATCTGTTTTCAAAACTTCTCTCTCTAACTCCAAAACCCCCCTACCGGTGCCCACACAAAGCACCCCAGATCCCGAGTCACACTAAAAACCCAACTCATAGGTTTTTTCACCCCAAATGAGAATACAATCTAAACCTCGGGATCCAACGATCCCAACTACTCAAATAGACGAGCTCGAGAAGCCCAACACCGCGATTAAATTCTAATCGCTACGTAAAAACAACTTTAAGGGTCATTAATACTCCGGAATTAACATCTATAATCCCAGGTCATCACAATATCCCCCACTAAAAGAATTTCGTCCTCGAAATTAGCACCGGTGTAATACGTAACACCTAGGCTATACAACAACATGAATCCATAACCTCGATCCTTGACCATTATTAGAATCGTCTAAAAAAAATGCGAGGATACTTACCTCACATCAAACTCTGAAACAGAGCGACTTACCAAAACCAACATATCACCCAAGAGGCAAAACGTACCTCGATGCGGGTCATCCCAAAAGTCAGTCTCTCATTACTGCAAAACAACCAATACTTACGACTGTAGATCGTACAGTCATCCTTAGTTCTAATACAACTAGTAAGAACGCATCATGAATGACACCTCAACCGTGAGAACGTTGACCTCGTGTCAAACTCTGGAGTGGAATAGACTTCCAAATCTATCATAACGTCAAAGAGCGTCAGCACAACTCAACGCTAATAATCCAAAAGCAGTTAGTCAACTTGTGAGACCCCCATTATCACATCAAGATATTTAGGTGCAATTAAGAGAACTAAGCATTCACATGCATAAATCAGAGTAGTAATGTCGTGTTGATTAACCTGATCTTAAGAGATTACAGTACCAAAAGTTCAAAAATGAATTTCACATATTCCTACAAAAAGGTACTACGTTATAGTCTCATTCTACTACAAGTAGAAGCTATACAAAATTCTCTAACATGCTAATCCTGTAGCACTCCTTATAGCTCAGCATTTCAACCCCGACCCTGGTTCTCATCATCAAAAGCACCTACAAAGACAACCCCCAACACATGAGCATAACACAATTCATATTCAACATAATATGAATGCAAGGCGTAAATGCAAAATCATAAATACAAAGCACTTCCTGTATTTCCAAGCATTTACAACGCCCATTGGTTGTCCCTGTACCATAACTCATAATGACACGTTATATGAACATATGGTTTTATAAATAAATGTCCTGACATCCTTCCTCCTTAAATCCTTATTTCAATCCTGAGTCCTTATCATTAGTACATTTTAATGCTTCTTGCCACTCCATGAAAGCGGAATTCTTCCTCGCTTCCTATGGACCTTAGCGTAAGCATTAAAATCCTTACTAAGATAACCTTGACTCGTGAAATACACCTCTTATATGTCACATCATACATATGCAAAAACAATGCATAATAACATGTATCATAACCTTAATGCACCACATTGCATTCATCATTTGTCAAATAGACAAACATAAAGTACATGTTACCGTTGGGATGCCCGTACGTCGGTTACGTACCTTTCCAAAAGATAGAGGAGTCAATCGACTATCTCCTCGGCTGTGCTGGCACCTGAGATGGTTCTACATAGCCACACAACACAATATTAGGCACCTCATAATAATCCGGAATCAAAACTCAATTAAAAACCACATTTATCCAACAATGTCATCTCGCGATCGATCGCCCCTGAGCCCCGATCGATCGCGAGATGCTACTGCCTCGCATACCAAAAAAATGCAGTCAGCGATCGATCGCCTCAATATTGGCGATCGATCTCCAAAACTAACTGGAACGTCGCGATCGATCTCGCCTCCTTGGCGATCGATCGCCAACCTTGTTCCTTTGAGCGATTTTCCAGAATTGCTTAACACCGATATTCATACCCTTAATCTAACATGTAAGACATGATACATGCCAAGACCAACATGCTAGCAGTTGCACTACACTACCCTGAGTGTATTCAATCCAAATTACACCCTAAACATAAGCCCACATGCATAAAAGTCGACCATGTAAACAAGTACTAGATCAACTTTTCTGGAAACAGGGCAACATATTCATTTCCAGATTTCTTGAGCACCTCTTTTCATGCTATTAAAACTATCACATATAACATAAAGAATGCTCGAACAAACATGCCAAGGGCTTCACAAAACTACCATGCATATTTTCACATCAAAGGTTTACCAAAACCTAAGCTTAACGTGCATGATAACGCCTTCATAAAAACACTCCCCACTCATATTTTTCCAGAAAACAGGGCACAGCCTTACCCAGATTTTCGAACACCTTACTTTATATGCTTATTTCCTCTACATAAAACAGGCAACATGCTCAAGGAAAAATGCAGAGAGCTTCATTAACATCACATAAAAGTACTCATAACAATATTTCTTTAAACCCTACACTAGCATGCCAAATCTGCTACAAAGAACATACATGCTAGAAATCTAAAAACTAGGAAAAACATGTGACTCCTCACCACTTTTGCTCTTCGATTATCTATATGAAGGGATGAACGAAATCCGAGCACTTTCTTCCTAGAAACCGACCAAGTTGCAGACAAAAGGAATGCAAGAAGAAGGAGTCTTTTTGGAAGAGGCAAAATGAAAATATCTTAGTGCAAAGAGGCTTACTAGTCAATCTGCTTTCCAGAAAAACTGGGGAGGGGCGTGGGTTTCAATCAAGTGGGGGTGGGGTGGTTGCATGTAGGGTGGTTTGGTGGTGTTTAATTGTGTCCCGGTATTTCATACGATGTATAAAAATATCTCTCCTTGATATTTTATTATTCTACCACATAAACACAACAATTAAAAACACCTAACATGCTCCCAAACCACATCATCAAAATAAATAATTCACTCCCACATAAAATACGCCTTTAGCACATAGGCTCACAATTAACAACCCTTAATTGTATGATTACCCACATAATCATTTCGGGGATATCACAATACTCCCCTACTTATAAGATTTCGTCCCCGAAATCAAACATGCTGTCAACAAGAGATAATACAATACATAAACGCATACCAGAAAACAGCTCTGGATAGTGCTGCACCATGTGTCGCTCTGTCTCCCACGTGGCCTCCTCGACACCCCTACGATCCCACTGAACCTTGATCATAGGACCTTGTTCCGAAGTCTGCGGTCTGCCCTATCCAAAATCCTGATAGGCCGCTCCACATAAGAAACATCGGACTCTATCTGAACCTCTGAAGGCTGCAACTCATGTGAAGGATCCGGCTCATACTTCCTCAGCATAGACACATGAAATACGTCGTGTATACCAGACAGAGAGGGCGGTAAAGCCAAACGGTACGCCAGAGTACCAATACGCTGTAAGATCTCATACGGCCCCACATACCTCGGGGATAACTTTCCTCGCATCCCAAACCGTACTACGCCTCTGAAAGGTGAGATCTTCAGAAAAACTCTGTCGCCTAACTGAAACTCCAACGGTCTACGCCGCTGATTGGCATATGCTGCCTGTCTGTCCTGAGCTGCCTTCATCTTTCTTCTGATAACCTTAACTTTCTCTTCCATTTCCTGAACCAACTCTGGTCCTCCAACCGACTTACGGTCCATGTCATCCCAACACAAGGGTGACCTACAACGCCTACCATAGAGGGCCTCGAAAGGAGCCATCTGTATACTTGCCTGGTAGCTGTTGTTGTAAGAGAACTCCACCAAGGCTATCGAGTCCTGCCATGAAGTGTCGAACTCTAGCACACAAGCCCTCAACTTATCTTCGAGCGTCTGTATCGTACGCTCGGTCTGTCCGTCCGTCTGGGGATGATAGGCTGTGCTCAGCCTCAACTCTGTACCTAGAGCTGTCTGTAGACCCTCCCAAAAGTGAGATGTAAACCGCGGATCTCGATCAGACACAATCGAAACAGGGATCCCATGCAGTCTCACCACATCTCTGACATATAAATGTGCCATCCTCAAGTACGTGAAGGTCATACAGTAGGGAATGAAATGAGCACTCTTAGTCAATCTGTCAACGACTACCCATATGGCATCAAAACCGGAAACAGTCCTTGGTAAGTGGGTCACGAAATCCATAGATACGTGTTGCCACTTCCACTCATGTACCTCCAAACTCCTTAATTCACCTCCAGGCCTTTGCCTCTCAGCCTTCACCTGCTGACAAATCAGACAGCGCTTGACGAATGAAGTAACATCCTGTTTCATTCGCCTCCACCAGAACTGGCTGCGTAGATCCTTATACATCTTCTTCCCGCCCGGGTGGATACTCATCCTGCTGCAATGAGCTCGCTGTAATATACCCTGGCGCAACTCGGGTGTATTTGGAACCACCCATCTATAGCCAAGTCTCAGAGAACTGTCCTCAGCCACTCTGAATCTCGATGGCTGACCTGAATGAATCACTAACATCCATCTCTGAACCTCTGCATCGGTCCCCTAAGCCTTCCTGATGTGCTCATAAATAACAGGCTCAGCTAACAACGTCAAAACCTGTACTGGTGAAGTAGACACATCATAATCAAATCCCAAATGGCAGTAGGAGCCCAACATAGCTGATAAACACATAGCATCCTCTGCTGTGCTCCTCACCTTCCGACTCAAAGCGTCGGCTGTCAAGTTTGCTTTCCCCGGGTGATATTCAATTTCACCGTCGTAGTCCTTCAGCAGGTCCATCCATCTCCTCTGCCTCATGTTCAGCTCAGCCTGTGTAAACAAGAACTTCAAGCTCTTGTGATCAGTGAAGATGGTGAATGAGGTACCGTACAAGTAGTGTCGCCATATCTTCAAGGCGAATACTATAGCCGCTAACTCCAAATCGTGGACTGGATACCTCGTCTCATGTGGCTTCAACTGTCTCGAAGCATAAGCCACTACATGTCTGTCCTGCATCAGTACGCACCCTAGGCCCTGTAACGATGCGTCCGTATAGAGAACAAATCCTTTGTTCTCTCTGGGAATCACTAGAACTGGTGCAGTAGTCAGTCTGTGCTTTAATTCCCGGAAACTCTTCTCACAAGCCTCTGACCAACAAAATGGGACTCCCTTCTGAGTCAGCTGTGTAAGTGGCTTGGCGATCTTTGAGAAACCCTCGACGAAACGTCGGTAATAGCCAGCCTGTGATGTCCCCGAAATAATTATATGCGATTTGGGCATGTTTATGTGATTTATGGTGATAAATGAATTATGTGTCGGCATTGTTTATCATATGAAATGCTTAGTCATGATAGGAATGATCCGGTAAAGCATTTCGGAGTGCATGTTATTCATGTGGGGAATTTGAGTGTTATGATAGTTTATTTGATATGGGTTGTGTTTATTTGGGAAAGCATGATTTTAATGGAGACTTTGAATCCATTGTGGTAATATGCTTTTAAAATATCATGTAGAGGTATTTCATACATCATGCTTGTAATTTATCATACATTAAAAGTTTTGAAATTAACTAGCATGACAAAGAGGGCCACTTGCATTGCTTTACATCCCATCACCCCATCCCTCTCAGATTTTGTCTCTAAACCTCATCCATTCACTCCATTAGCTGCCATTTTCGTTTTTGAAACTGGAGTGGAAGAGAAGACTTGAAAAAGGAAGAGTTTTTGTGTTTTCTTGCCAAAAACTTGAAGCTCAAGTGGTAAGCTTCCTTTATAGTAAAGTCTTGTTGAGTCTTGGTTGATTTATAGCTTGTTTTTGAGGTTAAATGAGTGGAGCTTGGTTCATCTTGTTATTCATGGTGGGAGATGTATTTTCATGTTGTTTTGTGGTTATATGTTGAGCTTAGTGGTTGTTTTTGGTTGTACATGAGTATAGGTGTGGTTAGAAGCTCATACTTGGATGTTTCTCGCTGAAACAGGGTTTCTCGATCGATCGGAAATTTGGTCCGATCGATCGAGCAAGACAGTACCTAAGCCAGGCGTAAAAATAGCTTACCGATCGATCGGCGTTTTTACCGATCGATCGGTGTGATGTCTCGATCGATCGGTAAAATGGTCCGATCGATCGGTGGAGGCAGTATCCAGATGCCTGATTTTCTCAACTTGGCGATCGATCGGTGTGATGACCAGGGATTATAGGTGTTAATCCCGGAGTATTAATAATCCCTAAAGTGGTTTTACGTGGCGATTTGGGATTTAATCGAGGTGTTGGGCCTTCTGGGCTCGTTTATTTGGGTAGTTGGGATCGTTGGATCCAGAGGTTGAGATTGTATTCACATTACGGTGTAAAACCTAAGAGTTGGGTTTTTAATGTGTCTCGGGATCTCGGGTGCTGGGTGAGCACCGGTAGGGGATTTTGGAGTTAGAGAGAGAGTTTTTGAAAACAGATGATTTTTAAGGAATCATGATGTATTTGTGGGGCTATTAATTTTTCGGGGTATTTTTGCTATAAATACCATTTAAACCCAAAATTTTACACAAAAATTCATTTCAGCCCCTTTATTCTTCTCTCCCCCCCCCGCGCGCCACTCCCGTCAGCCCCTGCCCCCGCGGCTTCAAGCGGTGCGCCCGCCGCCGTCCGGCCGCCGATGGGCGCGTCCGACCTACCCACGGCATCGTCTCGGCGAGGCGCTTCTTTCCCCTCCATCAATTCGAAGTTTCATCGCGTGTGGAAGTCGGATTTTGCGGATGTGCGCCGATCCCCAATTTCTAGGGTTCTTCGATTTTGGTCCGATTTCTTCCGATTTTCGTTTGGGTAATCATCCTAACCCCTTTTTCGTTATTTTCGTGCAATTCCCTGCCATTTTTGTGTTCGATTTGTTCGGATTATTGTTGTTGGTGGGATTGGTTCGAAATTTTGGTTGTATGCATGAAGTGGGTTCGAATTTGGGGGTTTTGGAAGGGTTGTGGTGATTCTTGTTATGGATTGATAAATTCATGTTGTAGATGCATTATGATGCTTCTTGGATTTCGAATTTTAGGGGCTTGGGTTTCGAATTTTAGGGATTTGGATTTCAAATTTGGGGGTTTGGCATGTAGGATGATTATTCATGCTATGGATTGATTAATTCACATTTTAGATGAATTATGGAATTATTGGGTTCGAAATTGTGAGATTAAGGTTCGATTTTTGTAGGGCATTCTTGAACAAATTTCGATTGTCTCATTTATTTCCTTCCCTGCATGTACCCTGCCCCGGGTCTTTTAAGAGGATAATTGTCGTGTATTGACAATGTTGTGAGGGATATGGGTGTGCTTGAGCATAGGTTACATGTTCGTAAATAATGGTGAATTGTTTATCGTGTTAGCACATCATTCCTCGGGGCATGGAACTCGAGCAAGGCTTGGCTCGGACTTCGGAGATTTAAGGTACGTGCGACGTACGAGCATTACTATATATATGTGAAATGCATAAGGTGTTTTTGATTGCATTGAATGTTTTGCGTATGGTTATATATATATGTTGATATAGCCAAGGAATGACCCAAATCTTGATATCGCCGCTTGTAGCGTGCGTGACACTAGAGTAGGATGACTCTTGCATGATATATGGGGTACTGGGTTTATATGACTATATTATGAGACATTTGAGATGTCTAGGTTTGTAAAATCATGTATTCTTCGTAAGACATTTGAGATGTCTAAGTTCGTAGAATCGTGTATTCATTATAAGACATTTGAGATGTCTAGGTTTGTAGACTCATGTATTCATTATAAGACACTTGAGATGTCTAAGTATAATGAAGGATTGGTAAAATAAATGCTAAGGCATTTGAGCTATCTGTGATTGATAGCAAGGTTGTGAAATCAGTATTAGATATTGTGATATCTGTAATTGCATGTTTAATGAATTTGTAATCACTATATGTTGATATTCGAGGATCAGGCATGCGATGTGTAAATCAATGTGTTGATTTACTGATTTATGAGATTTGATGAGTTTGATGTTGTGAGAACAGGGACAGTACACGGAATCCCGGATGAGGATGTTGCCATCCAGGGAGTATCATTTAAATTCATTAGCATTTACCTTTGTTGTAAATTATGAATTTCATTATTATGATTATGGGATTTTGTGTATTGGTATGCTCACCCCGTTGGGGGCTGTCTCTGTTGGGACAGGTGGACAGGTACATCGATGGCTATGGAGCTGAGCTCGAGCTGTTGATTTGAGGTACTCCCAGGATCGTGGTACCAGGGCTTGATGGAGCACGGTATCGTATAGAGTACCTATATATACACCTGATGATTTATACATATTCATATTCATGATGCTCGCATGTGAGCACGATTATACTTGTATATGGATTGTATATAAAGGCATGAGCCTTTCTCTCTTTCATTTAAGGTTGCATGCAATTAGGTTGAATTGCTAGAATGATATGAGAGTCATTGGTGTATTATGTGGGTGTTGGAACCCACTTTTGTTGACGTATGTGTGGTGTCTTCCCTGGCTGGGAATCTACTTGTATTACTGCTTTCTGTTGAGTATTATGTGTTCCCTGGCCGGGAATTTTGTTATGTGTTGTACTCTGTTTTGGGATAGCTCTATTTATGGGGAGACTCTGCCCAAATTTTTGTAAAAGTTTACAATGTGAAAAGTGGCACCAAGGGGTTGGTAAAGGGCAAACATATGAGTCTTTTATTGACAGGCAATGATTAAGTATCATCAGAGCTTCCCGATTGACATTTTATAGAAAGCATGTACCACACATAGTGGTTAATACACTAATCAAGGTTTTAAGGGCTTGGGGTCCTTACATTAGTGGTATCAGAGCAGTGGTTGCTCATTGGGGCTGTTAAGGGCCTAGGAAGTTATTGATAGCACATATTTATGCATGATGGCATTAATGTTGTATGACATAGCAAATTGTTTATGTGCTATTATGATATGAAAAGTGGTATTGCTAACCATTGTGGTTGCAGGAATCGTGTGGAACACGATAGGATGACATTTATGGGGATGTCTGGCACTCCGTGTGTTATGTGCCAAGGAAGCTGGTTTTAAGAAAATCAGATAAAGGGATATTTCCGAGGTAACATGTATTTTACGTTGTCTTGTTGACACATGATGAATGCAAAGTGGTGCATTGAGGTTATGATATATGTTATTGTGCATTGTTTTTGCATATGCATGTCTTGAGTCAAAGTTATCTTAGTAAGGATTTTAATGGCTTATGCTAAAGTCCATATGAAGCGATGAAGAGTCCCGCTTATATGGAGTAGCAACGCTAAAGTCCATTGGAAGCGATGAAGAGTTCCGCTTACATGGAGTAGCAACGCTAAAGTCCAGTGGAAGCGAGGAAGAATTCCGCTTTCCTGGAGTAGCAAGAAGCATTAAAATGTACTAATGATAAGGGCTCAGGATGAAATAAGGATTTAAAGAAGGATATCATGACATTTATTTGTGAAACCATACATTCTCATAATGTGTTTTTATTATGAATTGAATGTGGATGCATAGCGTATATGGCTATTGTTGTTAACCCTGATGGTTGCAGGTTACAGGAAATATGGAGTATAAAAAGGAATGATGATTACACATTCCAGGAGTCCTGCTTATGACAGTGAGAATTTTTATACTTACGCTTGACCGCTAAAAATGTGGAGCGGGCGGGGATGCTCGCTTGCACATGGAGGCGGGGTATTCCATACGAAGCGAGGATGATATACCGCTTGTATGAAGAAGCTTATGCTTGTACCGCTAAAAATGTGGAGCGGGCAGGGATGCTCGCTTGCACATGGAGGCGGGGTATGCCATACGAAGCGAGGATGAGATACCGCTTGTATGAAGAAGCGAGGATGAGATGCCGCTTGTTAGGATGATGATTCATTCCTTTGTGATGACACGGATGATAGCGGTGATGTGTCCCGCTGTGTCGATTTATATTCATTTCTCTATGAGGACACGGTTTATAGCGACGGTTCATTCCGCTATATTGATTGGCGATGGTTCATTCCGCCAGGTGTATTTATAGCGACGGTTCATTCCGCTATATTGATTGGCGATGGTTCATTCCGCCAGGTGTATTTATAGCGATGGTTCATTCCGCTATATCTATTGGCGATGGTTCATTCCGCCAGGTGTATTTATAGCGATGGTTCATTCCGCTATATCTATTGGCGATGGTTCATTCCGCCAGGTGTATTGATAGCGATGGTTCATTCCGCTATATCTATTGGCGATGGTTCATTCCGCCAGGTGTATTGATAGCGACGGTTCATTCCGCTATATTTATTGGCGATGGTTCATTCCGCCAGGTGTATTTATAGCGACGGTTCATTCCGCTATATTGATTGGCGATGGTTCATTCCGCCAGGTGTATTTATAGCGATGGTTCATTCCGCTATATCTATTGGCGATGGTTCATTCCGCCAGGTGTATTGATAGCGATGCCTCTTTCCGCTACTATGGGGACGATGATTCATACTCAGGTATATAGCGAGGTTTCATGCCACTTATTATATGACGAGGTGTCATGCCGTCGATTCTATAGCGAGGGATTTTGCCGCTATGTACTCAGCACAGGATTTTGCCGCCTTCGAGCGATGGGTGCTGATTACGCACTATTATTGAGCGACGGAGACAGGTATGACGCTATATCACTAGCGATGAGGTATGAGATATTGCTATTTTATTAGCTTTATTGTAGCTGGCATGCATTGATATACATGTTTATTATGCCTATTTTACTAGCATGTTAGTGGATGACATACGCTGATGTACATGTATCGTCACTAGTGGGCAATGTTTTAGATGCCATGAGTTGGCATGTGTCGTCACGGGATGACGATGACGATGGTGTAGGAGATGTCTTATTAGACATGCATCATCGTTACGATGATCGATGCGTTGAGTATACGTATTCAGTGGTATGCCTTGGGTGCCAGTACCGAGCACAAGGTGGTGTGTGCGACACCGATGGACGTGACCCTTATACCGAGCGGGTTGCTCGAGGAATGGTTGGATGCGCTGTACATGTGATTGTACCGCAGCTTACGATTGGGGGATCATTTTACGAGTGGTGATACCCTTGAGGTATGCTCGTTGGAATGGCTTTTGGCCATGTGATTTGACGACAGGAGTAATCATGGAGGAAAGTACTCGCTTGCTGTCGATGTGACATGTGGTGGACATGATCACACCACCCTTGAGGGTGTAGGATGGGTCCTAAGGGAGTAGGATCAGGTTATGTTAAGTACATAGGGACATTGGGTTGTCCAGGGTGTATCGGCATTGAGGAATGTTGGATAAAGACCCATTACTCTATTGAGTTTTCCTCCCATAGTATGTTATACCATGTGGAAACGTCCGTCTTATTGGTAGGTTTGAGGTAAACCTAAAGAGGCAGAGACTAGGTTGTCTGCCGCGTGTGTGTAGCACCATGATGGGCTTGCTAGAGCCGTTACACTGCTCGTTGGAACCAAGTTTGGCAAATCGTAAGGTGATACGATGTGGATTGTGGTGGACTCTAGTAGTCACCATGTCATTGAGGTTAAGGTTGTTCGTGCCTCGCTGAAACGTGTATACGTTTATGTTTAAATCTTGGAGACTTGTCTGGGACAGCTCAGGATGTTGGAGTACCAACAAGAGAGTCATCAGGTTGTTATTGACTCAATCTAAAGGAACCCGTGTATTGGGATACAATGGGTGTTATTGTATCCAGTTTTTCCGAACGATGGTTCGAGACTTGTGGATCTCGAGTTCGATGGCATTTCCCTTGCGAGGAAGAAGGTAGTATTATACCTATTTGGGAATCTTTGAAAGATTCGGTAAGTTGGTACAAGTGGTGTTGATTTTGGGAATCACACCGTGTATTGTTAATCGTCGATTTTCATCCTCCACTGAGTAAGGAATGACTCAGAATTGACGGTTGTGTTTGGGGCTTAGGGATATATGGTAGATACCCGAGCCGAGTGCATTGAGTATGCATGCGATATCAGTGCTTAGGCAGGTATACCGGTGAGTATACGGATGCCAGTTATTGATTTCCTCTCTGTTAAGCATAGAGTTATGCTATTTTTGGGATGGTTAAATCTCTAATGAGAGATATGGAACACCTTGAGATTGGGAATCTCCATGGCACGATGTTTATGAGGAATAATCGTGAAGTTAGTTGACTCCCTTGAGGAGGGATTTTCTTGTGAGGGTTAAGGTATTTCCCTTATTGGTGTTTTCCTTCGAGTTATGCGACAGCCTTCCCAAGTTTGGATTGTTAAATCCGAGGATTTTCAAGGGATGGCAGGATTTCGGATTGGTTGAGTGTCGCTGACGACACAAGCGTTGCGGATGCAATGGGTTTATTGCATGCCCCTTAAGAAATGTAAACTCTGCGGAGTCTCGGTTGTTATTTATGATCAGGACGTGATTCTTGGAACATCCGGAGGTGGACATCTTGTGAGATGTCTTTTGTTTGAATTTGTGGCCGTGAGTTGCCCAAATTAAGTTGCAATGAGGCGACTACTCCTTCGATGGAGGAAGTTTGAAGTGGAAACCAGGTTTGATATGGGTACACCGTGGTTGTACTAGTGTTTCCTTCGTAACGATGTATGTTAGACATCGTAAGTCATAGTAAAATATCATTGGATGATATCTTCGATAGAATCAAGAGCGATTCGAATCCTTGCAGTTTCAGTTGACTAACTGCTTTTGGACTGTTAGCGTTGAGTTGTGCTGACGCTCTTTGACGTTATGATGGATCTGGAAGTCTATTCCACTCCAGAGTTTGACACGAGGTCAACGTTCTTACGGTTGAGGTGTCATCGGGACGTGTTCGTACTGTTGTATTAGAACGAAGGATGACTGTCCGATCTACAGTCGTAAGTATTGGTTGATTTGCAGTCATGAGAGGCTGACTTTTGGGATGACCCGCATCGAGGTACGTTTTACCTCTTGGGTGTTATGTTGGTTTTGGTATGTCGCTCTGTTTCAGAGTTTGATGAGAGGTAAGTATCCTCGCGTTTATTAAGACGATTCTGATATGGTCAGGAATCGAGGTTATGGCTTCATGTTGTTGTGTAGCCTGGGTGTTACGTGATACACCAGTGCTAATTTCGAGGACGAAATTCTTTTAGTGGGGGATATTGTGATGACCAGGGATTATAGGTGTTAATCCCGGAGTATTAATAATCCCTAAAGTGGTTTTACGTGGCGATTTGGGATTTAATCGAGGTGTTGGGCCTTCTGGGCTCGTTTATTTGGGTAGTTGGGATCGTTGGATCCAGAGGTTGAGATTGTATTCACATTACGGTGTAAAACCTAAGAGTTGGGTTTTTAATGTGTCTCGGGATCTCGGGTGCTGGGTGAGCACCGGTAGGGGATTTTGGAGTTAGAGAGAGAGTTTTTGAAAACAGATGATTTTTAAGGAATCATGATGTATTTGTGGGGCTATTAATTTTTCGGGGTATTTTTGCTATAAATACCATTTAAACCCAAAATTTTACACAAAAATTCATTTCAGCCCCTTTATTCTTCTCTCCCCCCCCCGCGCGCCACTCCCGTCAGCCCCTGCCCCCGCGGCTTCAAGCGGTGCGCCCGCCGCCGTCCGGCCGCCGATGGGCGCGTCCGACCTACCCACGGCATCGTCTCGGCGAGGCGCTTCTTTCCCCTCCATCAATTCGAAGTTTCATCGCGTGTGGAAGTCGGATTTTGCGGATGTGCGCCGATCCCCAATTTCTAGGGTTCTTCGATTTTGGTCCGATTTCTTCCGATTTTCGTTTGGGTAATCATCCTAACCCCTTTTTCGTTATTTTCGTGCAATTCCCTGCCATTTTTGTGTTCGATTTGTTCGGATTATTGTTGTTGGTGGGATTGGTTCGAAATTTTGGTTGTATGCATGAAGTGGGTTCGAATTTGGGGGTTTTGGAAGGGTTGTGGTGATTCTTGTTATGGATTGATAAATTCATGTTGTAGATGCATTATGATGCTTCTTGGATTTCGAATTTTAGGGGCTTGGGTTTCGAATTTTAGGGATTTGGATTTCAAATTTGGGGGTTTGGCATGTAGGATGATTATTCATGCTATGGATTGATTAATTCACATTTTAGATGAATTATGGAATTATTGGGTTCGAAATTGTGAGATTAAGGTTCGATTTTTGTAGGGCATTCTTGAACAAATTTCGATTGTCTCATTTATTTCCTTCCCTGCATGTACCCTGCCCCGGGTCTTTTAAGAGGATAATTGTCGTGTATTGACAATGTTGTGAGGGATATGGGTGTGCTTGAGCATAGGTTACATGTTCGTAAATAATGGTGAATTGTTTATCGTGTTAGCACATCATTCCTCGGGGCATGGAACTCGAGCAAGGCTTGGCTCGGACTTCGGAGATTTAAGGTACGTGCGACGTACGAGCATTACTATATATATGTGAAATGCATAAGGTGTTTTTGATTGCATTGAATGTTTTGCGTATGGTTATATATATATGTTGATATAGCCAAGGAATGACCCAAATCTTGATATCGCCGCTTGTAGCGTGCGTGACACTAGAGTAGGATGACTCTTGCATGATATATGGGGTACTGGGTTTATATGACTATATTATGAGACATTTGAGATGTCTAGGTTTGTAAAATCATGTATTCTTCGTAAGACATTTGAGATGTCTAAGTTCGTAGAATCGTGTATTCATTATAAGACATTTGAGATGTCTAGGTTTGTAGACTCATGTATTCATTATAAGACACTTGAGATGTCTAAGTATAATGAAGGATTGGTAAAATAAATGCTAAGGCATTTGAGCTATCTGTGATTGATAGCAAGGTTGTGAAATCAGTATTAGATATTGTGATATCTGTAATTGCATGTTTAATGAATTTGTAATCACTATATGTTGATATTCGAGGATCAGGCATGCGATGTGTAAATCAATGTGTTGATTTACTGATTTATGAGATTTGATGAGTTTGATGTTGTGAGAACAGGGACAGTACACGGAATCCCGGATGAGGATGTTGCCATCCAGGGAGTATCATTTAAATTCATTAGCATTTACCTTTGTTGTAAATTATGAATTTCATTATTATGATTATGGGATTTTGTGTATTGGTATGCTCACCCCGTTGGGGGCTGTCTCTGTTGGGACAGGTGGACAGGTACATCGATGGCTATGGAGCTGAGCTCGAGCTGTTGATTTGAGGTACTCCCAGGATCGTGGTACCAGGGCTTGATGGAGCACGGTATCGTATAGAGTACCTATATATACACCTGATGATTTATACATATTCATATTCATGATGCTCGCATGTGAGCACGATTATACTTGTATATGGATTGTATATAAAGGCATGAGCCTTTCTCTCTTTCATTTAAGGTTGCATGCAATTAGGTTGAATTGCTAGAATGATATGAGAGTCATTGGTGTATTATGTGGGTGTTGGAACCCACTTTTGTTGACGTATGTGTGGTGTCTTCCCTGGCTGGGAATCTACTTGTATTACTGCTTTCTGTTGAGTATTATGTGTTCCCTGGCCGGGAATTTTGTTATGTGTTGTACTCTGTTTTGGGATAGCTCTATTTATGGGGAGACTCTGCCCAAATTTTTGTAAAAGTTTACAATGTGAAAAGTGGCACCAAGGGGTTGGTAAAGGGCAAACATATGAGTCTTTTATTGACAGGCAATGATTAAGTATCATCAGAGCTTCCCGATTGACATTTTATAGAAAGCATGTACCACACATAGTGGTTAATACACTAATCAAGGTTTTAAGGGCTTGGGGTCCTTACAATCGGGGCTTGGGGCCGATCGATCGCAAGGCCTAAATTTTGGATTTTGAGATTTTTGTTCTATATGGTGATGTTTTTGATAATGGTTCCTTTGTTGGTTTCTAATATGGATTCATGTGATTATGTAGAACCATCCCAGGTAGCCACACAGCCTAGGAGATAAAGTCCACGATATCTCCACTTTTGGAACCAAGGTACGTAGTGAGACGTACGAGCATCGGACGGTAAAACGTGCCATACATTTAATTATGTACATTGTGGATAGTGAATCCTTACACGTGATGATATATGTGAAATGATTGTGAATTACTGTGATAATGGAATCAACTATTGTGATTGATTAATGTGATGGGAATTGATGAATGTTCCGGTAGCCTTTATCTCCGAGCGAGGGAGGTACTTGCCGCTGTCATATGAAGCGATGGTAGTATGATATTTGCCGCTGTCATGTCTAAGCGAGGTAACATGCCGCTGTCATTGTCGAAGCGAGGGATATCATATGATGCCGCTATATGTCGAAGCGAGGGGTCCTAAAATTCCGCTGTTGTATTGGGACCGGAACAGTCACAATTCAAGTGGTTAAAGTGAATTATTGTGATTATAATTGGAAACGCGTTATCGATCATTATATCTTGAACTAATGATTTTGTGCATAAGCTTGTGAAACAGGAACGACAATGAAATGTGCTAATGTGGTAATCGAGGAGCATATCAATTAATCGTTTCATACGCTTAATTACTTTATTAAGTTGAATTGTGTTAAGTGATGATATATATATATATGCTCATGGTGAGTTGTTCCTGTAGGTACATTTTGAATCAAGGGGGCTGAGGGTCGGTTGAATTGTGAGCTGTTGAAAGTGTAAATGAAGATAGAGTACAGGAATCTTGGATAGTCTCTACTCGAGAAGTAGTCTAATGCTATCACTTAAACATTCATGATCGAGAATGTAACTGATTAATTGTTGAAGTTTTATTTTGGCCTGTAACCTAATTGTGCTCACATCAAACCAGAACCCTAAGATGTCTTTAATACATATTTAGCCCTATTTATATCTTGAATTCACTGTTAAGGTTTAGGGTCCTTACATTTAGTGGTATCAGAGCAGTGGTTAGAGAACCCGGGAATGAGTGAAGGGTAGCCTTAGCAATAAGTTGGCTAGGCGTCCACTTTTAAATATGTTGTACGCATATGAAGCATGTGACTGTTATATTAACGTATTATGGTTTTCTAACGATGTAATATGTGAACTGTTTTGTATATTGTTGTTAACCCTTGTGTTGCAGTATGGCAGCGAATGTTGATGTTGGTGATGCGATAAGTGTAAATGCTAGTGCTAGACATACAAATCCCCTACCGCCGCCAGCCTTGGGCGAAGAGCCGTCCGAACAACAGTTATTGCCGGGAGAACTGAGTTTGACGCAGTTTCTGGCTTATCGGCCCCCAACTTTTGAAGGGACTGAAACAGGGGAGAAGGCCGAGGAATGGCTAGAGAGGTTGGAGCAGATATTTGTGGCTGCCCCGTGCGCAAAGACAGCGTGGATACGGCTAGCAGAATTTCAGTTGGCCAAAAAGGCGTTGATGTGGTGGAAGACCACAGTGATTGAACAGGAGGCTCAAGGTCAGGAAATAAACTGGAAGCTGTTTAGGACTCGATTTCTGACCCGGTACTTCTCAGCGGCAGCACGGCAGGCTAAAGAGGATGAATTCAATGGCTTGAGGCAAGGTACTATGCCAGTGTCTGACTATGCCCTCCAGTACTGTTCCTTGCTTCGATATGTACCTCATATTGCCTCTAGCACCCAAGCAAAGATGAGGAACTTCATGAAAGGCTTGAGGCCGGAGTTGTATGATAGGGTGATCACTTATGGCCCTACTTGTTTTGATGATGCCCTAGCACGAGCTGAACTGGCAGAGTTGGGAGTGGGTGCATATCCGAATGTGGCACCGCCTCCAGCACCATCTCAGAGACCGACCCCTGAAAATTTGAAACCAAGGGGCGACCATTTTAAGCCAAAGGGAAACTCCTCATCTTCCAGATTCAGTGGTAGATGGCAAGATACGCGTGGAAGGGGTGGTCGTGGAAGTAATGCTCCGTCTCATCGGGGACAGTCTCATGCTAGCAGTTTTGAGAAAGTTAAGTGTTTTCTATGCGGGGGACCCCATTCAGTGAAAGTATGCTCTGCTTGTTATGAGTGTGGGAAACATGGGCACTTGGCCCGAAATTGTCCTAATCGGGGAGGACCACAGAATACTATGGGGAGACCTTCAGACAGGCCAGTGCAACAGAGACCACCATTTGCACCGAGACCATTGGGAGGACAGCCGTTGGGGCCACCTCAAGGACAAGTGTATGCCCTTACCAGGGAGCAGGCTACAGCAGCTCCAGAGGAAGTGATAGCGGGTACGTGTTATTTATTTACGCACCCTGCTTATATTTTGATAGATACAGGTGCGTCGCACTCCTTTGTGTCGACGAGTTTTGTGGAGAAGCACCGTATATGCACGACTCCGTCACCCACGCCTCTTGTGGTTTCGACACCCGCTGGAAAAAGTGTGCTTACAGATCGGTTCATTGATGACGGCCTCATTTATTTTGAGGGCAACGAGTTGAAGTCAGATTTGATCGTTTTGGAGATGTCAGATTTTGATTGTATCGTGGGGATCGATGTGCTAAACAGGTATCAGGCAGTGGTGGACTGCAGACAGAGAACAGTTCGGTTCAGATCTGATTTAGGGGATCGGTGGACTTTTTATGGGGATGGTTCCCGCTCAAGAGTCCCGTTGATATCGGCCTTAAGGATGACTCAGTTATTGGAACGTGGGCATGAAGGCTACCTTATTTATGCCATTGACATTGCTGGAAAGAAAGAAGAGTTAAGGGTCGAAGATATTCCAGTAGTTGCCGAGTTTGCCGATGTATTTCCGGAAGAGATTCCCGGATTTCCGCCGATTAGGGAAGTAGAGTTCGGGATCGAATTATTACCCGGGACATCCGCTATTTCTCGTGCCCCTTACAGGATGGCACCAGCGGAGTTGAGAGAGCTGAAAGAGCAGCTACAAGAACTACTTGATAAGGGTTACATATGCCCCAGCGTATCACCTTGGGGCGCGCCTGTGTTATTTGTGAAAAAGAAGGATGGGTCGATGAGATTGTGCATCGACTACAGACAATTGAATAAGGCCACAGTGAAGAATAAATACCCTCTTCCGCGGATCGACGACTTGTTTGATCAGTTGCAGGGCACGAGGTTGTACAGTAAGATTGATTTGAGGTCGGGGTACCACCAGATCCGAGTTAGAGAGGATGATGTGCAGAAGACGGCCTTCCGGACCCGTTATGGTCACTATGAGTTTTTGGTCATGCCGTTTGGAGTGACAAACGCCCCGGCTGTGTTCATGAGCTTGATGAATCGAATATTCCAACCCTATTTGGATCAATTCGTCGTCGTATTTATTGACGATATACTTATCTATTCCCGGAGCGAGGAAGACCACAGGAATCATTTGAGGACAGTGCTCCAGGTTCTCAGGGACAATCAGTTGTATGCTAAGCTGAGGAAGTGTGAATTTTGGCTGAGCAGCGTAGTATTTTTGGGGCATGTAATTTCTAGTGATGGGATTTCTGTGGATCCCAGGAAAGTGGAAGCAGTGATGGTTTGGTCTGCGCCTACATCCGTGCCCGAGATCCGTAGCTTCCTCGGTTTAGCGGGTTACTACCGACGTTTCGTCGAGGGATTCTCTAAGATCGCTAAGCCGTTAACGCAGTTGACTCAGAAGGGTGTTCCGTTTTCATGGTCTGAGGCATGTGAGCAGAGCTTCCAAGAGTTGAAGCACCGACTGACTACAGCGCCTGTTCTGGTAATTCCTTCGGAGACCGAACGGTTTGCTTTGTACACGGATGCATCACTGCAAGGATTGGGCTGTGTACTGATGCAAGATAAGCACGTGGTGGCTTATGCATCGAGGCAGTTGAAGCCTCATGAGACCAGGTACCCGGTTCATGATTTGGAACTGGCGGCCATTATTTTCGCTTTGAAAATTTGGCGACATTATCTCTATGGTACATCCTTTACCATTTACACAGATCATAAGAGCTTGAAATTCCTATTTACTCAAGCGGAACTGAATATGAGGCAAAGGAGGTGGATGGATTTACTCAAGGACTATGATTGCGAGATAGAGTACCATCCAGGGAAGGCGAACCTGACCGCTGATGCCTTGAGCAGGAAAGTGAAGTATACAGCAGATGATGTGATTCAGCTATCGGCTTTGATGGCCTCTTGTTGTCAATTGGGATATGATTTTGATTTAGATGTATCGCCGGTGCGGGTGTCGACCTTATTGGCAGAACCGGACATCTTTGAACTTATCAGGAAAGTCCAGGTGACAGACATTGAAGTACAGAGATGGTTATCATGTATACGTCTGGGTCAGCCATCAAAATTCAGAGTAGCAGAGGATGGTTCCTTGAGACTTGGTAACCGTTGGGTAGTGCCGAGGGCACCAGAGATGCGTCAAGGGATCTTGCATCGTGCTCATTGTAGCAGACTTAGCATACATCCAGGTGGGAGAAAGATGTACAAGGACTTGCGTGATCAATTTTGGTGGAGACGGATGAAGAGAGACGTTATGTCATTCGTTAAGAAGTGTCTAAATTGCCAACAAGTGAAAGCAGAAAGGCAGAGGCCCGGAGGCGAGTTGAAGAGTTTAGAGATACCAGAGTGGAAGTGGGAGCACATCTCTATGGATTTCGTGACCCATTTGCCAAGGACTTGCCTCGGGATTTGATGCGATCTGGGTGATTGTAGATCGACAGACAAAAGTGGCTCACTTCATTCCATATAGTATGACTTTCACATACTTAAAGATGGCTCAATTATATGTTCGGAACGTAGTAAGATTGCATGGCATTCCAGTCTCGATTGTATCCGATAGAGACCCACGGTTCACATCGCACTTTTGGGAGGGTCTTCAATCAGCTTTGGGTACAGAAGTGAGACTGAGTACGGCTTATCACCCTCAGACAGATGGTCAGACAGAGCGTACCATACAGACGCTTGAGGACATATTGAGGGCGTGTGTTTTAGAGTTCGATGCTCCGTGGCAAGATTCAGTGCCGCTAGTGGAATTCTCTTATAACAACAGTTATCAAGCGAGCATACAGATGGCTCCATTTGAGGCCCTTTACGGTCGACGTTGTAGGTCACCGTTATACTGGGAAGATTTGACTAGTAAGACGGTCGGAGGACCGGAATTGATTCGTGAAATGGAAGAGAAAATAAAAGTGATCCGTCAGAAAATGAAAGCGGCTCAAGATAGGCAAGCGGCCTATGCTAATAAACGACGGCGACCATTAGAATTCCAAGTAGGAGACAAGGTCTTTCTGAAAATCTCACCTTTCAGAGGTGTAGTTCGTTTTGGTATGCGGGGGAAGTTGTCTCCGAGATATGTTGGGCCATACGAGATATTGCAGCGCATAGGCACTCTGGCTTACCGACTAGCACTACCGCCGTCATTATCCGGTATACATGATGTCTTCCATGTTTCTATGTTGAGGAAGTATGAGCCGGATCCGTCTCATGTATTGAAACCTTCTGAGGTTCAGTTGAGTTCAGATGTATCCTATGTTGAACGGCCAGTCAGAATTCTGGATCGAGAGGATCGCAGACTTCGAAGCAAGGTCATACCGATGGTCAAGGTTCAGTGGGATCGTCAGGGTGTCGAAGAGGCCACGTGGGAGACGGAACGGCATATGGTGCAGCACTACCCAGAACTATTCTCTGGTATGTGAATTATGTTTAGTTTTGGTTGGGTAAGTGCATGTGATTTCGAGGGCGAAATCTTATAAGTAGGGGAGTATTGTGATGTCCCCGAAATAATTATATGCGATTTGGGCATGTTTATGTGATTTATGGTGATAAATGAATTATGTGTCGGCATTGTTTATCATATGAAATGCTTAGTCATGATAGGAATGATCCGGTAAAGCATTTCGGAGTGCATGTTATTCATGTGGGGAATTTGAGTGTTATGATAGTTTATTTGATATGGGTTGTGTTTATTTGGGATAGCATGATTTTAATGGAGACTTTGAATCCATTGTGGTAATATGCTTTTAAAATATCATGTAGAGGTATTTCATACATCATGCTTGTAATTTATCATACATTAAAAGTTTTGAAATTAACTAGCATGACAAAGAGGGCCACTTGCATTGCTTTACATCCCATCACCCCATCCCTCTTAGATTTTGTCTCTAAACCTCATCCATTCACTCCATTAGCTGCCATTTTCGTTTTTGAAACTGGAGTGGAAGAGAAGACTTGAAAAAGGAAGAGTTTTTGTGTTTTCTTGCCAAAAACTTGAAGCTCAAGTGGTAAGCTTCCTTTATAGTAAAGTCTTGTTGAGTCTTGGTTGATTTATAGCTTGTTTTTGAGGTTAAATGAGTGGATCTTGGTTCATCTTGTTATTCATGGTGGGAGATGTATTTTCATGTTGTTTTGTGGTTATATGTTGAGCTTAGTGGTTGTTTTTGGTTGTACATGAGTATAGGTGTGGTTAGAAGCTCATACTTGGATGTTTCTCGCTGAAACAGGGTTTCTCGATCGATCGGAAATTTGGTCCGATCGATCGAGCAAGACAGTACCTAAGCCAGGCGTAAAAATAGCTTACCGATCGATCGACGTTTTTACCGATCGATCGGTGTGATGTCTCGATCGATCGGTAAAATGGTCCGATCGATCGGTGGAGGCAGTATCCAGATGCCTGATTTTCTCAACTTGGCGATCGATCGGGGCTTGGGGCCGATCGATCGCAAGGCCTAAATTTTGGATTTTGAGTTTTTTGTTCTATATGGTGATGTTTTTGATAATGGTTCCTTTGTTGGTTTCTAATATGGATTCATGTGATTATGTAGAACCATCCCAGGTAGCCACACAGCCTAGGAGATAAAGTCCACGATATCTCCACTTTTGGAACCAAGGTACGTAGTGAGACGTACGAGCATCGGACGGTAAAACGTGCCATACATTTAATTATGTACATTGTGGATAGTGAATCCTTACACGTGATGATATATGTGAAATGATTGTGAATTACTGTGATAATGGAATCAACTATTGTGATTGATTAATGTGATGGGAATTGATGAATGTTCCGGTAGCCTTTATCTCCGAGCGAGGGAGGTACTTGCCGCTGTCATATGAAGCGATGGTAGTATGATATTTGCCGCTGTCATGTCTAAGCGAGGTAACATGCCGCTGTCATTGTCGAAGCGAGGGATATCATATGATGCCGCTATATGTCGAAGCGAGGGGTCCTAAAATTCCGCTGTTGTATTGGGACCGGAACAGTCACAATTCAAGTGGTTAAAGTGAATTATTGTGATTATAATTGGAAACGCGTTATCGATCATTATATCTTGAACTAATGATTTTGTGCATAAGCTTGTGAAACAGGAACGACAATGAAATGTGCTAATGTGGTAATCGAGGAGCATATCAATTAATCGTTTCATACGCTTAATTACTTTATTAAGTTGAATTGTGTTAAGTGATGATATATATATATATGCTCATGGTGAGTTGTTCCTGTAGGTACATTTTGAATCAAGGGGGCTGAGGGTCGGTTGAATTGTGAGCTGTTGAAAGTGTAAATGAAGATAGAGTACAGGAATCTTGGATAGTCTCTACTCGAGAAGTAGTCTAATGCTATCACTTAAACATTCATGATCGAGAATGTAACTGATTAATTGTTGAAGTTTTATTTTGGCCTGTAACCTAATTGTGCTCACATCAAACCAGAACCCTAAGATGTCTTTAATACATATTTAGCCCTATTTATATCTTGAATTCACTGTTAAGGTTTAGGGTCCTTACACAGCCAGACCAAGAAAACTCCGAATCTCACTGACTGAAGTAGGGGCAGACCAATCCATAACTGCCTCTACCTTCCTCGGGTCTACTGATATCCCTTCTCGTGATATGATATGGCCCAAGAATGCTACACTGTTCAGCCAAAACTCACACTTGCTGAGTTTGGCGTACAACTGATGATCTCTGAGGATCTGGAGTACTATCCTCAGATGATCGGCATGATCCTCCTCACTCCTTGAATAGACCAGGATGTCATCAATGAATACGATCACAAACAGATCGAGGTACTCCTGAAATACTCTGTTCATCAGGCTCATAAAGACTGCAGGTGCATTTGTCACACCGAAAGGCATCACGAAGAACTCATAGTGTCCATACCGAGTCCTAAAAGCCGTCTTTTGGACATCGCCGGCTCTAACCCGTACCTGGTGATAGCCTGACCTCAAATCTATCTTGGAGTACACCTCTGTACCCTGAAGCTGGTCGAACAGATCATCAATCCTCGGAAGTGGATACCTGTTCTTCACTGTAGCCTTGTTCAATTGCCTGTAGTCAATGCACAGACGCATTGATCCATCCATCTTTTTCACGAACAAGACTGGTGCACCCCAAGGCGATACACTAGGACGAATGTACCCCTTGTCAATGAGCTCCTGCAACTGTACCTTCAGCTCCCTCAGCTCTGCCGGTGCCATCCTATAAGGAGCATGGAATATAGCAGAAGTCCCTGGCAGCAGCTCAATGGCAAACTCAACATCCCTGACAGGCGGAAATCCCGGAATCTCATCTGGGAACACATCAATGAACTCCGCTACTACCGGAATGTCCTCGGCTCTCACCTCCTTTTCTTCTGAAGCATCCACGGCATAAATAAGATAGCCCGTGTGGCCGCGTTCTAATAACCGCGACATCTTAACCGCTGAGATCACCGGAATCTTTGGACGAGAGCCGTCCCCATAAAAAGTCCACTGGAACCCCTGATCAGATAGAAAACGAACAATCCTCCTTTGGCAATCTACCATAGCTCGGTATCTGCTCAACACATCAATGCCGATAATGCAGTCAAAGTCTGCCATCTCTAACTGAATCAGATCGGCCCTCAGATCATTGCCCTCAAAATAAATGAGGCAATCAGATAACAGTCGGTCTGCAATCACATGCTTTCCTATGGGTGTCGAGACCATGAGAGGCGTGGGTAACAGAGACGAGCACAAGTGGTGTCTTTCCACAAAAGTAGTAGATACAAAGGTATGGGAAGCACCTGTATCTATCAATAGAAGTGCAGGGTACGTAAATAAATTGCACGTACCAGCAATGACCTCCTCTGGGGCTGCCTCAGCCTGCTCCCTAGTCAGTGCATACACCTGTCCCTGCGGCGGTCCTGCCGTCTGACCTCCCTGTGGTCGTGGTGCAAACTGCTGTCTCTGTGGTGCCCTCCAGCATCAAACCTTGGCCTATTCGGCCCTGAGTCTGTCTGAACTGCCCGATTGGGGCAACCTCGAGCCATGTGGCCCATCTTGCCACAGACATAGCAACCCTGACAGTCACGTAACAAGTGCCATCCTCCACAGTTGGTACACCTGCTTCCCCCTGTCTTGCTTCCCTGTGTGGGTCCCCGATTGTTCTGCTTCTGCCCCTGTGGCTTCTTCCCACTAAATCTGGAAGATGATGAAGCCCCACGAGCCTTGAACGGATCCCCTCGTGGCCTCAGACTATCAACAGCAGGCCTCTGTGGTGGTACGAAAGGGGGTACAACATCCTTGTACGCGCCCACGGCAATCTCCGCCAACTCTGCCCGTGTCAGGGCGTCATCAAATGAGCTGGGGTTGTTGGAGATAACCCGATCAAACAGCTCTGGCCTCAGACCCTTCAGAAAATTCCTCATCTTGGCATGACTGCTGACAGCAATATGAGGTACATACCTCAGTAGTGAGGAATACAGCATAGCGTAATCTGACACTGACAGGCTGCCCTGCTTCAAACTATTAAACTCATCTTCCTTCAACTGTCTAGTAGCTGCTGAAAAGTACCGGTTAAGGAACCGGGTCCTGAATACTGTCCAATCTACCGTCATACCCTGAGCTCTCAGCTCCATGACTGTGGTCTTCCACCACATGGAAGACTTCTTCGATAACTGGAACTCTGCCAACCTTAGCCAGGCAGTCCGTGCACAGGGTGCCGATACGAAAATCTGTTCCAGTCGCTCAAGTCATTCCTCGGCTGCTTCCCCAGTCTCTGTCCCTTCAAATAGCGGTGGATGATAACTCAAGAACTGGGTCAGACTTATCTCCCCTGGTAGCAGTATCTGTGCTACAGGCTCCAAGCCTAAAGCAGGTGGCGGTAATGGATTCGTCTGAGCAATACTAGCATTCATGCTGCCCCTACCTCTTCATTGAGGTTCTCCGGGTTAACAGCCGCCATGCTGCAACACAAAAGTTAACAACAATACCAAAAGCAGTTCATAATATAAGCCGTTAGTTAACAAGAGTATCTTATTCAAAAGCATGTCAGTACAACACTTATACACAATATGCATCACATGCATAACATGCCCAACAATGAATACCTAGCCAACTTGTCTCTAAAGGCTACCCTTCACTCTTCCCTGGTTATCTAACCAATGCTCTGATACCACTAAATGTGAGACCCCATTATCACATCAAGATATTTAGGTGCAATTAAGAGAACTAAGCATTCACATGCATAAATCAGAGTAGTAATGTCGTGTTGATCAACCTGAGCTTAAGAGATTACAGTACCAAAAGTTCAAAAAGGAATTTCACATATTCCTACAAAAAGGTACTACGTTATAGTCTCATTCTACTACAAGTAGAAGCTATACAAAATTCTCTAACATGCTAATCCTGTAGCAGTCCTTATAGCTCAGCATTTCAACCCCGACCCTGGTTCTCATCATCAAAAGCACCTACAAAGACAACCCCCAACACATGAGCATAACACAATTCATATTCAGCATAATATGAATGCAAGACGTAAATGCAAAATCATAAATACAAAGCACTTCCTGTATTTCCAAGCATTTACAACGCCCATTGGTTGTCCCTGTACCATAACTCATAATGACACGTTATATGAACATATGGTTTTATAAATAAATGTCATGACATCCTTCCTCCTTAAATCCTTATTTCAATCCTGAGTCCTTATCATTAGTACATTTTAATGCTTCTTGCCACTCCATGAAAGCGGAATTCTTCCTCGCTTCCTATGGACCTTAGCGTAAGCATTAAAATCCTTACTAAGATAACCTTGACTCGTGAAATACACCTCTTATATTTCACAACATACATATGCAAAAAAAATGCATAATAACATGTATCATAACCTTAATGCACCACATTGCATTCATCATGTGTCAAATAGACAAAGATAAAGTACATGTTACTGTTGGGATGCCCGTACGTCGCTTACGTACCTTTCCAAAAGATAGAGGAGTCAATCGACTATCTCCTCGGCTGTGCTGGCACCTGAGATGGTTCTACATAGCCACACAACACAATATTAGGCACCTCATAATAATCCGGAATCAAAACTCAATTAAAAACCACATTTATCCAACAATGTCATATCGCGATCGATCGCCCCTGAGCCCCGATCGATCGCGAGATGCTACTGCCTCGCATACCAAAAAAATGCAGTCAGCGATCGATCGCCTCAATATTGGCGATCGATCGCCAAAACTCACTGGAACGTCACGATCGATCTCGCCTCCTTGGCGATCGATTCAAAAACTTGATCGCTTTTATTTTAAACAATTAATTCCAATGTAGCGATTTTAGACCGTAAGTGCACGGTTGTCAAGTTTTTGTATAGTAAATGAAGAACAGGTTGTCGAACCCACAGGGACTAACTGTAAGTATCAAATAAGATGATTTTAACTATATTTAACCTACGAAATTGAATTAATAATTAAACTACTAATTAATTAAATTAACTATTAATCCAACCAAGTCAATAAAAGTAAACGAGAAAAATCCACTAGAGAAGATTATCGAGACTTTGGCTCACCAATGCAATCCCTTACAATTCTCAATTGAATATCCAAATATTTCTAAGGTGACGAGTTTTCCTAATGCATTCGTTATACTTTGGTCCAGTTATAACAAGACTAATATTAATGTTGCAGTAAAGCACTCCCGTGTCCTTATTGAACAATTAATATCGAATAAAGATCTATGAAAACTACTAGCCTTCGATTTTGGTAAATCTATTGCTATCACACGTGTGCTAGATTTTACTTGGTCCGTCTCAACCTAAAACCCACGGTATAATTTACTCTATCGTATTGCAATATCATATGGTCAATTCAATTGCAATATAACAATCATTCAAGGGTGATCAACCCCTCAAAAGCATGAAGATCAATAAATTATACACAAAGAATTAAAGGAATTCAATCAAATAAATCATCAAATCATAGGTTCTTGACAAAGGATTCGCCTAGCCTCGATAAATAAATTAGTTCAACATAGTATATCAAAACAAATCAAAACTAATATTAAAAGACAAGAATAAACTCCCGATGTCGACTTCGTTCGTAGATCCTTGCTCCCTCTCTCGCTTCCTTCTCGATCGTCTCTTGAATCGTCTTGTTGAAGGTGTTCCAAAATCCTAGGATGGTTGATGAATGGAGGTGGATGATGGTGATATGGAGGATGGATGGAGGCTATTCCTAGGGTGTAAAATATGATAAAAGTCCTTATTTTCGTCCAAGACCTAATATATATAATGGTGAAGGAGTTTGGTAAGGTTTGGACACAAAATAACCAAGAAGGAAACAAAATCTCAAAATTTTCGTGTTTGGCGATCGATCTTCGTCAGTTGGCGATCGATCGCGGAAACATTCTGGATGGTGGCGATCGATCTTCAAAAGTTGGCGATCGATCGCGGACCTCAAATCTCCAATCTTGCGATTTGGTCCCTCCTTTTCCAGATTTGCTCAGTTTGGTCCTTTTCAGCATTTTTAACCCCATTTCATCAACTTTTATGCATTTCAACATTGATTCCTGAAACATAGAAATATATACCATAAACCGTAAAATAATCCAAGAATCAACACGAAAACATATACATATCATAGCATAAAAACACGTAATATTCAACCCTATCAACTCCCCCAAACTTATCACTTAATCGTCCTCGATTAAGCATTAAAAACATAAGGTAGAGTTCATTCTTGATATCTGAAACAATTATTTCATGACTTGTTTATTCTCAGAAATCTCATGCATATATACAAAAGTTGACAAGACATGTTTTCTCTTAATTCAAACAACACATCTCAAAATCGGAACGTGTGTGTGTGCTATAGTCAATCTCAAGTTTCATGCACATATTCAAGATCAAATCATGTTAATCAACTCAAAGTCAAGATTATCATCAAGCATTCCATAGGCCTATTTTCAAACAACTTCTCCACTAATGATAGTTACTCCCTAGACTTGGATCAATAGGACTTTTTAAGCTTGTAATGTAAGGCCTTTGGTGTTCGCTTCAAAGAAAAGATAGGGTAACCCAAAGAAGAGAGTATAATCATGTAAAATTCAAATTCTTTAGCACAAGTTTGAGCTCCGCTTCTTTTTTTCTTTTATAGCCTTGGCCACTTTGGGTCTTATTTAGTCATTTTTTTTTCTTAAGGCTTTATATCTATCTTTTTCTTTTCTCATTCATCTTTTTTTTTCAACTATAGCTCATCAAAATATACCAAATTATGTGCATCTAATGAGAATCATTATACTCCCTTTAGGTAAAGATAATTCTTTCAATTTAGGCTCATAAAGGTGGGTATAATAAGTTTGCCAAAGAATGTTGAATGGGGGCTAATAGTATGTTAAACATACTCCATTCTTTTGCAATTAGGCTCAAAATGGGATACTAGAGATTGATATTTTCATGGTAAGCTTGAAAGGCTCAAACGATCCAAAAATTGCATAGATCATTTCCAAGTCAAGTTTGTAACTATAAACTTTCGCCTCAAAGTGTCATCATCAAATAGTTTCTAAGGTACTCTAAGATGCTCAAGACAAATCATTGAGTTCACAACAATTATCACTATTCAACATGCAATCCACAAGATCATGACTCATTGTGCTCAATATATTCCTCATTCTTGACATGCTAACTCAAATTAGGATATTCATGTACAAGTCAATAATCATCAACAATCAAGTTCATATGCATATTGAGATCAAAATCCTCATTGAATAGTCATTACTATAATTCATTCTTTTCTCAAGTTTGAACTCATAAAAAAAAATTTAGCTCATAATAATCGGACGATTCAAGTGTCATTTGAGCACACAACATGTGGTTAACAACAAGTAAAACATGCAAGCCACTCCCCCAAACTTAAATCAAACATTGCCCTCAATGTTCAAATGAATCAAAAGGGGAAAAGTAAACTCCCCTGATCAAGACGCTTGTATGAGGGTTGATGAAGATTTGCTCATGAAAATTCCACTGTTGTAGGGGTTCATTGCTCCAACTGAGTACCTAGCAAGAGAAGAATGTAAATGGTAAAATATTCGACTCGAGAGATAAACAAACTAAAATGCAAAAACTGGAAAATAAAACAAAACTAACACAAAAGGATATGCTTGGGTTGCCTCCCAAGAAGCGCTGATTTCTAGTCGTCGGCTTGACCATCAGAAGCAACCATCAAAGAGCGGCTGCCGCCCATAGTAAGTATCATATGATACCACTAATGGGTCTTCATTCAGTATGCCCTCAAGATTGGCAAGATTGTAGCAGTGTAAGCTCGTCGCTCCAACAACATTCGTCTTAAAATGGCAGGAATGGGAGAATGATTCTTGACTTGGCTTCATATCTTGGAGGATGTAGTGCGGTGAAGTTGGCATCGATGGAAAATACGGATCCACATATGGCATAGAACATGTCTCCATCGATGGGCTCAAATCAGAATCTTCGAAAGTCTCTTCCTTCGCCAACATCACACTCGACTCCTCTTCAAATGGGAACCCCTCGGATGACATCTCTGAAGTAGTCTCAATCTCTTGAAGAGGCTCAAGTTCCCTTGACTCTTCCACACTAGTAGGATCACTCTCCCAAACTTGGTTGGTTGAGTTCGTCATCATATAACCAAACTCGATTCGTCGCCTCTTGATTTGTAGCCCTCATCTCTTCCTCTTGGCAGCTAGTTGAAATAGTTTCCATGAGGACCGCCATTTGCTGCTCCAGGTGACGCATAGAGTTGGTTTGGCACTCCAAACTGTTCTGGTTGATGCTAAGAATCTTACTAAGGTATCCTCTAACTGAGTCGTGAAATCTGCCAAACTATCTCTCTTCTCTCCTTGATGCTCAAATGGTTGGTGCGTATCATTAGGGTAGTGAGGCTCCGGTGGGTATTGGTGACTCCAACCTTGTAGTGAAGGATCACAATGCCAGTGGTAATCGAAGTCCGCCATATCATTGAACAGGTGCAACACACTGTCCTCATCTCTATCAACCAGGGGACTCCCAGTCACCAGTGCTCCACTAAATACCCATCTTCGTGTCTCTGCATCCAAACCTTTGAAGAAATATTGCAGAAGATTATAATTCAAGAAGTTGTGATACCGGAATGTGTCTGCCAATTCATTGAATCTCCCCCATGCTGCATAAAACGGCTCTGAATATTGTTGGACAAATCTTGTGAAGACTTGTTGATGAAGCATCACAAGTACCTCGCAAGAAAAACTAATAAAACAATTTAAATATTTTTTTTAATTAAATATATACAAAAGAAAAAATGGTTAAATTACAGTCAAAACTTCTCGTATGATATTACTAAAATTAGTCCCCGGCAACGGCGCCAAAAACTTGATCACTTTTATTTTAAACAATTAATTCCAATGTAGCGATTTTAGACCGCAAGTGCACGGTTGTCAAGTTTTAGTATAGTAAATGAAGAACAGGTTGTCGAACCCACATGGACTAACTGAATGCATTAGGAAAACTCGTCACCTTAGAAATATTTGGATATTCAATTGAGAATTGTAAGGGATTGCATTGGTGAGCCAAAGTCTCGATAATCTTCTCTTGATGGCGATCGATCGCGAGACACCAAAAATGGTGTTTTTGGGTGTTTTTGTGGGATTTTTGGTATTGGACTATTATTGGGTTCTAATATTGGTATTTGTGAATATGTAGAACCAACCCAGGTGGCAACGCAGCCAAGGAATTGAGGTCCAACCACATTCCACATTTTGGAAAGGTACGTAGTGGACGTACGGGCACCCAACGGTAACATGTATTTTATATACTCATTGATTATGCATTGTGGATGCGGGTATATATGTGGTACTGCATTGTGGATGCATATACATGTTGATTTATGCCATATGTGGTATTGCATTGTGGATGCATATACATGGTAATTGATGCATATTGATGATAGATGCATATTATGGTTATTGGATGCACATCCCATGAGTCGTGGTCATCCTTTGATGATTTTAATGCTTGCCGCTTTTTGTATTGGTTCCGCTAAATGTGAAGCGAGGGGTGGGAGCGCCGCATGTCACATTTGAGCGTGGTTGTCATATGGGGCGAGGAAAGGGTATTTGCCGCTCTCTGTGAAGCGAGGGGTGGGAGTACCGCATGTCCATTGTAGCGAGGTTATCCTATGCCGCCCATATGAAAATAAGCGAGGGGCATTAAAATACACTGTGATGGACAGACTAGGGAATGGTGACCAATATGTGGTACAGTTGAGATGGTATATGATGTCATGACATGTTTTGGCCATTAAAAATAATCTATTGATTATACTCATGAGTTGTGGTACGGGGACAACCAAACGGGAAGCGTTTGAAATGCATGGAAAACAGGAAGTGTTTTATATTGATTATGCATTTACGCTTTATCTTCATATTGTGTTGAATATGAATGATTATTATTGCTCATGTTTGGGGGTTGTCCTTGTAGGTACCTTTTTGGCATGATAGCAAGCTTGAACGGGTTGAGGTGGTGAGCTTGTGAAGCATTCTTTTGAGGATTAAAGGACATGATTATTTTGGATAGTATCTACTCTAGGAGTAGTATAAAACTATAGATGAACATTCATTGATTGGAATGTAATTAATCCATTTAGTGGTCCTTATTTTTGGCATGTAATGCTTAAGCTCATAGACTCAACATGTTCTTTATGCTCTGATTGATTTACTTTAGCTCTATTATGCCTTGATTCCGCACTTAAGGATTAGGGTCCTTACATTAGTGGTATCAGAGCAGTGGTTAGAGAACCCGGGAACGAGTGAAGGGTAGCCTTAGCATGTTTGGCTAGGTGCTTACATTTGAAGCATGTTTATGCATGTAGTGCATATTGGTGTATATTTGGTTATACTAACATGCTTATATCACTCCTGTTATCTAACGACATGATATATATATTGCTTTGGATTGTTGTTAACATTTGTGTTACAGCATGGCTGCTAATGAGGAAGTTGGCGACGTTGGTAGTGTGAATGCGAGTATTGGACAGGCTAATTCTCTACCTCCACCGGCTGTCGGGATGGAACCAATAGTTCAGTTATTGCTACCGGGTGAGATTAGCTTGACTCAGTTTCTGTCTTATCATCCGCCCCGGTTTGAGGGGACAGAGTCCGGAGAAGAGGCTGAAGAGTGGTTAGAAAGACTTGAGCAGATCTTTGTATCGGCTCCATGTGCTGTGACGGCTTGGCTGAGGCTAGCGGAGTTTCAATTAGCCAAGAAACCATTGATGTGGTGGAGGAGCACAGTAATGGAAATGAGAGCACTGGGTGCTGTGATTGACTGGACGCTCTTCAGGACCAGGTTCTTGAACCGATACTTCTCCGCGGCAGCAAGACAGACAAAAGAGGATGAATTTGCAAGTCTGAGGCAGGGGAACATGACAGTGGCAGACTATGCCACACAGTACTCATCACTACTTAGGTATGTCCCCCATATTGTCTCTGATGGACGTGCCAAAATGAGAAATTTCATGAAAGGACTGCGATCGGAGCTCTATGACCGGGTTATCATCAATAACCCAACTTCTTTTGATGATGCTCTCACAAGAGCGGAGCTTGCTGAGCTAGGAGTGGGAGCTTATGCCATGCCACCACCGGTACCGCAACAGAGGCAGACTAGTGACAGTTTGAGGCCTCGGGGTGAGCCATTTAAACCCCGTGGTGCCTCTTCATCTTCGCGGTATGGTGGAAAGAAATACTTTGGCCAGAAACAGGATGGCAAGAAGGGAAATTGGTCCGCCAGTCGAGGATCTTCACAGGGGGATAGGCCGGGAGAGCCGAGGTGCAACAATTGTGGAGGGCCACATTCTTCAAACAAGTGTCCTGCATGTTATGTCTGTGGCAAGATGGGCCACATTGCTCGGTATTGTCCCACCAGGGGAGGCCAGTCAGAGTATCAGGGCAACAGGCCAAGGTTTGAGGACAGGACAGTGCAGCAGAGGCAGCAGTTTGGGCCTCGTCCATCGGGAGGTCAGACAGTGGGACCACCCCAGGGACAAGTATATGCACTGACCAGGGAGCAGGCTCAGGCAGCTCCAGAGGAGGTGATTGCCGGTACGTGTTATTTATTTACGTACCCTGCTTTTGTTTTGATAGATACAGGTGCCTCCCATTCCTTTGTGTCTGTGGGATTTGTGGAAAGACACCATATGCGCACGTCTTCTTTGCCCACGCCTTTATTGGTCTCGACACCCACTGGAAGAAACGTTGTTGCTGATCAGTTTTTGGCAGATGGCCTCATTTATTTTGAGGGCAACGAGTTGAGATCAGACTTGATTGTGCTGGGTATGTCAGACTTCGACTGCATCTTGGGTATTGATGTTCTGAACAGATATCAGGCAGTGGTAGATTGCCGACAGAGGATAGTGAAGTTCAGACCTGAGTTGGGCAGTCAGTGGACTTTCTTTGGCAACGGATCTCGTGCGAAGATTCCGTTGATTTCAGCGATCAAGATGTCTCAGCTGTTGGAACGAGGGCACACGGGCTATCTTATTTATGCCGTGGACACGTCTGGAAAGAGTAAAGAACTGAGAGTTGAGGATGTACCAGTTGTGGCAGAATTTGCTGATGTATTTCCAGAAGAGATCCCAGGATTTCCACCGGCCAGGGAAGTTGAATTTGGGATCGAGTTGTTGCCAGGGACATCCGCTATCTCTCGTGCACCTTATAGGATGGCACCGGCAGAGTTGAGAGAGTTGAAAGAGCAGTTGCAGGATCTCCTTGAAAAGGGTTATATACGCCCGAGCGTGTCGCCATGGGGCGCACCAGTTCTCTTTGTGAAGAAGAAGGACGGTTCGATGCGGTTGTGCATCGATTACCGGCAACTGAACAAGGCTACAGTGAAGAACAAGTATCCTCTCCCAAGGATAGACGACTTGTTTGATCAGTTGCAAGGTACCAGGGTGTATAGCAAGATTGATTTGAGATCTGGGTATCATCAGATTCGGGTCAAAGAGGAAGATGTGCAGAAGACAGCGTTCCGGACTCGATACGGGCATTATGAGTTCTTAGTAATGCCGTTCGGTGTGACGAACGCCCCGGCCGTCTTTATGAGTCTGATGAACAGAGTGTTTCAGCCGTATCTTGATCAGTTCGTCATCGTGTTTATTGACGACATTCTTATCTACTCCCGGAGTGAGGAAGATCATGTGAAACACTTGAGGACAGTGCTTCAGATTCTTAGAGAGCATCAGTTGTATGCTAAGCTCAGTAAGTGCGAGTTTTGGCTGAGCAGTGTAGTGTTTCTGGGGCATGTCATTTCGAGCAATGGGATATCAGTGGACCCCAAGAAGATTGAGGCTGTGATGGAGTGGACTGCCCCCACTTCTGTGCCTGAGATTCGGAGTTTTCTTGGTTTGGCCGGGTATTATCGGCGCTTTGTCGCTGGCTTTTCGAAGATTGCCAAGCCGCTGACTCAGTTGACTCAGAAGGGTATGCCTTTCTTTTGGTCAGAAGCTTGTGAGGAGAGCTTCCAGGAGTTGAAGCACCGGTTGACGACGGCGCCAGTATTGGTGATCCCTACGGAGAACTCCAGATTTGTTCTGTATACAGATGCATCACTGCAGGGCCTTGGATGTGTCCTGATGCAAGATAAGCATGTGGTAGCTTATGCATCGAGGCAGTTGAAGCCGCATGAGACCCGATATCCAGTTCATGACTTGGAATTGGCGGCTATCATCTTCGCCCTGAAGATCTGGAGGCATTATTTGTATGGTACTTCATTCACCATATACACGGATCACAAGAGCCTCAAATTTTTATTCACTCAGGCAGAGCTGAACATGAGGCAGAGGAGATGGATGGACCTACTCAAGGACTATGATTGCGAGATTGAGTACCATCCGGGGAAAGCCAATTTGACAGCAGACGCTTTGAGCCGGAAAGTGAGGAGTTTTGCTGAGGACGTCATCCATTTGTCGGCTATGATGACCTCCTATTGTCATCTCGGCTATGATTTTGACATAGATGCATCACCAGTGTATGTCTTTACCTTATTAGCTGAGCCAGATATTTATGAGAACATCAGGAGAGCTCAGAGATCAGATGCTGAGGTTCGGAGATGGTTGTCTATAGTGCATCTTGGTCAGCCGACGAAGTTCAGAGTGGCCGACGACGGATCTTTGAGATTGGGTAACCGCTGGGTAGTTCCAAGTACGCCGGAGTTGCGTAAAGGGATCTTGGAGCGAGCTCACAGTAGCAGATTTAGCATCCACCCAGGCGGGAAGAAAATGTACAGAGATCTGCGTGGTCAGTTTTGGTGGAAGAGAATGAAATCAGATGTCGTCGCTTTTGTGAAGAGGTGTTTGATCTGCCAGCAGGTTAAGGCAGAGAGACAGAGACCTGGCGGCGAGTTGAGAAGCTTGGAGATACCGAAGTGGAAGTGGGAGCACATTTCCATGGACTTCGTGACTCATTTGCCGAGGAGTGCTTCAGGCTTCGATGCTGTTTGGGTGATTGTGGACAGATTGACTAAGGTAGCCCACTTTATCCCCTATAGCATGACTTTCACATTTTTGAGGATGGCGCAGTTGTATATTAGAGATGTGGTGAGATTGCATGGGATCCCCGTTTCCATTGTGTCAGATCGAGATCCGCGATTCACATCTCATTTCTGGGAAGGCCTTCAGTCAGCTTTGGGAACTGAGGTCAGATTGAGCACTGCTTATCATCCTCAGACGGACGGCCAGACCGAGCGCACTATACAGACGCTCGAGGACATGTTAAGAGCTTGTGTATTGGAGTTCGATGCCTCTTGGCAGGATTCAGTGCCTTTGGTAGAGTTTTCGTATAACAATAGCTACCAGGCGAGTATTCAGATGGCTCCGTTTGAAGCTCTTTATGGCAAACGATGTAGATCACCCTTGTGTTGGGATGATTTGGACAGTAGATCAGTCGGAGGACCTGAGTTGATCCGGGAAATGGAAGAGAAGATAAAGACTATAAGGCAGAAAATGAAAGCAGCCCAAGACAGACAGGCAGCTTATGCGAATAAACGGCGGAGACCGTTAGAGTTTCAGTTGGGAGATAAGGTCTTTTTGAAGATCTCGCCTTTCAGAGGCGTTGTGCGGTTTGGGATGCGCGGGAAACTGTCTCCGAGGTTTGTGGGACCGTACGAGATTTTGCAGCGCATTGGCACATTGGCTTACCGACTGGCTTTGCCGCCTTCTTTATCTGGGATACATGATGTGTTTCATGTATCGATGCTGCGGAAGTATGAGCCCGATCCGTCTCACGTGTTACAGTCTTCCGAAGTTCAGTTAGAGTCAGATATATCTTATGTGGAACGGCCTGTTAAAATTCTGGACAGAGCAGACCGTAGACTTCGGAACAAAGTGATACCGATGATCAAAGTTCAGTGGGGGATCGCAGGGGTGTCGAGGAGGCTACGTGGGAGACGGAGCAGCATATGGTGCAGCACTACCCGGAACTATTCTCTGGTATGAGTTTATGTTTAGTTTCTGTTTGGGTAAGTGCATGTGATTTCGAGGACGAAATCTTATAAGTAGGGGAGTATTGTGACATCCCCGAAATGGTTAATTGCTATTTGGTGCATTAATTGTGGTTACATGATTAATTATGTGGTAATTGATTATGTGTTGGGATTTATTTACCTTATGTAGAAATGCATGGTCATGTGGATAGGATGACCCGGGGGTTGCATTTTAGGGTGCATGTGGTGCATGTTGGGTAAATATTATGAGAAGCATGATTTATTTGCCTTTGGTAGCAATTGATTAGAAATCATGTGTTTATATGGTATTTGGTGCATTTGAGTAAATGCTTTGAAAAATATCATGTTGGGGTGTTTTATACACCATGGGATTATTTTGGTATCATTTTAAATTACCTCACATTTTAATACCCAAACCCCACTTTACATCCCTCACTCTTACTTTACCAATATCACACCAAACCCTTCCCTTCTCTATATTTTCGAGCTCAAGCCTAGGATTGAGGAGAAACCTTTCAAAAATCTTGATTTGTGGAGCATTTTGGGTGATTTGAGATCCCCAAGAGGTATGGGTACCTCATGTTTTAATTTTGTAAGGTTTTATTTGAGTTTGGTTTGGTTTTGAAGGGTTTAAAATGGGTTTGTGTTGGGTGTTGTGATTTTGGTAGTGTTTTGGTTGGATGTTGTTTATATGGGTTTATGTTGAGGTTTATGGGTGGTTTTGAGTTGTTGAGTTTGATTTATGTTGGTGTATGTGGGTGTGTATGAATTGGGGTTGAAGATGGGTGAATAGTGCCCAAACCCCGCATGCCCAGAGCTCGGCGATCGATCGGCGTTTTCTCGCGATCGATCGCGAGCAACAGCGCTGAGGCAGTGCACTTCAGCGATCGATCGCGAGATGAGCGCGATCGATCGGCGAGGCCGCGATCGATCGGCGCTAGCTCCGCGATCGATCGCGGATTGTTGAAAATTGTTGGGCGAGGCAGTGTGTTCTCGCGATCGATCGGGGCTTGATGGCGATCGATCGCGAGACACCAAAAATGGTGTTTTTGGGTGTTTTTGTGGGATTTTTGGTATTGGACTATTATTGGGTTCTAATATTGGTATTTGTGAATATGTAGAACCAACCCAGGTGGCAACGCAGCCAAGGAATTGAGGTCCAACCACATTCCACATTTTGGAAAGGTACGTAGTGGACGTACGGGCACCCAACGGTAACATGTATTTTATATACTCATTGATTATGCATTGTGGATGCGGGTATATATGTGGTATTGCATTGTGGATGCATATACATGTTGATTTATGCCATATGTGGTATTGCATTGTGGATGCATATACATGGTAATTGATGCATATTGATGATAGATGCATATTATGGTTATTGGATGCACATCCCATGAGTCGTGGTCATCCTTTGATGATTTTAATGCTTGCCGCTTTTTGTATTGGTTCCGCTAAATGTGAAGCGAGGGGTGGGAGCGCCGCATGTCACATTTGAGCGTGGTTGTCATATGGGGCGAGGAAAGGGTATTTGCCGCTCTCTGTGAAGCGAGGGGTGGGAGTACCGCATGTCCATTGTAGCGAGGTTATCCTATGCCGCCCATATGAAAATAAGCGAGGGGCATTAAAATACACTGTGATGGACAGACTAGGGAATGGTGACCAATATGTGGTACAGTTGAGATGGTATATGATGTCATGACATGTTTTGGCCATTAAAAATAATCTATTGATTATACTCATGAGTTGTGGTACAGGGACAACCAAACGGGAAGCGTTTGAAATGCATGGAAAACAGGAAGTGTTTTATATTGATTATGCATTTACGCTTTATCTTCATATTGTGTTGAATATGAATGATTATTATTGCTCATGTTTGGGGGTTGTCCTTGTAGGTACCTTTTTGGCATGATAGCAAGCTTGAACGGGTTGAGGTGGTGAGCTTGTGAAGCATTCTTTTGAGGATTAAAGGACAGGATTATTTTGGATAGTATCTACTCTAGGAGTAGTATAAAACTATAGATGAACATTCATTGATTGGAATGTAATTAATCCTTTTAGTGGTCCTTATTTTTGGCATGTAATGCTTAAGCTCATAGACTCAACATGTTCTTTATGCTCTGATTGATTTACTTTAGCTCTATTATGCCTTGATTCCGCACTTAAGGATTAGGGTCCTTACAGTTATACTTTGGTCCAGTTATAACAAGTCTAATATTAATGTTGCAGTAAAGCACTCCCGTGTCCTTATTGAACAATTAATATCGAATAAAGATCTATGAAAACTACTAGCCTTCGATTTTGGTAAATCTATTGCTATCACACGTGTGCTAGATTTTACTTGGTCCGTCTCAACCTAAAACCCACGGTATAATTTACTCTATCGTATTGCAATATCATATGGTCAATTCAATCGCAATATAACAATCATTCAAGGGTGATCAACCCCTCAAAAGCATGAAGATCAATAAATTATACACAAAGAATTAAAGGAATTCAATCAAATAAATCATCAAATCATAGGTTCTTGACAAAGGATTCGCCTAGCCTCGATAAATAAATTAGTTCAACATAGTATATCAAAACAAATCAAAACTAATATTAAAAGACAAGAATAAACTCCCGATGTCGACTTCGTTCGTAGATCCTTGCTCCCTCTCTCGCTTCCTTCTCGATCGTCTCTTGAATCGTCTTGTTGAAGGTGTTCCAAAATCCTAGGATGGTTGATGGATGGAGGTGGATGATGGTGATATGGAGGATGGATGGAGGCTATTCCTAGGGTGTAAAATATGATAAAAGTCCTTATTTTCGTCCAAGACCTAATATATATAATGGTGAAGGAGTTTGGTAAGGTTTGGACACAAAATAACCAAGAAGGAAACAAAATCTCAAAATTTTCGTGTTTGGCGATCGATCTTCGTCAGTTGGCGATCGATCGCGGAAACATTCTGGATGGTGGCGATCGATATTCGAAAGTTGGCGATCGATCGCGGACCTCAAATCTCCAATCTTACGATTTGGTCCCTCCTTTTCCAGATTTGCTCAGTTTGGTCCTTTTCAGCATTTTTAAGCCCATTTCATCAACTTTTATGCATTTCAACATTGATTCCTGAAACATAGAAATATATACCATAAACCGTAAAATAATCCAAGAATCAACACGAAAACATATACATATCATAGCATAAAAATGCGTAATATTCAACCCTATCAATCGCCAACCTTGTTCCTTTGAGCGATTTTCCAGAATTGCTTAACACCGATATTCATACCCTTAAATCTAACATGTAAGACATGATACATGCCAAGACCAACATGCTAGCAGTTGCACTACACTACCCTGAGTGTATTCAATCCAAATTTACCCCCTAAACATAAGCCCACATGCATAAATGTCGACCATTTAAACAAGTACTGGATCAACTTTTCTGGAAACAGGGCAACATATTCATTTCCAGATTTCTTGAGCACCTCTTTTCATGCTATTAAAACTATCACATATAACATAAAGAATGCTCGAACAAACATGCCGAGGGCTTCACAAAACTACCATGCATATTTTCACATCAAAGGTTTACCAAAACCTAAGCTTAACGTGCATGATAACGCCTTCATAAAAACACTCCCCACTCATATTTTTCCAGAAAACAGGGCACAGCCTTACCCAGATTTTCGAACACCTTACTTTATATCTTATTTCCTCTACATAAAACAGGCAACATGCTCAAGGAAAAATGCAGAGAGCTTCATTAACATCACATAAAAGTACTCATAACAATATTTCTTTAAACCCTACACTAGCATGCCAAATCTGCTACAAAGAACATACATGCTAGAAATCTGAAAACTAGGAAAAACATGTGACTCCTCACCACTTTTGCTCTTCGATTATCTATATGAAGGGATGAACGAAATCCGATCACTTTCTTCCTAGAAACCGACCAAGTTGCAGACAAAAGGAAGGGAAGAAGAAGGAGTCTTTTTGGAAGAGGCAAAATGAAAATATCTTAGTGCAAAGAGGCTTACTAGTCAATCTGTTTTCCAGAAAAACAGGGGAGGGGCGTGGGTTTCAATCAAGTGGGGGTGGGGTGGTTGCATGTAGGGTGGTTTGGTGGTGTTTAATTGTGTCCCGGTATTTCATACGATGTATAAAAATATCTCTCCTTGATATTTTATTATTCTACCACATAAACACAACAATTAAAAACACCTAACATGCTCCCTAAACCACATCGTCAAAATAAATAATTCACTCCCACATAAAATACGCCTTTAGCACATAGGCTCACAATTAACAACCCTTAATTGTATGATTACCCACATAATCATTTCGAGGATATCACACAACTAAAACTGCGAGGATTCGAATCGCTCCCGATTCCATTGTAGATATCATTCAATGACATCTCTATCATGACTCACGATGTCCTAACATACATCGTTACGAGGGAAACATTAGTATACCACTGTGTACACATACCAAACCTGGTTTCCACTTTCAAACCTCCTCCATCGAAGGAGCAGTCGCATCATTGCAACTCAATTTGGGCAACTCACGGCCACAGATTAATACAAAAGACATCTCACAAGATGTCCACCTCCGGATGTTCCAAAAACCACATCCCGATCATAAATAAACAATTGAGACTCCACAGAGTTTCAAATTCTGAAAGGACATGCAATAAACCCATTGCATCCTCAACGCTTGTGTCGACAGCGACACCCAACCAATCCGAATTCTTGCCATCCCTTGATAATCCTAGGATTTAACAATCCAAACTTGGGAAGGCTATCGCATAACTCGGAGGAAAACACCAACAAGGAAATACCTTAACCCACACAAGATAATCCTTCCTCAAAGGGAGTCAACTAACTTCACGATTATTCCTCATAATTATCGTGCCATGGAGATTCCCAATCTCTAGGTGTTCCATATCTCTCATCATAGATTTAACCATCCAAAAATAGCATAACTCTATGCTTGACAAAAGGAAATCAATAATTGGCATCCGTATACTCACCGGTATACCTGCCTAAGCACTGGCATCACATGCATACTCAATGCACTTGGCTCGGGTATCTACAACATACCCCTAAGCCCCAAACACAACTGTCAATTCTGAGTCATTCCCTACTCAGTGGAGGATGAAAATCGATGATTAACAACACGCGGTGTGATTCCCAAAATCAACACCACATGCATTAACTTACCGAATCTTTCAAAGATTCCCTATTGGTATAATACTACCTCCTTCCTCACAAGGGAAGTGCCATCGAACTCGAGATCCACTAGTCTCGAACCACCGTTCGGAAAAACTGGATACAATAACACCCTTTGCATCCCAAATACACGGATTCCCCAGATCGAGTCAACAACGACTTGATGACTCTCTTGTTGGTACTCCAACATTATGAGCTGTCCCAGACAAGTCTCACCAAGATTAAACATAAACGTATACACGTTTCAGTGAGGCATACACAACCTCAACTTCAAATGACGTGGTGACTACTAGAGTCCACCACAATCCACATCGTATCACCTTACGATTTGCCAAACTTGGTGCCAACGAGCAGTATAACGGCTCTAGCAAGCCCATCATGGTGCTGCTCACACGCGACAGACAAACTAGTCTCTGCCTCTTTAGGTTTACCTCAAACCTACCAACAAGATGGACGTTTCCGCACGGTACACCATACCGTGGGAAGTAAAATCAATAGAGTAGTGGGTCTGTACCCAACGTTCCTCTAATGCCGATACACCCTGGACACTCCAGTGTCCCTATGTACTTAACGTAACCTGATCCTAATCCTTTAGGACCCATTCTACACCCTGTGTGACCATGTCTACCACATGTCATATCGACAGAAAGCGAGTAATTTCCTCCATGATTACTCATGTCGTCAAATTACATGGCCAAAAAGTCATTCCAACGAGCATACCTCAAGGGTATCACCACTCGTAATATGATCACCTCAAACATATACTGCGGTACAATCACATGTACAGCGTGTCCATCCATTTCTCGAGCAACTCGCTCGGTATAAGGGTCACGTCAACCGGTGACGTAGACACCACCTTGTGCTCGGACACTGGCACCCAAATCATACAACTGAATACGTATACTCAATGTATTGTTCATCGTAACGATGATGCATGTCTAATAAAACCTCTCCTACACCATCGTTATCGTCATCCCGTGACGATACATGCCCACTCATGGCATCTAAGGCATCGTCAACTTGTGACGATACATGTCAACAATGACATCTAAACAACCCAGTCAACTCGTGACGGTCCATGTACATCAACATATGCCATCCACCATTATGCTAATAAAATAGCAATATCCCATACTTCATCGCTAACAAGATAGCGGCATACCTGTCTCCATCGCTCGATAATAGTGCGTAATCAGCACTCATCGCTCAAAGGCGGCATAATCCTGTGCTGAGTACATAGTGGCACAATCCATCGCTATAGAATCGACGGCATGATACCCCGTCATATAATAAGTGGCATGAAACCTCGCTATACACCTGAGCATGAATCATCGTCCACATAATAGCGGAACGAGGCATCGTTATCAACATATCTGGTGGCACGAATCATCGCCAATCCTCATAGAAGAATGAGTCATCATCATTGACACAGCGGAATGAACCATCGCTATCATCCGTGTCATCATAAAGAAATGAATCATCATCAATCGACACAGCGGAATACATCACCGCTATCATCCGTGTCCCGCGGTATAAACCATCGCCAATCATCATAAAGAGATGAAACATCCTCAATCGACACAGCGGAATACATCACCGCTATCACCCGTGTCCGGCGGTATAAACCATCGCCAATCATCATAGAAAATGTACATAAATAAAGAAATGCATGAATCTTAATTAAGTACACTTCCTGGTTAAACACATTAACCCACTTTTATTGTCCCTGTTTCAAATATTCATGCACGTAATCTTTAGATCTTAACGTAATTGATTAACATCATAGCATCATAACGTCTTATGGCATCTTACCACATCATAAGTATCGTATGGCCTCTTACCATATGGGCATCTTACCCCGTGGCATCTTACCACATAATAATATCGTATGGCCTCTTACCATATGGGCATCTTACCCCGTGGCATCTTACCACATAATAACATCGTATTCAACATAATATGAATGCAAACATAAATGCATAAATCATAAATACAACCATAACTCATAAATAATCAACATTGTCGTATGGCCTCTTACCATATGGCCATCTTACCCCGTGGCATCTTACCACATAATAATTGAGACCATACCGGAGTATTCCACTGTCGATTGTCTACCCAGTCTGTCCTCAGACAATACATCATATCTTTCTTTTCCCTGATTTTCTTACCAAAATCAGATTCCTTGGCACGTAACATATAGAGTGCTAGACATGCCATCCTATCGTGTTCCACACGATTCCTGCAACCACAATGGTTAGCAATACCACTTTTCATATCATAAAAGCACATAAACAATTAGTTATGTCGTACAACATTAATGCCATCATGCATAAATATGTGCTATCAATAACTTCCTAGGCCCTTAACAGCCCCAATGAGCAACCTGGCTCTGATACCACTAATGTAAGGACCCCTAGCCCTTAAACCTCGATTAGTGTATTATCCACTATGTGTGGCGCATGCTTTTAGTAAAAGTCAATCGGGAAACTCAGATGATACTTTACCCTAGAATGGCAATTACAAAATTCCTTTAATGTTCGACGCTATAAGATCATCTCTACCAACGAGTAGACTCATAGATTTCGCTCTTTACCATTCCCCTTACGCCACTTTTCACATTGTGGCCTTTTATAAAAATTTGGGCAGAGTCTCCCCATAAATTGCGCTATCCCGAAACAAAAGCACATCACATAATATAATTCCCGGCCAGGGAAAACACAATACTCAACAGAATACAACAACACTAAGTAAATTCGCAGCCAGGGAAGACACCACACAATAAGACACAAAAGTGGGTTTCAACACCCACATAATACACCAATGCCTCTCATATCATTTAGAAATTCTACCACTAATTGCATGCAATATAGAATGAAAGAGAGAAAGGCTCATGCCTTTATATACAACCCATATACAAGTATAATCGTGCTCACATGCGAGCATCATAAATGTGTATATAATCCTCAGGTGTATATAAGTACACTATACGATACCGTGCTCCATCAAGCCCTGGTACCACGATCCTGGGAGTACCTCCAATCAATAGCTCGAGCTCAGCTCCAAAACCATTGATGTACCTGTTCACCTGTCCCAACAGAGACAGCCCCCACACGGGGTGCATACCAATTCCACAATTTCATCTATACCTATATATAAAGTAAGAGGTACCTAAACCTACATTTGGCCTCTTGGTATGCCACCAAATTTACTAAAATGCCCCTAACAATCTTAATATTTACAATATTACCATTCTACATAACAAAATCAAATAAAAATATTAAAGTCCAACAAAATAGTTGTTAAAAAAGACAAATAAACAACTAAACTCAAAAAATAATTTAACAAATATATTAAATCCCAAAATAGAAAAGGACTTTACAATTATCACATTCTTTTATGAAAAAAATTGATCGTCAATGCACGCAACGCGTGCAGAATAACACTAGTAATCATAATGACATAATACATAATTTACAAAAATGTAAATATTGTGGAACATATGTGACACTTCCTGGATGGTATCATCCTCATCCTAGCGTACCCCTGTAATATCCCTGTTCTCAAAACAGATAAATCATCAAATCCTGAATATGCAGTTAATCATCACATTGGTTAACCCTAGCCAGTTTCAAATTAACAACATCTCATTACATTTTCTTTATCAAAGAATTATCTTAATTCTAGATATCATGTAGAGATTTCCTTAACTTCCATTACCAATTAATCAACTCCTTGATTAACTTACGTCTCTGTTCCTATTCATAATAATAGGGAATGGAATATAGATATCTTGGATATCTAGTCAAATGCCACATCTCATCATTTGCTCGCTTCATAGCGGCAACATGTATTCCCTCACGTTAAACAAATAACAAAATCAAGTTTCATTTCCCTTCTCCTATAGGTTGTCACCTATATATATTATATCATGCATCACACTTGCAAAGATATAAATTAAAGACATGCTCGTACGGTAAACGTACCTTAAATCCTCGTAGTCCAAGCAAAACCTTGCTTGGGTTCCATGCCCCGAGGAATGATGTGCTAACACGATAAATAATTCACAATTATTTACGAACATGTAACCCATACACAAGCACATCCATAACCCTCAAAAAATATTGTCAACACACGACAATTAACCATTTAAAAGACCCGGGGCAGGGCACATGCAGGGAGGGAAAACGAATGAGACATTATCGAAAATTGTTCAAGAACACCCTTCAATTTTCGAACCCTTAACATCACAATTCGAACCCAAACTAAGCACCATAATACATCTAAAACATGTGATAATCGATCAATAACAAGAATCATCACCCCCTGCCAAAACCCCCAAAATTCGAACACAACCTCACACACACAGCGAGAAATTCGAACCAAATCAACCCAAAAATTGAAGGGAAATACATGAGAAGCATGAAAAAGGGGTAAGGAAGGTTACCCAATCGAAAATCAGAAGGAAATCGCTCAAAATCGGAAGAACCCTAGAATTTGGGCCTCTGCGCTATTCTGGAAAATCCGAACGCAAATCGCGACGAAACTTCGAATTCTTGGTGTGGAAAGTTGCGCCTCGGAGAGACGAAGCTAGCGGCGGTCCGGACGCGCCGGATGGTGGCCGGACGGCGGCGGAGCGGCGCGGCGGTTGGGGCGACGGGAAACAGACGTGGGGAAGAGAGAGAGACGGGCAAGGCTTAAAATGACTTTCAATCATTAAAATCTCTGGTTCAACTGGTAAATATAGCAAAATTACCCCGAAATTCTAAAAGCCCCACAAATACATCATGATTCATTAAAAATCATCTGTTTTCAAAAATTCTATCTCTAACTCCAAAACCCCCTACCGGTGCCCACACAAAGCACCCCAGATCCCGAGTCACACTAAAAACCCAACTAATAGGTTTTTCACCCAAATGAGAATACAATCTCAACCTCGGGATCCAACGATCCCAACTACTCAAATAGACGAGCTCGAGAGGCCCAACACTGCCATTAAATTCCAATCGCTACGTAAAAACAACTTTAGGGGTCATTAATACTCCGGAATTAACATCTATAATCCCAGGTCATCACAATATCCCCCACTAAAAGAATTTCGTCCTTGAAATTAGCACCGGTGTAATACGTAACACCTAGGCTATACAACAACATGAAGCCATAACCTCGATCCTTGACCATATTAGAATCGTCTAAAAAAAATACGAGGATACTTACCTCATATCAAACTCTGAAACAGAGCGACTTACCAAAACCAACATATCACCCAAAAGGCAAAACGTACCTCGATGCGGGTCATCCCAAAAGTCAGTCTCTTATTACTGCAAAACAACCAATACTTACGACTATAGATCGGACAGTCATCCTTAGTTCTAATACAACTAGTAAGAACGCATCATGAATGACACCTCAACCGTGAGAACGTTGACCTCGTGTCAAACTCTGGAGTGGAATAGACTTCCAAATCTATCATAACGTCAAAGAGCGTCAGCACAACTCAATGCTAATAATCCAAAAGCAGTTAGTCAACTAAAACTGCGAGGATTCGAATAGCTCCCGATTCCATCGTAGATATCATTCAATGACATCTCTATCATGACTCACGATGTCTAACATACATCGTTACGATGGAAACATTAGTATACCACGGTCTACACATACCAAACCTGGTTTCCACTTTCAAACCTCCTCCATCGAAGGAGCAGTCGCATCATTGCAACTCAATTTGGGCAACTCACGGCCACAGATTCATACAAAAGACATCTCACGAGATGACCACCTCCGGATGTTCCAAAAACCACATCCTGATCATAAATAAACAATCGAGACTCCACAGAGTTTCAAATTCTGAAAGGACATGCAATAAACCCATTGCATCCTCAACGCTTGTGTCGACAGCGACACCCAACCATTCCGAATTCCTGCCATCCCTTGATAATCCTAGGATTTAAAAATCCAAACTTGGGAAGGCTATCGCATAACTCGGAGGAAAACACCAACAAGGAAATACCTTAACCCACATAAGATAATCCTTCCTCAAAGGGAGTCAACTAACTTCACGATTATTCCTCATAATTATCGTGCCATGAAGATTCCCAATCTCTAGGTGTTCCATATCTCTCATCAGGGATTTAACCATCCAAAAATAGCATAACTCTATGCTTGACAAAAGGAAATCAATAATTGGCATCCGTATACTCACCGGTATACCTGCCTAAGCACTGACATCACATGCATACTCAATGCACTTGGCTCGGGTATCTACAACATACCCCTAAGCCCCAAACACAACTGCCAATTCTGAGTCATTCCCTACTCAGTGGAGGATGAAAATCGACGATTAACAACACGCGGTGTGATTCCCAAAATCAACACCACATTCATTAACTTACTGAATCTTTCAAAGATTCCCTATTGGTATAATACTACCTCCTTCCTCACAAGGGAAGTGCCATCGAACTCGAGATCCACTAGTCTCGAACCACCGTTCGGAAAAACTGGATACAATAACACCCATTGCATCCCAAATACACGGATTCCCCAGATCGAGTCAACAACGACTTGATGACTCTCTTGTTGGTACTCCAATATTATGAGCTGTCCCAGACAAGTCTCACCAAGATTAAACATAAACGTATACACGTTTCAGTGAGGCATACACAACCTCAACTTCAAATGACGTGGTGACTACTAGAGTCCACCACAATCCACATCGTATCACCTTACGATTTGCCAAACTTGGTTCCAACGAGCAGTATAACGGCTCTAGCAAGCCCATCATGGTGCTGCACACACGCGACAGACAAACTAGTCTCTGCCTCTTTAGGTTTACCTCAAACCTACCAACAAGACGGACGTTTCCGCACGGCACACCATACCTTGGGAAGAAAAATCAATAGAGTAGTGGGTCTGTACCCAACGTTCCTCTAATGCCGATACACCCTGGACACTCCAGTGTCCCTATGTACTTAACGTAACCTGATCCTAATCCTTTAGGACCCATTCTACACCCTCAAGGGTGGTGTGACCATGTCTACCACATGTCATATCGACAGAAAGCGAGTAATTTCCTCCATTATTACTCATGTCGTCAAATTACATGGCCAAAAAGCCATTCCAACGAGCATACCTCAAGGGTACCACCACTCGTAATATGATCACCTCAAACATATGCTGCGGTACAATCACATGTACAGCGCGTCCATCCATTTCTCGAGCAACTCGCTCAGTATAAGGGTCACGTCAACCGTTGACGTAGACACCACCTTGTGCTCGACACTGGCACCCAAATCATACAACTATACTCAACGTATTGTTCATCGTAACGATGATGCATGTCTAATAAAACCTCTCCTACACCATCGTTATCGTCATCCCGTGACGATACATGCCCACTCATGGCATCTAAGGCATCGTCAACTAGTGACGATACATGTCAACAATGACATCTAAACAACCCAGTCAACTCGTGACGGTCCATGTACATCAACGTATGCCATCCACCATTATGCTAATAAAATAGCAATATCCCATACCTCATCGTTAACAAGATAGCGGCATACCTGTCTCCGTCGCTCGATAATAGTGCGTAATCAGCACTCATCGCTCGAAGGCGGCATAATCCTGTGCTGAGTACATAGTGGCAAAATCCATCGCTATAGAATCGACGGCATGATACCCCGTCATATAATAAGTGGCATTAAACCTCGCTATACACCTGAGCATGAATCATCGTCCACATAATAGCGGAACGAGGCATTGCTATCAACATATCTGGTGGCACGAATCATCGCCAATCCTCATAGAAGAATGAGTCATCATCATTGACACAGCGAAATGAACCATCGCTATCATCCGTGTCATCATAAAGAAATGAATCATCATCAATCGACACAGCGGAATACATCACCGCTATCATCCGTGTCCGGCGGTATAAACCATCGCCAATCATCATAAAGAGATGAAACATCCTCAATCGACACAGCGGAATACATCACCGCTATCATCCGTGTCCGGCGGTATAAATCATCGCCAATCATCATAGAAAATGTACATAAATAAAGAAATGCATGAATCTTAATTAAGTACACTTCCTGGTTAAACACATTAACCAACTTTTATTGTCCCTGTTTCAAATATTCATGCACGTAATCTTTAGATCTTAACGTAATTGATTAACATCATAGCATCATAACGTCTTATGGCATCTTACCACATCATAAGTATCGTATGGCCTCTTACCATATGGGCATCTTACCCCGTGGCATCTTACCACATAATAATATCGTATGGCCTCTTACCATATGGGCATCTTACCCCGTGGCATCTTACCACATAATAACATCGTATTCAACATAATATGAATGCAAACATAAATGCATAAATCATAAATACAACCATAACTCATAAATAATCAACATTGTCGTATGGCCTCTTACCATATGAGCATCTTACCACATAATAATATCGTATGGCCTCTTACCATATGGCCATCTTACCCCGTGGCATCTTACCACATAATAATTGAGACCATACCGGAGTATTCCACCGTCGATTGTCTACCCAGTCTGTCCTCAGACAATACATATTATTGTAAGGACCCTGTGCCCTTAACCCGTTATTAGTGCATTAAGCCATACCATGAGTGCATATAATCATACTATCAGGGGGAAACCCTATGCAAGTGCAACACCGTATGCTACCCAGAAAATTTCTTGCATTCAATTCCCAATATTCAAATTCCCCCTACCATTATTATTCACATAACATGCACCCACATAATACACTAATGTGCTCTTAGTTAATTTAGCAATTCCATAATTAATTGCATGCAACCATAATGAACAGAAAGAGGCCATAGCCCATTTATACATCCCATATACACGTAAGGTGTACTCAATGAATAAGCGTGTATTTGATGCATAAAACACTATACCGGATACCGTTACTGGTACTTCAATCCTGGAAGCACCTTCCAAGCACAACTCGATCTCAACACTGGGTCTGTGCACTTCTTTGACCAGCTCTGGTACCTCGATCCCGGAAGTACCCCAATCAACAGCCCGAGCTCGACTCCATAGCCGCTACACCTGTGTTACCTGCCCCAACAGAGACAGCCCCCACACGGGGTGAGCATACCAATACCACCAATCCAAAATAATAATATCGCAATTCATAATTTACAGAATGTAAATGCCATAATTAAATGATACTCCCTGAATGGTAACACCCTCATCCGGGATCCCATGTATTGTCCCTGTTCTCAACACAACCAAACTCATCAAATTCCCAAAGCCAGTTAATCGCCATATAGATTAACTAATATAGTTCTATCATGCCAGTTCCATAATCAATGTGTAAAATCAGCATATATATATATAGGCCATAGATTTCACATACATTTAACCAAGGATTCCATGTTCCCATAACATTGCTCGCTCCACAATAGCGGCATTCTAAACCCAGCGCACGCTCAACAATAGCGGCGTCATGACCGATGGTCGCTCAACGGCGACAACACCCAATCGTTGCTCGCTCTAAAGCGGCACCCTATGATTTCCAATGTATGTCTATTTATCACAGTTACCATATACCATGCATTCCACAAACCAATCATTGCAAGTACCATAAATCATGCATTTCGATACCCATCTATTTCCAATACCATATACCATGCATTTCAATACCCATTTATTGTAAATGCCACACATTATGCATTTCAATGCCCATTTATTACAATTACCATATATCATGCATTTCACTATTGCAACATTATAAAAAGGCTATGCTCGTACGTTATACGTACCTTAATTTCCGAAGTCCGAGCCAAACCTTGCTCGAGTTCCATGCCCCGAAGAACGATGTGCTAACACGATAAATAATTCACAATTAATTACGAACATGCAACCCATGCTCAAGCACACCCATAACCCTCAACATATTGTCAACCCACGACAATTTACCATTTACAAGACCCGGGGCAGGGCATATACAGGGAGGGAAATCGAATGAGACAATATCAAAAATTGCTCAAGAACCACTCCTAAAATTCGAACCCCAACAACACAAATCAAATCCAAAAATCACCATAATTCATCTAACACATGAATTAATCAATTAACAACAACAATAATCGCCCCACAAGCGAAACCCCCAAAATTCGAATTTAAATCCCTAAATTCGAATCCAATTCCTCAATTCGAACCCAATAAGCATTTAAAACATAAATTAATTAATTAACAATAAGAATCAACATCCCCAAACCAAAACCCCAAATTTTCGAACCCTAACCCGCCCAACATCAAGAAATTCGAACTATGAGCCATGCAATCCAGCGCTCAAATCGAATCAATTGGCAACCAAAATCCTTGAACCACAAAGCATAAATTTACGACACAAAATGCAGTACAAAACGCCCCAAAAACACTGGAAAAAGAGCCCCAAAAATCGTACCAAAAACGAGCCACAAAATCGAACAGAAACCCAGTTCGAACCCTAGCGCTTCCAGCAGAAATTCGAGCTCAAATCGCGACCAAACTTCAAATTGTTGGTATGGATAGGACCGCCTGGAAGAGACGAACGCGGCGGCGGGTCGGACGCGCCGAACGGCGGCCGGACGGCGGCGGGCGCAAGCCTTTTACGCGCGGGGGTCAAAAGGGGATCGAGAATCGCGGCTACGGGGAGAGAGAAGGAGGGGGAGGAAAATGGTTCCGATAATTAAAATCCCGGGTTTAATTGGTATTTATAGCAAAAATACCCCGAAATACTAATAGCCCCACAAATACATCATGATTCATTAAAAATCATCTGTTTTCAAAAACTCTCTCTCTAACTCAAAAACCCCCTACCGGTGCCCACACCAAGCACCCGAGATTCCGAGTCACACTAAAAACCCAACTCGCAGGTTTTCACCGGAATGAGAATACGATCTCAACCTCGGGATCCAACGATCCCAAATGCCCGATTTACCAACCTCGGGAACCTCGGGATCCAACGATCCCAAATGCCCGATTTACCAACCTCGGGAGATGCCAAACCGCAATTAATTCCTAATTGCCACAATTAAAAATCCATCAAGGATTAATACAACACCGGGATTACCACCATAATTCCCGGACATCACAATTATCCCCTACTAATAAAATTTCGTCCCCGAAATTGCACCGGTGTACTCCACGTAACACCAGGACTACACCAACAAAACAAAGCCAAGACCCTGATTCTGAACCACCTTAGAATCAAATTAACAACTGCGAGAATACCAGTCTCGGACCAAACCCTAAAATAGCGCAACGCCAAAACCAATACAAACCCGAAAGATAACAACATACCTCGACGTGAATCGCCCCACAAGTCAGTTCACCAAAACTGCAAACCAACCAAATCTCCATTGGTTCTGACAAAGATATCATCCCGTGATATTCACCACCTGCCCACGATGCTTGACACACATCGTCAAGATGGGGACCACTAGCATACAACAGTATACTCACAAAAGAAACCAGTCTTCGTTTCCCAGTCCATCTCCTCCAAAGGAGTAGTTGCACCACTTGCAACCCGGACCGGGTTACCCACGGTCACTGATCCACACAAAATACATCACCGAGGATGTTTACACCGGTGTGTTCCAAAAATCATATCTTGGTCCCGACACACCATCAAGACTCCACAAGGTCTCGAGTTCCACAGGGGACATGCAAGGCAACCAAATGCATTCCTACACACGTGTCAACCATGACACTAAACAAATCCGAATCTCGGCCATCCCTCATTTATCCTTGGATCCAACAATCCTAAAATAGGAAGGCTATCGAATTATCCAACAAGAACCACCATGGTTCCAAAACACGACAATTCCTCCTCAGGGGAAGTCAAACGACCCTCACTATCATTCATCAAGAATGCATCGTGCCATCGAGATTACCGATCTCGAGGTTCCACAATCTCACACCGGAGATCCACTTAACCAAGTATACACACTCGACGTTCCACAATGAACAAAATAAGGTTGGCATTCGTATACACACACGGCATACATGCCCATACACCCACACAACATGCATACGCAATGCAATAGACTCGGGTGTCTCCAATCATACCCACATCCCAAAGCCAACTGTCAATCTTCGATTATTCTCACCCCACGGAGAATGATGGTTGACAAACCATAACCAAAGGGTGTGATTTCAACATCACCATCACACGAATCAAAATAACGAATCTCCCCAAAAGATTCAACCGGTAGGAATCATAATACCGTCTTCCTCTCAAGGAAGAAGTCATGAATCCATGATCTTCCAATCCTCGAACCACCGTTCGGAGAACCTGGGTATATTTATACCAAAACATATCCCGGAGCCCAGAAATACACAACTGGTTAGAGTAGTGCATCAAGATTATCATTACCCGATCCAAAATCCGTATACGCCATGTATACACATTCCAACGATGCTCTGTACTAATGCCATAGTACTCCACAATCGAGCATCTCCCCGAAGACGTCTCCTCAAACGTCTCACCGAGGTAAGAAATCCATTACCCGGTCCAACACCAGTAATGCTTACCATGGCTGATTTACAATCAATCCACGACCGATGTAAGCTGTCTCTAAGACAGTACAATCCAAATCTCTCCAAGAGATAAGGTCAAAATAGTAGTGTCACCTCACTAACCATATCTCACAAACCACTGTGACTCCCATTGCATGCCATATGCAAGGATGCTCAACCAGAGCTAACCACGACTTGACGACACTCACGTTGGCATTCCAAACAGAATTGAGCTGTCCCAAAACAAGTCTCTCAAAACAATGACGTATAAACGTCCCCGTGAGGTATTCCCTACCTCAAATACCATGCCACATAGAGACTACAAGAGTCTACCATAACCCTCATCGTATCACCATACGATTCACCAAACTCGAGTCCAACGAGCATTATAATAGCTAACACAAGCACACCAAAGTACTGCAACAATACCTGGCTAGTGATTCGCTGGTCCCATAGGCTTATACCAACCTATCAACGTGACACACATACCATCCCGGTATACCATACCGCACAAACCATTAGAGTTGTGGGTCATTGCCCAACATATCTCTAAAACACCAAAGCATACTAGACAACCCAGCGTCCATGCTCAATTATCATGCAATCCTAATCCATTAGGACTTATTCCTCGCCCTTAGGGTGGGTGTAACCATGGGTACACCACATCACAACAACAAGCGAGTAGTTTCCTCAAAAACTACTCTTACCACCAATCACTTGGCCTTAGCTATCCCAGCGAGCATACCCAAGGGTATCATTGCTCGACAAATATTTACCTCTACAATATGATGCGGTACACTCACCGGTACAATGCATCAATGCTCCATCGAGCAAACCTGCTCAGCAAAAGGTCTCGTCAACCAATGACCCAGACTCTACCATGTGCTCACCATCGGCACTCAAACCATACTACCAAATACATAAACATGAATGCATTAATCACCAAAATGATGCCACGCGTCCACATAGACATCCCAAATAACATCGTCAAACACATGACGGCTCATGTCGATATACGACATCCATAATCTCATCGTCAAACACATGACGGCTCATGTCGATATACGACATCCATAATCTCATCGTCAAACACATGACGGTAAACAACAATATACCATAATCCCAATACTGATAACAAAAGTAATATGCCATACCTCATCGCTATCGAGATAGCGGAATACCTGTATCCATCGTCCACTAGCGGTACATAAGCATCACCCATCGCTCGTAGGCGGCATAACCCAGTGCTACACACATAGCAGTATAACCCATCGCTATAGAATCAGCGGCATGATCCCTCGCCATAGAGTCAGCGGTATAAAACGTCGCTATAGATACCCGGCGGTATGAACCATCGCCATAGATGTAGCGGAATGTACCCTCGCTGAGAATACCCGGCGGCATAACCCATCGCCAATAGAATAGCGGAATGAACCATCGCTAATAAAATACCCGGCGAAACCATCGCCAATAGAACACCTGGCGGCATGAACCATCGCCAATAGAATACCCGGCGGAACCATCGCCAATAGAATACCTGGATAATCCCGGACTCAAGAGGTACTCACACTCATGTAGTACTTTGTTCCCGATCACATCGCTACGTCATGACAACGGCATCATCGCTTCGACGTGACAGCGGCATGTATCATCGCTTCGACACGACAGCGGCATCATCGTTTCGACATGACGGTGGTACATCGCTTCGACGTGACAGCGGCATTTACCATCGCTTCGACACGACAGCGGCATTTACCATCATTCCGGCATGACAGCGGAAATACCCCTCGCTTCGACATATTAGCGGCATAATATCCCTCGCAATAGTAATATGACAGCGGCATTATCCTTCGCTTCGACATATTTGCGGCAAATATTCTTCATCGCTATAATATGACAGCGGCAAGTATTCACATCGCTACGCCATGCATGCAACCGTAATGCATAACCCGTATTTCAATAATTGTTTCGGCACGACAGCGGCATCATCGCTTCGACGTGACAGCGGCATTTACCATCGCTTCGACACGACAGCGGCATCATCGCTTCGACGTGCATGCAACCGTAATGCATAACCTGTATTCCCATAGACATCGCCATGAGTGTATTTTAATGCACCTCGCTCCAACATGTAGCGGCAAAGCATTAAAATCATCACTCCGATGTATACCTATGCAACCGTGATGCATAGTCCATGTCTCATAAGACCCTGCAACCACCATGGTTAGCAACACATATTCCAATTATGAACACATATCATAAACGCACATAAGCAATATAGTCGTGCCACGCAACGCTAACTACCATCATGCATAAATATGTGCTTCTCATTCCCATTAACATGTTCCTAGGCCCTCAACAGCCCCAAAGAGCTAACCACTGCTCTGATACCACTAATGTAAGGACCCTGTGCCCTTAACCCGTTATTAGTGCATTAAGCCATACCATGAGTGCATATAATCATACTATCAGGGGGAAACCCTATGCAAGTGCAACACCGTATGCTACCCAGAAAATTTCTTGCATTCAATTCCCAATATTCAAATTCCCCCTACCATTATTATTCACATAACATGCACCCACATAATACACTAATGTGCTCTTAGTTAATTTAGCAATTCCATAATTAATTGCATGCAACCATAATGAACAGAAAGAGGCCATAGCCCATTTATACATCCCATATACACGTAAGGTGTACTCAATGAATAAGCGTGTATTTGATGCATAAAACACTATACCGGATACCGTTACTGGTACTTCAATCCTGGAAGCACCTTCCAAGCACAACTCGATCTCAACACTGGGTCTGTGCACTTCTTTGACCAGCTCTGGTACCTCGATCCCGGAAGTACCCCAATCAACAGCCCGAGCTCGACTCCATAGCCGCTACACCTGTGTTACCTGCCCCAACAGAGACAGCCCCCACACGGGGTGAGCATACCAATACCACCAATCCAAAATAATAATATCGCAATTCATAATTTACAGAATGTAAATGCCATAATTAAATGATACTCCCTGAATGGTAACACCCTCATCCGGGATCCCATGTATTGTCCCTGTTCTCAACACAACCAAACTCATCAAATTCCCAAAGCCAGTTAATCGCCATATAGATTAACTAATATAGTTCTATCATGCCAGTTCCATAATCAATGTGTAAAATCAGCATATATATATATAGGCCATAGATTTCACATACATTTAACCAAGGATTCCATGTTCCCATAACATTGCTCGCTCCACAATAGCGGCATTCTAAACCCAGCGCACGCTCAACAATAGCGGCGTCATGACCGATGGTCGCTCAACGGCGACAACACCCAATCGTTGCTCGCTCTAAAGCGGCACCCTATGATTTCCAATGTATGTCTATTTATCACAGTTACCATATACCATGCATTCCACAAACCAATCATTGCAAGTACCATAAATCATGCATTTCGATACCCATCTATTTCCAATACCATATACCATGCATTTCAATACCCATTTATTGTAAATGCCACACATTATGCATTTCAATGCCCATTTATTACAATTACCATATATCATGCATTTCACTATTGCAACATTATAAAAAGGCTATGCTCGTACGTTATACGTACCTTAATTTCCGAAGTCCGAGCCAAACCTTGCTCGAGTTCCATGCCCCGAAGAACGATGTGCTAACACGATAAATAATTCACAATTAATTACGAACATGCAACCCATGCTCAAGCACACCCATAACCCTCAACATATTGTCAACCCACGACAATTTACCATTTACAAGACCCGGGGCAGGGCATATACAGGGAGGGAAATCGAATGAGACAATATCAAAAATTGCTCAAGAACCACTCCTAAAATTCGAACCCCAACAACACAAATCAAATCCAAAAATCACCATAATTCATCTAACACATGAATTAATCAATTAACAACAACAATAATCGCCCCACAAGCGAAACCCCCAAAATTCGAATTTAAATCCCTAAATTCGAATCCAATTCCTCAATTCGAACCCAATAAGCATTTAAAACATAAATTAATTAATTAACAATAAGAATCAACATCCCCAAACCAAAACCCCAAATTTTCGAACCCTAACCCGCCCAACATCAAGAAATTCGAACTATGAGCCATGCAATCCAGCGCTCAAATCGAATCAATTGGCAACCAAAATCCTTGAACCACAAAGCATAAATTTACGACACAAAATGCAGTACAAAACGCCCCAAAAACACTGGAAAAAGAGCCCCAAAAATCGTACCAAAAACGAGCCACAAAATCGAACAGAAACCCAGTTCGAACCCTAGCGCTTCCAGCAGAAATTCGAGCTCAAATCGCGACCAAACTTCAAATTGTTGGTATGGATAGGACCGCCTGGAAGAGACGAACGCGGCGGCGGGTCGGACGCGCCGAACGGCGGCCGGACGGCGGCGGGCGCAAGCCTTTTACGCGCGGGGGTCAAAAGGGGATCGAGAATCGCGGCTACGGGGAGAGAGAAGGAGGGGGAGGAAAATGGTTCCGATAATTAAAATCCCGGGTTTAATTGGTATTTATAGCAAAAATACCCCGAAATACTAATAGCCCCACAAATACATCATGATTCATTAAAAATCATCTGTTTTCAAAAACTCTCTCTCTAACTCAAAAACCCCCTACCGGTGCCCACACCAAGCACCCGAGATTCCGAGTCACACTAAAAACCCAACTCGCAGGTTTTCACCGGAATGAGAATACGATCTCAACCTCGGGATCCAACGATCCCAAATGCCCGATTTACCAACCTCGGGAACCTCGGGATCCAACGATCCCAAATGCCCGATTTACCAACCTCGGGAGATGCCAAACCGCAATTAATTCCTAATTGCCACAATTAAAAATCCATCAAGGATTAATACAACACCGGGATTACCACCATAATTCCCGGACATCACAATTATCTTTCTTTTCCCTGATTTTCTTACCAAAATCAGATTCCTTGGCATGTAACATATAGAGTGCTAGACATGCCATCCTATCGTGTTCCACACGATTCCTGCAACCACAATGGTTAGCAATACCACTTTTCATATCATAAAAGCACATAAACAATTAGTTATGTCGTACAACATTAATGCCATCATGCATAAATATGTGCTATCAATAACTTCCTAGGCCCTTAACAGCCCCAATGAGCAACCTGGCTCTGATACCACTAATGTAAGGACCCCTAGCCCTTAAACCTCGATTAGTGTATTATCCACTATGTGTGGCGCATGCTTTTAGTAAAAATCAATCGGGAAACTCATATGATACTTTACCCTAGAATGGCAATTACAAAATTCCTTTAATGTTCGACGCTATAAGATCATCTCTACCAACGAGTAGACTCATAGATTTTGCCCTTTACCATTATCCTTACGCCACTTTTCACATTGTGGCCTTTTATAAAAATTTGGGCAGAGTCTCCCCAAAACTTGAGCTATCCCGAAACAAAAGCACATCACATAATAATTCCCGGCCAGGGAAAACACAATACTCAACAGAATACAGCAACACTAAGTAAATTCCCAGCCAGGGAAGACACCACACAATAAGTCAAAAAAGTGGGTTTCAACACCCACATAATACACCAATGCCTCTCATATCATTTAGCAATTCTACCACTAATTGCATGCAATATAGAATGAAAGAGAGAAAGGCTCATGCCTTTATATACAACCCATATACAAGTATAATCGTGCTCACATGCGAGCATCATAAATGTGTATATAATCCTCAGGTGTATATAAGTACACTATACGATACCGTGCTCCATCAAGCCCTGGTACCACGATCCTGGGAGTACCTCCAATCAACAGCTCGAGCTCAGCTCCAAAACCATTGATGTACCTGTTCACCTGTCCCAACAGAGACAGCCCCCACACGGGGTGAGCATACCAATTCCACAATTTCCTAATCATAATGACATAATACATAATTTACAAAAATGTAAATATTGTGGAACATATGTGACACTTCCTGGATGGTATCATCCTCATCCTAGCGTACCCCTGTAATATCCCTGTTCACAAAACAGATAAATCATCAAATCCTGAATATGCAGTTAATCATCACATTGGTTAACCCTAGCCAGTTTCAAATTAACAACATCTCATTACATTTTCTTTATCAAAGAATTATCGTAATTATAGATATCATGTAGAGATTTCCTTAACTTCCATTACCAATTAATCAACTCCTTGATTAACTTACGTCTCTGTTCCTATTCATAATAATAGGGAATGGAATATAGATATCTTTGATATCTAGTCAAATGCCACATCTCATCATTTGCTCGCTTCATAGCGGCAACATGTATTTCCTCACGTTAAACAAATAACAAAATCAAGTTTCATTTCCCTTATCCTATAGGTTGTAACCTATATATATTATATCATGCATCACACTTGCAAAGATATAAATTAAAGACATGCTCGTACGCTAAACGTACCTTAAATCCTCGTAGTCCAAGCCAAACCTTGCTTGGGTTCCATGCCCCGAGGAATGATGTGCTAACACGATAAATAATTCACAATTATTTACGAACATGTAACCCATGCTCAAGCACATCCATAACCCTCAAAAATATTGTCAACACACGACAATTAACCATTTAAAAGACCAGGGGCAGGGCACATGCAGGGAGGGAAAATGAATGAGACATTATCGAAAATTGTTCAAGAACACCCTTCAATTTTCGAACCCTTAACATCACAATTCGAACCCAAACTAAGCACCATAATACATCTAAAACATGTAATAATCGATCAATAACTAGAATCATCACCCCCTGCCAAAACCCCCAAAATTCGAACACAACCTCACGCACACAGCGAGAAATTCGAACCAAATCAACCCAAAAATAGCAGGGAAATACATGAGAAGCATGAAAAAGGGGTAAGGAAGGTTACCCAATCGAAAATCGGAAGGAAATCGCTCAAAATCGGAAGAACCCTAGAATTTGGGCCTCTGCGCTATTCTGGAAAATCCGAACGCACATCGCGACGAAACTTCGAATTCTTGGTGTGGAAAGTTGCGCCTCGGAGAGACGGCGGTCCGGACGCGCCGGATGGTGGCCGGACGGCGGCGGGAGCGGCGCTTTTACGCGCGGGGGTTGGGGGCGACGGGAAACAGACGGGGGGAAGAGAGAGAGACGGGCAAGGATTAAAATGGCTTTCAATCATTAAATCTCGGGTTCAACTGGTAAATATAGCAAAATTACCCCGAAATTCTAAAAGTCCCACAAATACATCATGATTCATTAAAAAATCATCTGTTTTCAAAAATTCTCTCTCTAACTCCAAAACCCCCTACCGGTGCCCACACAAAGCACCCCAGATCCCGAGTCACACTAAAAACCCAACTCATAGGTTTTTCACCCAAATGAGAATATAATCTCAACATCGGGATACAACGATCCCAACTACTCAAATAGACGAGCTCGAGAGGCCCAACACCGCGATTAAATTCCAATCGCTACGTAAAAACTACTTTAGGGGTCATTAATACTCAGGAATTAACATCTATAATCCCAAGTCATCACAATACGCTACACATCTATCGTGGCATCCCTCTCAACAATATAATATCATGAATGCATGTGATGTCCCCGAAATGATTTATTTCAATTAAGGCATTAATTACGTTTATGTGATTAATTATGTGGATAATTGATTTCGTGTTGAAATTAATTATCACGATGAAATGCTTAGTCACATGATAGGCATGACCCGGGGGGGGTTACGTTTCAAGGTGCATGTTATGCATGATAGAAAATGAGGTGTTAACATGATTTAATTGTGTTGATTGTTAATTATGAGGAAAGTATGGATTTAATGAAGTTGGTTGCATTTTTGTAAAATGCTTTTAAAATACCATGTTGGGGTATTTTATACATCATGTTAAGTTTGGGGTACAATTTTCGATTAAATTAAACAACCCCTTTTTAATCCTTTACCCATCACTTTAACCCCACTTTACCATTCACTTTTTAAAAATCCCCAAAACCACTTCCCAACCCCAAACCCTTCCCATTTTCGAAATCCACCAAAGAAGGAGAAGGAAAGCTTCACAAAAACTTTGTTTGTGTGATCTTTGTTAGGATTTGGAGCCTACAAGAGGTATGGAACCATTCCTAAAAGTTTTATGATGTTTGGTGTTGAAATGGGTTAGTTTTTTATGCTTTATGTGGGTTTGTTTTGGGTATATGTTGTTTATGGTTGGGGTATGATTTATGGTTATATGAGGATGTTTATTGAAGATTTGTAGTGATTTGGTATGGTTGGTGTTTGAATATTTGAGTTTGTTTGAGTTTGGGAAGGAGAAGGGTGAATAGTGCCCGAATATCGCCTGTGCAGAACTCGGCGATCGATCGGCGCCTTCAGCGATCGATCGCGAGCTGCAAGGGCTGAAGGCAGTAGCCTTCAGCGATCGATCGCGAGTTTGGCGCGATCGATCGGCGAGGTCGCGATCGATCGGCGCAAACTCGGCGATCGATCGCGAATTAGAAAATTTTGTTGGACGAGGCAGTGTGATCTCGCGATCGATCGGGGCTTCATGGAGATCGATCGCGAGACACCAAAATGTAAAATTTTGATGTTTTTGTGGGATTTTTGGATATTGGACTATAATTAGCTTCTAATATCGATTTGTATGGTTATGTAGAACCATCTCAGGTACCCACAACTTCAAGGAGATAAAGTCCTACAACTTCTCCATTTTTGGAATTAAGGTACGTAAGAAGCGTACGGGCATCGGACGGTAACACACTCCTAACTATGACTATGCATTTATCGTGTAAGTATGTACGATGAAATGATGATGTTTACATGAAATGATGTTTATATGTTATGATAGTTTAAATGATGACACGATGTTATGATAAGTAAGTCCACGATGAAGATGATTTTATAATGAATAAAGATGATAAGATGTTTAAGATGATGTTATGATAAGTAAGTTCACGATGAAGATGATTTTATAATGAATAAAGATGATAAGATGTTTAAGATGATGTTATGATAAGTAAGTCCACGATGAAGATGATTTTATAATGAATAAGATGATAAGATGTTTAAGACGATGTTATGATAAATAAAGATGGTTTTTTTTATGATGAATAAAGATGAGAAGATACTTACGATGATATTATGATAAATGATTATGATGTTTATGATGGATAAAGATGATAAGATGCTTACGATGACATTATGATAAATGATGATGATGTTTATGATGAATAAAGATGATAAGATGCTTACGATGATGTTATGATAAATGAAGATGATATGGCGTTACTATAACGATTATGATGAGACGATGATGTCTACAAGATGATAATGCTTATATGATAATGATGTTTACAAGATAATGATGTCTATAAGATGCTATGATGTTTATGATGAATATGAAACTATGTTATTAAGAATGGTTGAATGTCCGGTGGTTATTATGGGCAAGCGAGGAAGGTCTTGCCGCTCACATAACTGAGCGATGGGGTACATCCGCTATCAAGGTGTAGCGAGGGGTATCATCCGCTGAGCGATGTGGTACATCCGCTATCAAGGCGTAGCGATGGGTATCATCCACTGAATAAAGAGATACATCCGCTATCAAGGCGTAGCGATGGGTATCATAAGATGTGTTATGTCGAGCGAGGGGGCCAATTGTGCGCTGTCATGATAAAACCGGGACAGTTCCACTTCTAAATAACATAGTTTGATGTGATCGTATATGTGAAGTATGATTTTAATCATTATGCCGAGAACTAACGATTATATGCATGACTATGAAACAGGGACAACCAAAGAGGGTTAATGCGATTAACCAGGAAGTATACGTTACCCCTTTACTTCATGCAATTAATTATATGCCATTACCCTATGATGTTGAGTAAGGATGTATATGCTCACGATGGGTTGTTCCTGTAGGTACACATTGGATTTGGAGGGCTATGGGCAGGGTTGAAGAAGTGAGCTTCGAGATGCCTTATGAATTAGGATTCAGGATTTGGTATAACTCACGTAATAACCGGAGCCCTAAGATGTATGTAATGCATGTTTAGCCCTAATTATTTCTTGCTTATGATGTTAAGGTAGGAAGGCCCTACAATGCACATGCATATGATATCAATAATCATATGATATCATGCTCACATCATCATCACAACAATATCATATACTCGCACGTCAAAGCGTATCTGTTCTACGACACAAACGATATAAATTAGGCGTCACTGTCTAACCGCCTCGTTGTCCCGTCCCCTATGATGATGTGGGGTCTTCCATCTTGACAGTGATTAATAACATATAATTTGAACTAAACATGCATTTCATAGGGTTTTAGAGTTCCGGTTGTTACATGAGCTAATAGGATTACAGGCAAAAATAAAATACTTCGTAACTTAATGGATACATTCTTAAACAAGAATGCTAACGTTTTAGATTTATACTACTCCTAGAGTAGATACTAAACATAAACAGAATCCTATGCATCTTGTAACCTTGTAGCTCACAGCTTCAACCCGACCCTTAGCCCCTTCAGTCCACAAGTGTACCTACAGGGACAACACATCATGAGCATATACAATTTTACTTAACATCATAAAAACATCACAGTAAATGCATGAAATCTTGGTTAAGTAAACATGCTGGTTATTCGTTAGTCCCTGATTCATATTCATGCATATGGGCATCTTATCCTGTGGCATCTTACCACATCATAATATCGTATGGCCTTCTACCATATGGGCATCTTACCCCGTGGCATCTACCACATAATAGACATCGTATGGCATCTTACCATATGGGCATCTTACCTTGTGGCATCTTACCACGTAATAAACATCGTATGGCATCTTACCATATGGGCATCTTACCCTGTGGCATCTTACCACATAATAAACATCGTATGGCATCTTACCATATGGGCATCTTACCCAGTGACATCTTACCACATCATAAACATCGTATCACATCATTATATAAACATCGTATAAACATCATCATTTCATCGTAAATATTCATGCGATAAATGCATAGTCATAGTGTAGAGATGTGTTTTACCGTCCGATGCCCGTACGTCTCTTACGTACCTTATCAAAAGGAGGAGGAGTCAACAGACTTTATCTCCTTGACTGTGCTGGTACCTGGGATGGTTCTACATAACCACAACATACAATATTAGATACCATAACATGAATCATTGTCAAAATAAAACAATTAAAAACTTTTGCCAAGATTCTGCCTCTCTCGATCGATCGGAACCCATGTCTCGATCGATCGAGAAAGCATAAAAATAGTGCCCAACTTCTGCCTCAACCGATCGATCGAAATATTTTACAGATCGATCGAGGAGCTTCACTGATCGATCGAAAAATCCTTCGATCGATCGGCACCTGAATTCAAACCATGCTTAAAAGCTTCTGCCTCGCTCGATCGATCGGGACCAGAATCTCGATCGATCGAGCGCTCTGAAAAATCGGACTTCTCCAGATTTTTGAGCACCTCATTTCATGGCATCTAAACTACTTCATAACACATCATTCTTGCTCAAACAAACATGCTAGGAACTTCATAAAACTTCCATGTAGGTACTTAAATCAAAGGTTCTACAAGACCTAAGCTAGCATGCATCATAACCTCATCATAAACTTAGATCTCATCCAAAAATTCTTGAAAACAGGGCATGCATCTCTTTGCCCAGATTTTCGAGCATACACTTCCATAACTAGAAATCCATCACATAAAACATGTAATATGTTCAAGCAAACATGCTAATAGCTACATAACACTTTCATGTAAGCACCCAAACCAAGGTTTCACCCAAACCTATTCTAGCATGCAAAACAAATCATCCCACCAAAACCATACCCAACCAAAAACAGAGTACCAAGTCTTACCCCCCTTTTCCTCCTCTTTTTGGTAAGCTTTTGTACAATAAATCACAAGCTAACCCTCCTCTTTTCTGCAGCTTACAGGGATGAGAATGAGAGGGAGAAAGAGGTGGAGGGGAATTGATTGGAGGTGGAGTGATGGATGGAGAAGGAGGCATGGGTTGATAGCAAGTGGGGGTAGGGGTTGAACAAGTGGGGGAGGGGTGAGGTGGCCGATATTATGGGGGGTGGGGTGGTGTGGTTGGGGTGCCATGTGGTGTTTAATTGTGTCCCGGTATTTAGTACGATGTATTAAAATATCCTCACTCGATATTTTATAACTTCATTTAATTAATACATCCTTTTAAAACACCCAACATGCCCCCTAAATCATATCATCATAACATAATCATAGCCCCCAATTAAATGTACCACAACCCTCTTAAACACATCGTAAATCATCATCATAGCACATAATTACATGACATTTCGGGGTTATTACAGATGATGCTACAACAATACCAACAATATATCATGTTATCATAGGCATTAAAATCAAAGTCCACAAAATTATAACATTTTTCAAATCTGGACCCTAGCGATCGATCTCAAGTTGTGACACGGTCGATCGCCTAAAGATTTGGTCATAGGCGATCGATCTCCTATTTTTGCGCGATCGGTCGCCTACCCCATTTGAAAACATTCTACCATGAGGCGATCGATTGCCTACTTGAAGCGATCGATCGCTCAAGCACCGCCATTCTCATGTTTAGCCATAGGCGATCGATTGCCTCAAACGTAGCGATCGATCGCCTCCTCTGTTTTCTGAAAAATCATAGCGATTTTCTACTTCTTTTCTTGGTGTTTCTCCTACACCTCACTTCCCACCATTACAACTTATTCCATGAAATCTCTAACATCAAACAAACATGTTTATATACTTTTACACCTTGTGTCTTAGCTTCATATACACTTTAAGCAATAAATAGTCATCACATGCTTTCATGCTTCAAAATTCAAGCATAACCAAAGAACTTCTAAATACCATGATAAAATACTGAAAGTTTATTCTTCTTACCAAGTAAATTACTTCCTCTTAGTCTCCAAAGAACTTTGCAAGTGTAACTGGTAGCGCTTATCGCGTACGCCCAAATTAACCCTTCTCAAGTTAATAGCAAAATATTTAGTAGCGAGAGTAGGGATCGATCCCACAGGGAAGGTAGTATTTTTTTCATGTCAAATTAAAAACGAATAATAAAAAAGGGATTTTTGAGTTGAGTGATTACTACTAAGTCAATTTTAAGAATTAAACTAACTAACGAAATTAACTAGAACGGTTAAAACTTATGAGAGTGAAGCGATTCTTGGTTTCCGGTCAACTTTACTTTTGGAAAATGCTCTATTGATCATCAAATCACTAAAATACGAATTCTTTCAATTATTCATCAATTGGAAAATGAATTCCTACCCACCTTATTCGTAGTCAAAGAGAAAACAACATTCAATCCGACCCTTATCAAATCTCTAATCAAAACTACAACCGTTAATGATTAAATCAATGATAGATTTCAAAACTAGTGAGTTCGATAAATCTAATCAATAGAAACTACAGCCCTTACCCAATCGTTTCTCCTAAGAATTCGATAACACCTACAGCTTGTAATTATTAATCTTAGTTGCTTCTTAATTAGCTATCGATTATGCATGTGAATACTAGGTGATCAATCTAATAGACAAACACAATAATCACTGAAATCGATACCAAGAAACAGAATTGAAATCGAAATTAAATTCCATAAACAAACCAAAATTCTCACAAGAGATTTGAATCCAAAAGCAAGTATCCCTTAAACCAAGATTCTAGGAGTTTAGCCTAGCATAATTGAATCTAAAAATAATAACATATGATTCAAAAACATTAGATAAACAAAGGAAAAGAAATTGCTAAGAAGAATCACGATTCCATCTTGTCGATTCCGGTTCCGTTCTTCGCGTTGTTCTTGATAAACTTGAAAGAAAAATCTTCTAAAAACCTAAAACTATTCTAAAGTCTCGAAAATATGTCTAAGAGGAGGTGAAAAATCGAGTTATATGGTCTTCGAGGCTTAAAACTGGGTTACAATCTTTTAAACATGGAAAAAGACTTAAGTTCCAAAATTCCGGACTCTTCGGCGATCGATCACCTAAAATGTGGCGATCGATCGCTTCGTTTATTTTTTTCAGCAAAACTCTTGAGGCGATCGATCGCTATAAAGTGGCGATCGATCGCTTCCCTCCAGTAGCCTCAGGCGATCGATCGCTATAAAGTGGCGATCGATCGCTGCTTCGTTAATTTTGTTGCTCAAGTTTCTGTCCATAGGCGATCGATTGCCTCTTCCATGCGGTCGATCGCCTCCTCCAAAATTACGTTTTTGCCCTTTTCTTGATCAATTTTGAGTCCTTGTCATGTCCATGTCTTTTCTTGGTCTTTACACATCATTTTTAGCTCGTTTTCGTCGATTGTACCTACAATTACACAAATATACGATTAGGTAGCCTACTTATCAAATTATCCATCAAAACCTACCAAATCGTAGACAATTAAACACTAAAGATGTGTCTATTTCTAGTCACATCAAACTCCCCCATACTTACTCTTTACTCGACCTCGAGTAAACAAATAAGACTACAATATTTTTGGTTAGCTCATAGGTTCATAACAAAGCAACTTGTCCTCACTTTAATGCCTCAACAATTTTAACATGCACAGTAATGAAAGGAGGTGAAAAGTTAACAGTGGAACAAGTTCAATCCCTATACATTTCATACTCAACAAAGTAGTGAACGTGTGTGTGTGGTCATAAACAAGTGTTGTGTACAAATTATAGATCCAAAATAGGCAAAGCCATAATAGTTCAAGTCATACACTAACACAATTATAAGCTCGCTTGCACACTCTTCTCCACTATCTTAGCTACTTTGCAAACATAAATCAAGTAGGTCTTTATTAGCTTGTAGCTTGGCCTAGGTAATGGCTTATGAAAGAAAGGATAAAGATATATCAAACAAGAGAGTATGATAAAATGCACATTAAAACTTCTCTTCTTGCATGAATTTTTCAAACCTTATTCATTTTTTCAAGGTTTATTTCAACATTTTTTTCTTCTTTTGTGTGCCTTGGCTCCCCTTGGAGTCATATTTTCCTCAAATTTCTCAAGGCATTCCTTTTCTTTCATGTATTTCATTCTTTTGACAATAAAGTTCACAAATATAATTCAATGAATTCCCAAGTGCATGTGAATGAAATAAATCATACTCCCTTAAAAGGTATGGATTAAAAACATATTTAGGCTAAAAGGATAGGATGATATGCTAGTCAAGGAATGTTGAATGGGGGTCTTTAGTATGCTTAACATACTACCATTCTTTTACATTAAAGCTCAAAAAGGGTACTAGAGATTGATTTTGTTTACATGGTAGGCTTGAAAGGCTCAAACGCATCAAAGATTGCCTATATCACTTTCATGTTTGCAAGTAGTCTAGACATACGCCTCAAAGACCATGTAGTTAAGTTCTACCATGTACTAGAGACTTCTTAAGACTGTCATAAAGTTCACACAATCTTCACTAAGTTATGCACACTTCACAAGCCATGACAATAATGTGCTCAAAATATTCAACTACTAAGTTAAAGTAAACTTTGCATTAGAGTTCAAAGTGTTCCAAGGTTAACAATTCACCTATGTTAAAAAGCATGCATGATATCAATTAGGTTTCATCATGGGCTAGTGATTCTAAGCATGTGTTCATTACTAACTATGAGCTCTAAATTTTCAAATTTTCGATTTTTTTGTATTTTTGAAATAAGAAAACAATAATACACCACTAATCCCTCCCCCATACTTAAATCTTACATTGTCCCCAATGTAAGGCAGAAATACAAGAAAAGAGAAAAGTCTAACTACTAAAGCAATAAAAATAAAAGGGAGAAAGGAAACTAACTCCCCTTGGGTTGCCTCCCAAGCAGCGCCTCTGTTTAACGTCGGTGGCCCGACGCCAGTCCTCTATCAAGGTGGTTGATGCAGTGTTGCTGTATCCTTCCTTAACCACCTCAATATCTTCTTCACTCCTCGGTATTTCGGCTTGTTGCTCTTTGAGTGGTCGTCCCCAGTCTTTGCTCCTTTGTCACTTGATTGACATGGTCGATCCGGAGGGTGCTTCTTTCCAACTGTCCTGCAAGTGAGAAATAAGAGGGTCAGCAGTATCGTGAGTAGATAACACAGCAATAGTATGAACAGTATGCACTAAGTTAGAATCCATACCTCTGTTGTCGTCAAGGCCATCAGTAGCCTTTCCCATTTCCCATAACTCATCATTATCAAAATCCGAATCATAATCATCATGTATGCCAATAGCGTAACTCGAATGCTCAAGAGTCTTAATGGGTTCATATATGTTGAATTTTGCAACTTTACCATTAGACTCTAATGTTATCATACCGCTATTCATCTCGATTACTGATTTTGATATTTTCAAGAATGGCCTCCCTAACAGGATTAGACTAGATGGCTCACCATTTTCCATGTCTAAGACATAGAAATCGGCTGGGAAAACAAAGTTCTCTACATGCACGATTACGTCTTCTATTATCCCCCTAGGTATGACCGTGGACTTATCAGCTAAATGTATCACAGTGTCATTTCTTTTCAAAAGTCCCGGTTTTAGTTGAGAATAGATTGAGTAAGGCATGACATTTATAGAAGATCCTAAATCAGGCATAGCCTTCTCAATCCTATTAGCATTAATCATACATTGGATGGAAAACATACCAGGGTCCTTGCATTTAGCGGGGATGCTTCTTTGGATGTCCGCCGAAACATTCTCACCTAGCTCGACCTTGGGTTGCCCTTTGCATTCCTTGCACTTATCATCTTTCTTGGCTTCCTTGAGTGGATCTTTTTCATTACAGCGTGGGGACATCTCGTAGAGCCTCTTGAGACCCTTGTCCTTCAAATTCATCTTCAATGCAAGGGGGAATGGGGTTTCACTTTTATATTCAGAAAAGTTGGGGAACTTACCTCGTGTTTTCTCCTCTTGCATGGGTTCTTCAACTTCTTTCTCCTTCTCCGTCTTCTCTTTGTTATTGGGTGGAGTCAGTACCACCTCTTCTTCAGCTGTATCTCCACTCACATTCTCAGTGATAGCGCTCACATTCTCCCTGGGGTTCACCTCCGGTTGTGAAGGTAGTCCATTTGAGATTCTTGATTCAATCTTGTTGAGAGAAGTTGCCAGTTGTCCCATTTGCGTAGTCGAGCTCTGGATGCTCGCCCTCGTCTCCTGTTGAAATTGTAAGCTATTTTCAGCAATAACATTGATACTATGTTCTAACCTATCAGAAGGAGGGTGCGCTGGAGGTGGTGGAGGTCTTTGATATGGCGGTCTATAGGGTGGAGGTTGGTGCATCTGTGAGTTTCCATAACCTTGGTTCGGATGATCCTGCCAACCTTGATTGTAATTGCTCGATGGATTACCATAGCTCTTTTGTAGGGGGCCTGGGAATCCTCCCGCGGCATTCAAGTTCTCAACGGCTGTCTCTTGTAGTGATGGGCATGCGTCCGTGGGATGGTTCGCAGCTAGACAGATTCCACACGGCTTTATCTTCCCTACATTTCCACCTGCAAGACCACGCACAAGAAAAGTTAGGTCTATCAATTATTGTTCCAGGTTTGATACGTTTACCTCTTTTCTTTGCGGTTGTCCTTGGCGAACATGTCCAAATTGTTGGGAATTGGCCGCCATGTTAGCTATCAAGCTCCTCGCCTCTTCCGCTGTCTTGTCGATAAATGCTCCTTCGCTTGCCGCATCCACCAAGTTCCTGTCACCAGAAAGCAAACCTTCATAGAAATATTGAATCAGCAGATGTTCACTTATCTGATGTTGTGGACAACTTGCACACAACTTCTTGAATCGTTCCCAGTACTCATGCAGTGACTCCTCGTGGAACTGCTTCACGCCGTAGATCTCCTTCCTTATGTTACTTCTCCAGGAATACACTTTGTAAGTCCGTCCACGTGGTGATCGATCCGAATGGTAAGTAGAATAGCCAGTCTTTTGCAGCGTCCTTTAGAGAAAATGGAAAGGCTCTTAACTTTATTTGATCCTCAGTGATTCCGATCGGCTTCATAGTAGTGCACACCACGTGGAATTCCATTAAATGCTTGTGCGGGTTTTTTCCTGCAAGACCATGAAAAGCTGGCAATAATTGAATTAAACCATACTTGAGTTCGAAATTTAAGTTATTAGTCAGGGCAGGGAAAGTGATGCAGAGAGGTTGTTGATCCAAGTTAGGATTCGCCAACTGCCTCAAGCTTTGATACGCAGCCATCATGTTCCTCTCTTCTTCCTCAAGTAACCTTGCTTCTCTTCTTCTCCGATGTAGTGTCCTCTCGATCTCAGGATCGTAGTAAAGATTATCTTCGTGATCAGAGGGTTCACCTGTACTCATCAACAAACCACAGTAGTAGTGCGGGATAACAACTAAAATAAAATAAAAAATTTAACACGAAATTATACCAATGCCTGTCCCGGCAACGGCGCCAAAATTTGGTAGAGCTTATCGCGTACGCCCAAATTAACCCTTCTCAAGTTAATAGCAAAAATATGTAGTAGCAAGAGTAGGGATCGATCCCACAGGGAAGGTAGTATTTTTTTCATGTCAAATTAAAAACGAATAATAAAAAAGGAGTTTTTGAGTTGAGTGATTAGTACTAAGCAAATTTTAAGAATTAAACTAACTAACGAAATTAACTAGAACGGTTAAAACTTATGAGAGTGAAGCGATTCTTGGTTTCCGGTCAACTTTACTTTTGGAAAATTCTCTCTTGATCATCAAATCACTAAAATACGAATTCTTTCAATTATTCATCAATTGGAAAATGAATTCCTACCCACCTTATTCGTAGTCAAAGAGAAAACAGCATTCAATCCGACCCTTATCAAATCTCTAATCAAAACTACAGCCGTTATTGATTAAATCAATGATATATTTCAAAACTAGTGAGTTTGATAAATCTAATCAATAGAAACTACAGCCGTTAATTATTGATTACCCAATCATTTCTCCTAAGAATTCGATAACACATACAGCTGGTAATTATTAATCTTAGTTGCTTCTTAATTAGCTATCGATTATGCATGTGAATACTAGGTGATCAATCTAATAAACAAACATAATAATCAATGAAATCGATACCAAGAAACAGAATTGAAATCGAAATTAAATTCCATATACAAACCAAAATTCTCACAAGAGATTTGAATCCAAAAGCAAGTATCCCTTAAACCAAGAATCTAGGAGTTTAGCCTAGCATAATTGAATCTAAAAATAATAACATATGATTCGAAAACATTAGATAAACAAAGGAAAAGAAATTACTAAGTTGAATCACGATTCCGGCTTGTCGATTCTAGTTCCGATCTTCGCGTTGTTCTTGATAAACTTGAAAGAAAAATCTTCTAAAAACCTAAAACTATTCTAAAGTCTCAAAAATCTGTCTAAGAGGAGGTGAAAAATCGAGTTATATGGTCTTGGAGGCTTAAAACTAGGTTACAATCTTTTAAACATGGAAAAAGACTTAATTTCCAAAATTCCCGACTCTTCGGCGATAGATCGCCTAAAATGTGGCGATAGATCGCTTCGTTTATTTTTTTCAGCAAAACGCTTGAGGCGATCGATCGCTATAAAGTGACGATCTATCGCTTCACTCCAGTAGCCTCAGGCGATCGATCGCTATAAAGTGGCGATCGATCGCTGCTTCGTTAATTTTGTTGCTCAAGTTTCTGTCCATAGGCGATCGATTGCCTCTTCCGTGCAGTCGATCGCCTCCTCCAAAATTACGTTTTTGCCCTTTTCTTGATCAATTTTGAGTCCTTGTCATGTCCATGCCTTTTCTTGGTCTTTACACATCATTTTTAGTTCATTTTTGTCGATTTTACCTACAATTACACAAATATATCAGTAGGTAGCCTACGTATCAAATTATCCATCAAAACCTACCAAATCGTAGACAATTAAACGCTAAAGATGTGTCTATTTTTAGTCACATCAGAAACTCCAAACCAAACCCTCAAAAGAGTCCAAAGAAAGTGTAGAGATTTGTAGGTGTTTATGGTGTAAGTATGTGATGTAGAATCTGATTTTAGATTATATTATAACCTTCAAAATCAACTCAAATTCACACCACATGCAAACTCCACTAAAATGCACGTTCTAATGCCTCTCAAATGCATGCTAAATGTACACCAAGGTTATATCCCACTATACATGTCATACACAACATGAATTCTCTTAATATATATATATATCAACCATGTAACACCATTTCAATCCAATTCTTAAATATAGGAAGGTGTTTGTGTAAGGACCCTAGTTCCTTAAGTGCGGATTAATGGCGTAATAGAGTTAAACATACATCTAATGATATAAGGTTCCATATTGATGTCTTGAGCCGTTAAGATTACAGGCCAAATTAAAATTTCCAAAAAGGGATTAATTACATTCCCAACATGTTGAATGTTAATCCTATAGTTTTACACTACTCCTAGAGTAGAAACTATACAAAAGAATTAGGCCTGCTATGCCAAAAGCACTCCTCACTGGCTCACCGCATCAACCCGCCTCAGCCCGTCCGCCCAGATTACCTACAGGAACAACCCCAAACCATGAGCATGTATGTAAATCATATTCACAATAATATGATCATAATTCAATGCATAAACCATAAATGCGATTCACTTACGGTATGTAACACATATAAAAGCTCCCTTGGTTATCACTGTACCATAAATTACAATCAATTGATTATAATACCGATATGTATGTCATGACATGCATCCATTCCATGTATACCGATGGCCAATCCCAGTCTTATTATATCAGTGGCATAATACCCCTCGCGTTACATGACAGCGGCATTAATACCCCTCGCTTCGACATATTAGCGGCATAATATCCCTCGCATCAACATGACAGCGGCATTATCCTTTGCTTCGACATGTTTGCGGCAAATATTCTTCATCGCTATAATATGACAGCGGCAAGTATTCTATCATCGCTTCGACATGAAGGCGGCAAGCATTCTTCATCACTATAAATAATCTCGACCCACAATCACATGCAACCATAATGCATATTCCAATCATGTATGCAACCATAATGCATAATGAGACCATATACGCAACCATAATGCATAACCAATTTATAGCGTAATAAATACGTTTTACCGTCCGATGCCCGTACGTCTCACCACGTACCTTAGTTCCAAAAGTGGAGATGTCGTGGGACTTTATCTCCTTTGATGTGTGGCTACCTGGGATGGTTCTACACAATCACATGAATCCGTATTAGAAGCCAATAAATGAACCATTACCAAAAACATCATCATTTAGAACAAAATCCCAAAACCCACATTTTTAGCCTTGCGATCGATCGGTCCTCAGCCTCGATCGATCGCTAATGTTCAACAAAAAGTATTTTGGTGAGCTCGATACAAGCCTTGGCCAGGCTCTGTCCCGCTCGATCGATCGGACCCAGATTTCGATCGATCGAGAAGCCTTGTTTTTGCGAGAAATTCCAAGTATGAGCTTCCAACAACACCTAAACTCATACACCACCAAGATCAAACACTCAACACAACAATAACCCACAAAAACAACCTTAAAATACATCCCCCAAACATAAACAACCTGATGGACCAAGATCCACCCTTATAACCCCAAAAACAAGTTACAAACCCAACTAAAACTCAACAAAACTCTACCATAATGGAAGCTTACCACTTGAGCTCCAAGTTTTCAGCAAAAACTCACAAAAAGACTCCTTTTCAAAGCTTTCTCCTCTTGTTTCAGAAACAAAAATGGGAGTTCTTAGGTGAAAGGATGGGGTTTTGGGGACAAAAGCTGATAGAGAGGGGGGGTGATGGGATATAAAGTGGTATGCAAGTGGCCCTTACCATCTTTGGGAGTTAAATGTGTATCATTATATAAGCATGATGTATAAAATACCCCTACATGATATTTTAAAAGCATTTTATTACAATGCATCAAAATCACCAATAAAATCATGCTTTACCAAAATTACAAACCTACACATTTAAACCATTATGACACCCAAACACCCAACATGTATAACATGCACCCTGAAATGCTCTACCGGGTCACGCCTACCATGTGACAAGCATTTTACCAAGATAATTAGTTCCAACACATAATCTAATTATCACCATAAGATCACATAAACATAATTAATGCCCAAATGCAATTAATTATTTCGGGGATATCACAGTTTGTCACCTCATAATTTCACATGAATTGAAATCCTAATTATCTCCCCTCGAGATCACAACATACCGTAATTATTTTATATGTACGCCTTAACCATATCACATCATATCAAGGCATGACAGTATATGAGAATCATGCCACTTTTTAGTTCTTTCTTTGTAAATCTTGGCATTCTCATATGCCTGATTCCTAAATTCCTCCATCTCATTCAGCTGTAAAAGACGTTTTTCGCCTGCAACATGACAATCAAAGTTTAGCCATTTAATAGCCCAATATGCTTTATGCTCAAGTTCTACTGGGAGATGACATGCCTTACCAAATACCAACCTATAAGGTGATGTGCCAATAGGTATCTTAAAAGCAGTCCGATAAGCCCATAAGGCATCGTCTAAACGTAAGGACCAATCCTTCAGACTTAGAGTCACTGTCTTTTCTAAAATTCGTTTCAATTCTCGGTTTGAAACTTCTACTTGTCCGCTGGTTTGTGGGTGATAAGGTGAAGACACTTTGTGGGTGACACCATATTTACTCAAACAATTTTCAAATTGTTTGTTGCGATAATGAGTGCCCCCATCACTAATAATTGCTCGAGGGGTGCCAAAACGAGTAAAAAATTTTATTTTAAAAAATTGCACAACCACTCGAGCATCATTTGTGCGCAAAGCTTCCGCCTCAACCCACTTTGACACATAATCCACTGCGACATGTATATATTTGTTGGAACATGACTTGGGAAAGGTCCCATAAAATCTATTCCCCATACATCAAAAAGTTCGCATTCAAGAATATTATTTAAAGTTAGTTCATTTCTCCTAGAGATATTACCGACCCTTTGACATCTATCACAAGTGGAGACATACATGAACGCGTCCTTAAACAACGTTGGCCAATAGAAGCCAGATCAAGTACCTTAGCAGCTGTTTAGGTTGGGCCAAAATGCCCACCTATCTCTCCATCGTGGCACTGCTTCAAGATAGATTGCATGTCCCTTTTAGGGATACATCTCCTTATAATGTTATCTGCACAAACTTTGAACAAATAGGGCTCCTCCCACATAAGATGTTTAACCTCAGAAAGAATTTTTTCTTTTGATAAAAAGATAGATTTTGTGGGAGGATACCACTAGCAATATAGTTCGCAAAATCTGCATACCAAGGTAAAATGTCAGCGTTAAACAATTGCTCATCAGGAAATTTCTCATTAATTTCTTCTATCTCACTTTCAATTGTGTCCTCTCCATTGTCTATTCGAGACAAATGATCTGCTACCACATTCTCTACACCCTTCTTATCTCTTATCTCTAAGTCAAATTCTTGCAACAACAATATCCACCTAATTAAGCGTGGTTTGGCATATTTCTTTGCAAGCAACTATTTAAGTGCAGCATGAGCGGTGTACACAATAACTTTGGCAAGACATAGATATGAGTGAAATTTATCGAATGCAAAAACTATGGCTAGAAGCTCTTTTTCAGTAGTGGCATAATTCATTTGTGCTTCATTCAAAGTGCGACTAGCATAGTAAATGGTATGAAATACCTTGTTCCTCCTTTGGCCTAGGACTGCTCCTACCGCTGTGTCACTCGCATCGCGCATCAATTCAACGGGCTACTCCCAATCAGGTGCTACCAAGACATGTGTTGTTACCAATTTCTCCTTGAGAATCTCGAATGTCTGCACACAATCAGCATTAAATTCATAAGGTGCATCTTTAGTTAATAGGTGACATAAAGGTTAAGAAATTGTTTAGAAATCCTTAATGAATCGACGATAAAATCCTGCATGGCCCAAAAAACTTCGGATTCCATTCACTGTTGTTGGTGGTGGCAATTGTTGTATCACTTGGATTTTTGCTCGGTCTACTTCAATACCCTTTTCGGATATCTTATGTACCAAGACTATACCTTCTTTAACCATGAATGACACTTCTCCCAATTCAATACCAGATTTGTCTCCTCGCATTTTGTCAACACCAAATCCAAGTTATATAAACATATATCAAATGAAGATCCAAAAACAGAGAAGTCATCCATGAATACTTCAAAAAATTTCTCTATCATGTCATGGAATATGGCTACCATGCATCTTTGAAAAGTGGCAGGGGCATTACATAATCCAAATGGCATTCGTCTAAAGGCAAAAGTACCATAAGGGCAAGTGAAAGTAGTTTTCTCTTGGCCCTCTGGTGTAATAGCGATTTGGTTATACCCTGAATACCCATCTAGACAGCAATAAAAATCATAACCTGCTTGTTGGGAAAACGATTTCTAAGTTTTGGTGATTACAAACACCTACCGAATGCTAGACTCCTACCGGATGTCAAAGACCAACTGGATAAAGACTCCTACCGGATGTCAAAGATCAACTGGATAAAGACTCCTACCGGATGTCAAAGACCAACTGGATAAAGACTCCTACAGGATGTAAAAGACCAACTGGATAAAGACTCCTACCGGATGTCAAAGACCTACTGGATGAAGACATCTACCGGATGAAGACACCTACCGGGTGATAGACACCAACTGGACAAGACATCAACTGGATGGCTACCAACTGGATAGACACCAACTGGACAAGACATCAACTGGATGGCTACCAACTGGATAGACATCAATTGGATGGCCACCAACTGGACAGACAGCTACTGGACAACTATCAACCGGATAGTCTCACACTAAACAAAGACATCAACTGGTCATAAGAGGATGAATGACCAGTTGAACAAAGAAAACCAGCAGAAGTCTAAACTTCCAGTAAGAGCACTAAGCAACGAGACAAAATAAGTACAACATTCTCTGACAAAGGTACAACAGAGCGGCGCACCCTGCTATATCTCCGCCACCATTACCGTCAGAGTGAAAAGAGCCGTTGCTTAACAAAATAGGATAGAAGACAATATGAATTTGGAAAGCTAATCTCTTCCATATACAGAAAAGCTACCGTTGGACAACCAAACCTATAAATACGTCCAAGCAGGGAATGAAGAAGTGCTGAGCGATTTTCAACAAAGAGATATACTTCAAAGCAAACAAGAAATCATATTACTGATATTCCAAACGTTCAGCAAAGAGCAGACAAACAGCAAAACTGAATCTGTGATAGGTTATTTCCAATTGAAGTCTGCTGCTCAAAAACACTCGAAGCTAGAAAGTTTATTCTGTAAAGAGTGTTATAGAATCTCTTGTAATCAAAAGTTAAGAAGATTGTGATTGCTAGGAGTTTAGGCCAAGTGTGTTAGTACCTAAGAAGGTTTTATACTGTAAAAGTGTAAACCAAGTCTTCTAATGAATCCTTCCTGCAAAGGAAGAAGGGGAGACGTAGAAGCGTTGTGCTTCGAACTTCCAGAAACAACTCTTGTGTTATTTGTTCACTGCTTTATTACCTCAGTTTTATTCCTCACAAGTTCAGTAGATGTATTCCGCACTATAACAAGTGTCTGCTGACTTGCCTAATATTGAGAAGCAACTGTAATACTTAACAGTTTACAGTTAACCAGAAAAAGAAATCAAAATTGTATCTAGTGTTTATTCAACCCCCCTTCTAAACACTACCCCGATCCTAACAAGTGGTATCAGAGCTTAGGTCTTCTCAATCTTGAGAAATTACCAATTGCCAAAAACTGATGGCCTCATTCAGCAAGATTCCAATGTTCAAGAAAGACGAATATGATGACTGGAGAATCCGTATGCAAGCACATCTAAGTGCTCAAGATGATGATATGTGGTATGTAATCACTGAAGGACCGTTGAAGATCATGAAAATCAATACAGCTTCTTCTATCACAAGTGGTGATCCACAAATGGTAGAAAAGGAAAGATCTCAATGGTCAAACAAAGATAAGAAAAAAGCAAATCTGGACAACGTTGCTAAGGACATTCTGTTCAAAACTCTGGACAAAAATATGTTCAACAAAATAAAAATGTGCTCAACAGCCAAAGAAATCTGGGAGAAGATTGCCCAACTCTGTGAAGGAAATGATCAAACCAAAGAAAACAAGCTTACTGTGGCTCTACAAAAGTTTGAGAATATCAAGATGATGAATGGAGAAACTCTCAACGAGTATGATGAAAGAGTGACTGGAATAATTAATGAACTGAGTAGTCTGGGTAAGGAGTTACCCACCAGAGAAGTCACTCTCAAAGTAATGAGAGGTCTCCCAAGAGAATGGGATGTGAAGACCATTGCTATGAGAGAATCGAAGGACATCAACAAGATAGATCTACATGATCTGTTTGCTGATTTAAAAGCCTATGAATTCAAATTAGGCATTCGGGTTGAAGATGAACCAAATACCAGTCAACCAACCAAAGCTCTCACTGCATCGGAGTCTCTGCCTACTTCTACAGAGATGACTCCAGAAAAGATGTGTAATGATGCTATGGCAATGTTCGTAAAGAAATTTGGGAAATTCATGAAGAAGAACCAGAGATCTTATCAATATCCTCGAAGGCAGAGTTTGTAAGGACCCTAATCCTTAAGTGCGGAATCAAGGCATAATAGAGCTAATATAAATGATCAGAGTGAGAAATAACGTGTTGAGTTTATGAGCTTAAGCATTACATGCCAAAAAAATAAGGACTACCAAAAATTGATTAATTACATTCCCCATCAAATGAATGTTATCCACTAGTTTTACACTACTCCTAGAGTAGACACTAGGCAAAACAATCCTGTCCTTCAATTCACAAAAGCATCCTCAAGCTCACTGTCTCAACCCGTCTAGCCCTTCTATCATGCCAAACGTGTACCTACAAGGACAACCCCCAAACATGAGCAATAATAATCATTCATATTCAACACAATATGAAGATAAAGCGTAAATGCATAATCATAATAAAACACTTCCTGTTTTCCCCATGCATTTCAAACGCTTCCCGTTTGGTTGTCCCTGTACCATAACTCATGAGTATAATCAATAGATTATTTTTAATGGTCTAAACATGTCATGAACATATACCATTTCATCAATACCAAATACTGATCACCAATCCCTAGTCTGTCCATCACAATGTATTTTAATGCCCCTCGCTTATTTACATATAGGCGGCATAGGATAACCTCGCTTCAATGGACTGCGGGAATCCCACCCCTCGCCTCTCATTGAGAGGCAAATACCCTTTCCTCGCCCTATATGATAACCACGCTCAAATGTGACATGCGGCGCTCCCACCCCTCGCTTCACATTTAGCGGAACCAAACCAAATAGCGGCAAGCATTAAAATCATCAAGGGATGACCACGACTCATGGGATATGCACCAATAATCATATGCATCTATAAACATCATGCATAACATGTATTTGCATCCACTATGCAATACCACATATATACTTGCATCCACAATGCATAAACAATAAGTATATAAGATACATGTACCGTTGGGGTGCCCGTACGTCCACTACGTACCTTTCCAAAATGTAGGATATGGTAGGACTTCAATGCCTTGGCTGTGTTGCCACCTGGGATGGTTCTACACATTCACACAAATCAATATTAGAACCCAATAATAGTCCAATACCAAAAATCCTACAAAAAAATCAAAAAATACCATATTTTGGCCTTCGCGATCGATCGCCCATCACGGCGATCGATCGCCAAACCTCACTGTCCGAGACCAACATTTTTCACCCTTCGGCGATCGATCGCCACCCCTGGCGCGATCGATCGCCAGACCCGCCGATCGATCGCCCAAGAGTAGCGATCGATCGCCAAATGCTTGAAAAGCCCACTGCCTGGGCGCGATCGATCGCCTGGAATGGGCGATCGATCGCCAACCCATGCTACCCGAAAAACCTCCATTTTTTTGCACCTCAAAACCAGATTTCGAAAATGAGGGGAAAGGGAGGGTTTGGGTGTTGTTTGGTAAAATAAAAAGTAAGAGTGGATGAGGTGTGGTTGGGGTAATAAAAGGTGTTGGTTTAATTAATTAAAAGCATACCAAAATAATTCCATGGTGTATAAAACACCCCAACATGATATTTTTCAAAGCATTTACTCATAATGCACCAAATATCAATTAAACACATGATTTCTAATCAATTGCTACCAATGGCAAATAAATCATGTTTCCAATAATATTTACCCAACATGCACCACATGCACCCTGAAATGCAACCCCGGGTCACCCTATCCACATGACCATGCATTTCCATAAGGTAAATAAATTCCAACACATAATTAATTACCACATAATTAATCATAATAATCGTAATTAATGCCCAAATGCAATTAACCATTTCGGGGATATCACAATACTCCCCTACTTATAAGATTTCGTCCTCGAAATCACATGCACTTACCCCAAAAGGAAACTAAACATAAACACATACCAGAGAATAGTTCCGGGTAGTGCTGCACCATATGCCGCTCCGTCTCCCACTTAGCCTCCTCGACACCCCTGCGATCCCACTGAACCTTGATCATAGGTATCACTTTGTTCCGAAGTCTACGGTCTGCTCGATCCAGAATTCTGACAGGCCGTTCCACATAAGACACATCGGACTCTAACTGAACTTCGGAAGGCTGTAACACATGCGACGGATCCGGCTCATACTTCCGCAGCATCGATACATGAAACACATCATGTATCCCAGATAAAGAAGGCGGCAAGGCCAGTCGGTAAGCTAAGGTGCCAATGCGCTGCAAGATCTCGTACGGTCCAACATACCTCGGAGACAGTTTTCCGCGCATCCCAAATCGCACAACGCCTCTGAAAGGCGAGATCTTCAAAAAGACCTTATCTCCCAACTGAAATTCCAACGGTCTCCGCCGTTTATTTGCATAAGCTGCCTGTCTATCCTGGGCCGCTTTCATTTTCTGCCTTATCGTCTTTATCTTTTCTTCCATCTCCCGAATCAATTCCGGTCCTCCGACCGATCTGCGGTCCAAATCATCCCAACAAAAGGGTGATCTACACCGTCTGCCATAAAGAGCTTCAAACGGAGCCATCTGAATACTCGCCTGGTAGCTATTGTTATAAGAAAACTCTACCAAAGGCACTGAATCCTGCCAAGAGGCATCGAACTCCAAAACACAAGCTCTTAACATGTCCTCGAGCGTCTGAATAGTGCGCTCGGTCTGGCCATCCGTCTGAGGATGATAAGCAGTACTCAATCTGACTTCAGTTCCCAAAGCTGACTGAAGGCCTTCCCAGAAATGAGATGTGAATCGTGGATCTCGATCTGACACTATGGAAACGGGGATCCCATGCAATCTCACCACATCTCTAATATACAACTGCGCCATCCTCAAAAATGTGAAAGTCATGCTATAGGGGATAAAGTGGGCTACCTTTGTCAATCTGTCCACAATCACCCAAATAGCATCGAAGCCTGAAGCACTCCTCGGCAAATGAGTCACGAAGTCCATGGAAATGTGTTCCCACTTCCACTTCGGTATCTCCAAGCTTCTCAACTCGCCGCCAGGTCTCTGTCTCTCTGCCTTAACCTGCTGGCAGATCAAACACCTCTTCACAAAAGCGACGACATCAGACTTCATTCTCTTCCACCAAAACTGACCACGCAGATCTCTGTACATCTTCTTCCCGCCTGGGTGGATGCTAAGTCTGCTACTGTGAGCTCGCTCTAAGATCCCTTTACGCAACTCCGGCGTACTCGGAACCACCCAACGGTCACCCAATCTCAAAGACCCGTCATCGGCCACTCTGAACTTCGTTGGCTGACCAAGATGTACTAAAGATAACAACCTCTGAACCTCACCATCTGATCTCTGAGCTCTCCTGATGTTCTCATAGATGTCTGGCTCGGCTAACAGAGTCGATACGTACACAGGCGATGCATCTATGTCAAAATCATAGCCCAAATGACAATAGGAGGTCATCATAGCCGACAGATGAATGACGTCCTCAGCAGAACTCCTCACTTTCCGGCTCAAAGCGTCTGCGGTCAAATTGGCTTTCCCGGATGGTACTCTATCTCGCAATCATAGTCCTTGAGTAGGTCCATCCACCTTCTCTGCCTCATGTTCAGCTCTGCCTGAGTGAATAAAAACTTGAGGCTCTTGTGATCCGTGTAAATGGTAAATGAAGTACCATACAAGTAATGCCTCCAAATCTTCAGGGCGAAGATGATAGCCGCCAATTCCAAGTCATGAACTGGATATCTGGTCTCATGCGGCTTCAACTGCCTCGATGCATAAGCTACCACATGCTTATCTTGCATCAGAACACACCCAAGGCCCTGAAGTGATGCGTCAGTATACAGAACAAATCTGGAGTTCTCCGTAGGGATCACTAACACTGGCGCCGTCGTCAACCGGTGCTTCAACTCCTGGAAGCTCTCCTCACAAGCTTCTGACCAAAAGAAAGGCACTCCTTTCTGAGTCAACTGTGTCAGCAGCTTGGCAATCTTCGAAAAGCCCTCGACAAAGCGTCGATAATACCCGGCCAAACCCAGAAAACTCCGGATCTCAGGCACAGAAGTGGGGGCAGCCCACTCCATCACAGCTTCAATCTTCTTGGGATCTACAGATATCCCACTGCTCGATATGACATGCCCCAGAAACACCACACTGCTCAGCCAGAATTCACACTTACTGAGCTTAGCATATAACTGATGCTCTCTGAGAATCTGAAGCACTGTCCTCAAGTGTTTCACATGCTCTTCCTCGCTCCGGGAGTAGATAAGAATATCGTCAATAAACACAATGACGAACTGATCAAGATACTGCTGAAACACTCTGTTCATCAGACTCATGAAGACTGCTGGAGCATTCGTCACGCCGAACGGCATCACTAGGAACTCATAATGCCCATATCGAGTCCGGAATGCTGTCTTCTGCACATCTTCCTCTCTGACTCGAATCTGATGATACCCGGATCTTAAATCAATCTTGCTATACACCCTGGTACCTTGCAACTGATCAAACAGATCATCGATCCTTGGGAGAGGATACTTGTTCTTCAGTGTAGCCTTATTCAGTTGCCGGTAATCGATACACAACCGCATCGAACCGTCCTTCTTCTTCACAAAGAGAACTGGTGCGCCCCATGGCGACACGCTCGGGCGTATATATCCCTTGTCAAGGAGATCCTGCAACTGTTCTTTCAACTCTCTCAACTCAGCCGGTGCCATCCTATAAGGTGCACGAGAGATAGCGGATGTCCCTGGCAACAGCTCGATCCCAAACTCGACTTCCCTAGCCGGTGGGAATCCTGGGATCTCTTCTGGGAATACATCAGCAAACTCTGCTACCACTGGCACATCCTCAACTCTTAGTTCCTTATCCTTACCAGACGTGTCCACGGCATAGATGAGATAGCCCGTGTGACCACGTTCCAACAACTGAGTCATCTTGATCGCTGAAATCAACAGAATCTTCGCACGAGAACCGTTGCCATAGAAAGTCCACTGACTGCCCAACTCAGGTCTGAACTTCACTGTCCTCTGCCGGCAATCTACCAATGCCTAATATCTTTTCAGAACATCTATACCCAAGATGCAGTCGAAGTCTGACATACCCAGCACAATCAAGTCTGATCTCAATTCGTTGCCCTCAAATAAATGAGGCAGTCTGCCATAAACTGATCAGCAACGACATTTCTTCCAGTGGGTGTCGAGACAAGGAGAGGCGTGGGTAAAGAAGACGTGCGCATATGGTGTCTTTTCCACAAAACCCACCGATACAAAAGAATGGGAGGCACCTGTATCGATCAAAATAAAAGCAGGGTACGTAAATAAATGACACGTACCGGCGATCACCTCCTCTGGGGCTGCCTGGGCCTGCTCCCTGGTCAGTGCATACACCTGCCCCTGGGGTGGTCCTACTGTCTGACCTCCCGATGGTCGAGGCCCAAACTGCTGCCTCTGCTGCACTGTCCTATCCTCAAACCTCGGCCTGCTGCCCTGATACTCTGACTGTCCTCCCCGTGTGGGGCAATACCGAGCGATGTGGCCCATCTTGCCACAGACATAACATGCAGGACACTTGTTTGAAGAATGTGGCCCTCCACAATTGTTGCACCTCGGCTCTCCCGGCCTATCCCCTGTGAAGATCCTCTATTGGCCGACCAATTACCCTTCTTGCCATCCTGTTTCTGACCAAAGTGTTTCTTTCCACCATACCGTGAAGATGAAGAGGCACCACGGGGTTTAAATGGCTCTTCCCGAGGCCTCAAGCTGTCACTAGTCTGCCTCTGTTGCGGTACTGGTGGTGGCATAACGTAAGCCCCCACTCCTAGCTCAGCAAGCTCCGCTCTTGTGAGAGCATCATCAAAAGAAGTTGGGTTATTAGTAATAACCCGGTCATAGAGCTCCGGTCGCAACCCTTTCATAAAGTTCCTCATCTTAGCGTGCCCACTGGTGGCAATGTGGGGAACGTACCTCAGCAATGAAGAGTACCGTGTGGCATAGTCTGCCACTGTCATGTTCCCCTGCTTCAAACTTGTAAATTCATCCTCCTTTGTCTGTCTTGCTGCAGCGGAGAAATACCGGTTCAAAAACCTAGTCCTGAAGAGTGTCCAGTCAATCACAGCACCCAGTGCTCTCATTTCCATTACTGTGCTCCTCCACCACATCAGAGGTTTCTTGGCTAATTGAAACTCCGCCAGCCTCAGCCAAGCTGTCACAGCACAAGGAGCCGATACAAAGATCTGCTCGAGTCTTTCCAACCACTCTTCAGCCTCTTCTCCGGACTCTGTCCCCTCAAACCGGGGCGGATGATAAGATAGAAATTGTGTCAGACTGATCTCACCCGGTAGCAATAACTGAACCACTGGTTCCATGCCTACAGCCGGTGGAGGTAGAGGGTTCACTTGTCCAATACTTGCATTCACACTACCCACATCTCCAACTTCCTCATTAGCAGCCATGTTGTAATACAAATGTTAACAACAATTCCAAAGCAATATATATATATGCCGTTAGATAACAGGAATGAGAATACGCATGTTAGTATAACAGAATATACATCAATATGCACCACATGCATAAACATGCTTCAAATGTAAGCACCTAGCCAAACATGCTAAGGCTACCCTTCACTCGTTCCCGGGTTCTCTAACCACTGCTCTGATACCACTAATGTAAGGACCCTAATCCTTAAGTGCGGAATCAAGGTATAATAGAGCTAATATAAATGATCAGAGTGAGAAATAACGTGTTGAGTTTATGAGCTTAAGCATTACATGCCAAAAAACTAAGGACTACCCAAAATTGATTAATTACATTCCCCATCAAATGAATGTTATCCACTAGTTTTACACTACTCCTAGAGTAGACACTAGGCAAAACAATCCTGTCCTTCAATTCACAAAAGCATCCTCAAGCTCACTGTCTCAACCCGTCTAGCCCTTCTATCATGCCAAACGTGTACCTACAAGGACAACTCCCAAACATGAGCAATAATAATCATTCATATTCAACACAATATGAAGATAAAGCGTAAATGCATAATCATAATAAAACACTTCCTGTTTTCCCCATGCATTTCAAACGCTTCCCGTTTGGTTGTCCCTGTACCATAACTCATGAGTATAATCAATAGATTATTTTTAATGGTCTAAACATGTCATGAACATATACCATTTCATCAATACCAAATACTGATCACCAATCCCTAGTCTGTCCATCACAATGTATTTTAATGCCCCTCGCTTATTTACATATAGGCGGCATAGGATAACCTCGCTTCAATGGACTGCGGGACTCCCACCCCTCGCCTCTCATTGAGCGGCAAATACCCTTTCCTCGCCCTATATGATAACCACGCTCAAATGTGACATGCGGCGCTCCCACCCCTCGCTTCACATTTAGCGGAACCAAACCAAATAGCGGCAAGCATTAAAATCATCAAGGGATGACCACGACTCATGGGATATGCACCAATAATCATATGCATCTATAAACATCATGCATAACATGTATTTGCATCCACTATGCAATACCACATATATACTTGCATCCACAATGCATAAACAATAAGTATATAAGATACATGTACCGTTGGGGTGCCCGTACGTCCACTACGTACCTTTCCAAAATGTAGGATATGGTAGGACTTCAATGCCTTGGCTGTGTTGCCACCTGGGATGGTTCTACACATTCACACAAATCAATATTAGAACCCAATAATAGTCCAATACCAAAAATCCTACAAAAAAATCCAAAAATACCATATTTTGGCCTTCGCGATCGATCGCCCATCACGGCGATCGATCGCCAAACCTCACTGTCCGAGACCAACATTTTTCACCCTTCGGCGATCGATCGCCACCCCTGGCGCGATCGATCGCCAGACCCCGATCGATCGCCCAAGAGTGGCGATCGATCGCCAAATGCTTGAAAAGCCCACTGCCTGGGCGCGATCGATCGCCTGGAATGGGCGATCGATCGCCAACCCCTGCAACCCGAAAAACCTCCATTTTTTTGCACCTCAAAACCAGATTTCGAAAATGAGGGGAAAGGGAGGGTTTGGGTGTTGTTTGGTAAAATAAAAAGTAAGAGTGGATGAGGTGTGGTTGGGGTAATAAAAGGTGTTGGTTTAATTAATTAAAAGCATACCAAAATAATTCCATGGTGTATAAAACACCCCAACATGATATTTTTCAAAGCATTTACTCATAATGCACCAAATATCAATTAAACACATGATTTCTAATCAATTGCTACCAATGGCAAATAAATCATGTTTCCAATAATATTTACCCAACATGCACCACATGCACCCTGAAATGCAACCCCGGGTCACCCTATCCACATGACCATGCATTTCCATAAGGTAAATAAATTCCAACACATAATTAATTACCACATAATTAATCATAATAATCGTAATTAATGCCCAAATGCAATTAACCATTTCGGGGATATCACAATACTCCCCTACTTATAAGATTTCGTCCTCGAAATCACATGCACTTACCCCAAAAGGAAACTAAACATAAACACATACCAGAGAATAGTTCCGGGTAGTGCTGCACCATATGCCGCTCCGTCTCCCACGTAGCCTCCTCGACACCCCTGCGATCCCACTGAACCTTGATCATAGGTATCACTTTGTTCCGAAGTCTACGGTCTGCTCGATCCAGAATTCTGACAGGCCGTTCCACATAAGACACATCGGACTCTAACTGAACTTCGGAAGGCTGTAACACATGCGACGGATTCGGCTCATACTTCCGCAGCATCGATACATGAAACACATCATGTATCCCAGATAAAGAAGGCGGCAAGGCCAGTCGGTAAGCTAAGGTGCCAATGCGTTGCAAGATCTCGTACGGTCCAACATACCTCGGAGACAGTTTCCCGCGCATCCCAAATCGCACAACGCCTCTGAAAGGCGAGATCTTCAAAAAGACCTTATCTCCCAACTGAAATTCCAATGGTCTCCGCCGTTTATTTGCATAAGCTGCCTGTCTGTCCTGGGCCGCTTTCATTTTCTGCCTTATCGTCTTTATCTTTTCTTCCATCTCCCGAATCAATTCCGGTCCTCCGACCGATCTGCGGTCCAAATCATCCCAACAAAAGGGTGATCTACACCGTCTGCCATAAAGAGCTTCAAACGGAGCCATCTGAATACTCGCCTGGTAGCTATTGTTATAAGAAAACTCTACCAAAGGCACTGAATCCTGCCAAGAGGCATCGAACTCCAAAACACAAGCTCTTAACATGTCCTCGAGCGTCTGAATAGTGCGCTCGGTCTGGCCATCCGTCTGAGGATGATAAGCAGTACTCAATCTGACTTCAGTTCCCAAAGCTGACTGAAGGCCTTCCCAGAAATGAGATGTGAATCGTGGATCTCGATCTGACACTATGGAAACGGGGATCCCATGCAATCTCACCACATCTCTAATATACAACTGCGCCATCCTCAAAAATGTGAAAGTCATGCTATAGGGGATAAAGTGGGCTACCTTTGTCAATCTGTCCACAATCACCCAAATAGCATCGAAGCCTGAAGCACTCCTCGGCAAATGAGTCACGAAGTCCATGGAAATGTGTTCCCACTTCCACTTCGGTATCTCCAAGCTTCTCAACTCGCCGCCAGGTCTCTGTCTCTCTGCCTTAACCTGCTGGCAGATCAAACACCTCTTCACAAAAGCGACGACATCAGACTTCATTCTCTTCCACCAAAACTGACCACGCAGATCTCTGTACATCTTCTTCCCGCCTGGGTGGATGCTAAGTCCGCTACTGTGAGCTCGCTCTAAGATCCCTTTACGCAACTCCGGCGTACTCGGAACCACCCAACGGTCACCCAATCTCAAAGACCCGTCATCGGCCACTCTGAACTTCGTTGGCTGACCAAGATGTACTAAAGATAACAACCTCTGAACCTCACCATCTTAACTCTGAGCTCTCCTGATGTTCTCATAGATGACTGGCTCGGCTAACAGAGTCGATAGTACACAGGCGATGCATCTATGTCAAAATCATAGCCCAAATGACAATAGGAGGTCATCATAGCCGACAGATGAATGACGTCCTCAGCAGAACTCCTCACTTTCCGGCTCAAAGCGTCTGCGGTCAAATTGGCTTTCCCCGGATGGTACTCTATCTCGCAATCATAGTCCTTGAGTAGGTCCATCCACCTTCTCTGCCTCATGTTCAGCTCTGCCTGAGTGAATAAAAACTTGAGGCTCTTGTGATACGTGTAAATGGTAAATGAAGTACCATACAAGTAATGCCTCCAAATCTTCAGGGCGAAGATGATAGCCGCCAATTCCAAGTCATGAACCTTGTGTCTACAAGAAGGTCAGTGGGAGCATAATTATCTTCCTAATATTGTATGTAGATGACATACTTCTCATTGGGAATGATATCCCTGCCTTACAATCTGTAAAGATTTGGCCAGGGAATTGCTTTTCTATGAAAGACTTTGGTGAAGCCACCTATGTATTAGGAATCAAGATCTATAGAGATAGATCAAGAAGATTACTTGGCCTATGTCAAAGTACATACATAGACAAAGTGCTAAAACGGTTTAGCATGCAAGAATCAAAGAAAGGATTCGTGCCTATGACACATGGAATTTATCTCTCGAAGGAACAGTGTCCTTCAACACCTGATGAGAGACAACGCATGAGTAAGATTCCATATGCGTCAACTATTGGATCTATCATGTATGCCATGATATGTACTTGTCCCGATGTATCGTATGCTTTGAGCATGACGAGCAGGTATCAAGTTGATCCAGGTGAAGGTCACTGGATTGCAGTCAAGAATATCCTGAAGTACTTGAGAAGAACTAAGGATACTTTCTTGATTTATGGAGGTGAGGAAGAGCTCAATGTAATGGGTTGCACTGATGCAAGCTTCTAAACCGACAAAGATGATTTTTGATCGCAATCTGGATATGTGTATTGCCTAAATGGAGGTGCTGTGAGCTGGAAGATTTCAAAGCAAGAGACAGTAGCCGATTCTACAACGGAAGCTGAGCACATTGCTGCCTCAGATGCAGCAAAGGAAGCTGTTTGGATCAGGAAGTTCATTTCTGAACTTGGAGTGGTGCCTAGCATTAAAGATCCGATAGATCTCTATTGTGACAACAATGGAGCAATCGCATTGGCTAAGGAACCTAGATCTCACCAAAGATCCAAGCACATACTTTGGCGTTTTCATTTCATTTGAGAAATCGTTGAAATGGGAGATGTTAAAATATGCAAAGTACCAACAGATGATAATGTATCTGACCCATTGACGAAGCCACTGTCACAGCAGAAGCATGATCGTCATACTGGATCTGTAGGCATTAGGTATATGTCTGATTGGTCTTAGTGCAAGTGGGAGATTTGTTGGGATATGCCCTAAGACAAGTCATTAGATGATTGTTTAAGACATACAATGTTTTATGATTTTATAAATGGCAAATCTTTATTATATAATTATTCGAATATCTGTGCAATATGAATTGATATATAAGTTAATGTCCTTAGAATAATATTGTATTAATCTTAAAGATTGTCCCTAGTCAAGTATTATCATGAATCGGGATAATGATAATACATTGAGACTAGTATGTTTTGATTGATGAATTGTTCATAGATATGAGATATCAAATCAACAAATGGGTACATGTTAGAGAACAATGTACTGGACAGGCCCACCATGAGAATGCTACATGGATAGTTAAATGAGTGTCATAAGCAATTCTCATAGTGATAATAGTGTATGTTATCCTTACTACTTGAGATCATCAGAGATCCCAACATAAGGAGTTATGTATCTTGATATTGTCAAACGTTACCTGTAGCAGGGTAAACTATAAAGACAACTATTGGATATACTACGAATTATGTAGAGGGATGTTGATTGATCGAGATAGGATTTGTCCCTCCTAATAACAGAAGAAGTGTTTGGGCCCTTGATCAAGTAAGACTAAAATGCATGGCCATGCTCGAATGAGTCGATATGGGATATCGAGCTTATTTGTTTATTCTAGTTCTACTTGGGGATCAAGAAATGAAGATTGAATATACGAGTATGACTATTCCATGACTCGTGTTCAATCTAAACACAAAGGACAAAGGGATTAAGCTACATGATTTATATTATCACGGTTTCTAGGTTATGTCGAGTCAATGACATTCTTGTAATTTGGGTAGCATTGATGTGTTGCTAGATACCGCTCATTGCTTGCGACATAAAATGAGATTTTATGTCACTGCCAACATTGCAAGATCCTATCGGGTCGCACAAAAGATTAAATCGAGAAGGGAAATTAAATTCATTGGATGAATTAATTAATTAAGAGGAGTCTTAATTAAATGATTAAAAGAACTTAATTAAATCATGGGTTTGGGCCCATGAGACTTTGAAAAAGTCTTGAACTTTAATTAAGCCTTTTAATAACAAGGTTATAATTAATTGTGAGGGACAATTTTTCATACCATTCGAACCTAGCAAGATAGCACACGGCCGCCATCTCTCTTTCTTCTCTCGACTTCTTCATAGTCGACGTGAGGAAGAGTGAGTTTCGTGCCATCCTTTGATTGTGAATCGAGTGTGCTTCTTGTATCGGTTTAAGAACAAATCTAGCACCTTGTTCTTAAACTATCCCTTGTTCGATTTGATCATGTGGATACCGTTGAGGCAAGACCTTAAGGGTGTTGCTCGTGACTCGGAATCGTTGAACGTGGTGCTTCGTAGAATCTGCTCAAATACGCTACAAGGGTGAGACTCTTATAATCCTTTATCCGATATGACAACTTTGTATAGATCCGCGGTTCAAGTAATCCAAATTTTTAAGTTCCGCTGCGTTGTATGCTTGTTGGATTACTTACATTTGACATGGAGAACCAGGGTCGGGGTTGATACGCTGAGCTGTAAGGAGTGCTACAGAATTAGCAGAACAGAAAATACTTTTGTATAGCTTCTACATAGTGTAGACTAACGCTTTAGTTCAGTACACTTTTGTTAGGAATGTATCTAATTCCTTTTGAACTTCTTTGGTACTGTAACTCTTAAGCTCAGGATTATCAACACGGCCTAATACTCTGATTTATGAATGATTAGTTCTCTTAATTGCACCTTAGAATCTTGTTTAGATAACGGGGTCTCACAGATCACAACATGCTTTAACCGCCTTATTTTTGCTCTGTTATCGGCGATCGATCGGCACAAAGCTCGCGATCGATCGCCGATGTCCAGAAAGTTCAGAACATGGCGATTTTGAGCTTATCTCCATGGTGTATCTCCTATAACTCAAAAATAACCATTTAAACATGTTTCATGCAATCTCTAGTAGCATATAAACATGTTTCTCTCATCATACAACTCAATTTTTTGCATGATAACAAGTATGAAATCCAACTAAGAACACTTGATATTTCAATTCATATAATTCATAACTACATATCGAAGCTTGAAATCATGAATTCATTACCAAGAAGGTCTGAAATCCTTTCACTCTACTTTTTAGCTTGATTACCAAGTGAAATCCATTCAAAGGATGCAAGAACTACCGAGGGTTTGGAGAGGTGCTTGTGTAGAGATTACTAGGTGAGATTTGGTGTGGTATGTGTTTGGAAATCTGATTTTTGTGATATATAACCAAACCTTTACATGCAACTCAAATGCAACTCACATGCACATTCTAATGGACTTTCAACTCAAATACACATTCTAATGCACCTTCAAATGCATGTTAAATGTACACCAAGGTCATATCCCACTACACAATTCATGTCTATTCCTTCTCTTGCATATAAAATAAGACATGTATCAATATTTCAAGAACATAGATATCTTTATTCACCCCTCACAAATCCCCCATGTTTCTTGGTTTATATAACCTTATACTTGCTACAACTTTGTATTGAACTTTCATACTTACTCCATTCTTTTATTACATCAATCCTCACTCGGTTCAACCCGAATCCGAGTCCACATCGTACTATAAGTAATCATTGTTGGGATATGCCCAGACAAGTCATTAGATGATTGTTTATGACATACAATGTATTATGATTTTATTAATGGCAAAACATTATTATATCTTATTCGAATATCTGTGCAATATGAATTGATATATAAGTTAATGTCCTTAGGATAATAATGTATTGTTCTTAACGATTGTCCCTAGTCAAGTATTATCATGAATCGGGATAATGATAATGCATTGAGATTAGTATGTTTTGATTGATGAATTGTTCATAGATATGAGATATCAAATCAACACATGGGTACATGTTAGAGAACGATGTACTAGACAGACCCACCATGAGAATGCTAAAGGAGTGTGGGATAGTCCCACAACTCACTCCTCCATATACTCCACAATCGAATGGTGTATCCGAAAGGAGGAATCGGACTTTGTTGGACATGGTTCGATCAATGATGAGTCATGTAGATCTTCCGATATCCTTTTGGGGACATGCTTTAGAAACAACAATATTCATACTGAACCGTGTTCCATCTAAATCAGTGGAAAAGACACCATATGAGATATGGACTGGGAAACGTCCTAGTATGTCTTTTATGAAGATTTGGGTTTGTGAGGCTTTCGTGAGACGTCACGCCTCTAACAAACTTGGACCCAAATCTGATAAGTGTTTATTTGTGGGGTATCCTAAGGAAACGAAAGGATACTATTTCTATTATCCCACCAAGAACAAAGTGGTTGTTGCTCGGACTAGTGTCTTTCTTGAAAGAGAATTTATTTCTAGAAAAACCAGTGGGAGTCATATAGAACTTAGTGAAGTTCAACCATAAGAAAACACTGAACATGATATTGAGATGGAAACAGAGCAGTCACCACAAGTTGTTGTGGATGAAGTGCCTGCTCAAGAGACACAAGCCCGGTATAGGTCTGTAAGAGAACACAGGGAGCCACAGAGATATGGATTTCTTGTGACTCAACAAGGTTACTTACTACTTATTGATGAGGATGAGCCGTCATCTTATCAACAAGCTATAATGGGCACTGATTCTGAGAAATGGCAAGAGGCCATGAAATCTGAGATGGAATCCATGTATGCAAACCAAGTATGGACTTTGGTTTACCCACCTGAAGGGGTGAGACCCATAGGGTGCAAATGGATTTTCAAGAAAAAGACCGACATGAATGGTAATATACAAACGTATAAAGGTCGACTGGTTGCTAAAGGCTTCAAACAAATTCATGGTATTGATTATGATGAAACCTTTTTGCTAGTTGCCATGGTTAAATCCATTAGGATCTTACTTGCAATAACTGCATTTCATGATTATGAAATCTGGCAGATGGATGTCAAAACAGCTTTCCTTAATGGAAATCTGCTTGAGGATGTGTACATGACACAGCCCGAGGGTTTTGTCGATCCAAAGGATACTGGAAAGATATGCAAGCTACAACGATCCATTTATGGATTGAAGCAAGCTTCTCGGAGTTGGAATCTTCGTTTTGATGATGCAGTCAAAGAGTTTGGTTTCATCAAAAACGTAGATGAACCTTGTGTCTACAAGAAGGTCAGTTGGAGCATAATTATCTTCCTAATATTGTATGTAGATGACATACTTCTAATTGGGAATGATATCCCTGCCTTACAATCTGTAAAGATTTGGCTAGGGAATTGCTTTTCTATGAAAGACTTGGGAGAAGCCACCTATGTATTAGGAATCAAGATCTATAGAGATAGATCGAGAAGATTACTTGGCCTAAGTCAAAGTACATACATAGACAAAGTGCTAAAACGGTTTAGCAAGCAAGAATCAAAGAAAGGATTCCTGCCTATGACACATGGGATACATCTCACCAAAGATCAGTGTCCTTAAACACCAGATGAGAGACAACGCATGAGTAAGATTCCATATGCGTCAGCTATTGGATCTATCATGTATGCCATGATATGTACTCGTCCCGATGTCTCGTATGCTTTGAGCATGACGAGCAGATATCAAGTTGATCCAGGTGAATGTCACTGGATTGCAGTCGAGAATATCCTGAAGTACTTGAGAAGAACTAAGGATACATTCTTGATTTATGGAGGTGAGGAAGAGCTCAATGTAATAGGTTACACTGATGCAAGCTTCTAAACCGACAAAAATGATTTCCGATCGCAATCAGGATATGTGTTTTGCCTAAATGGAGGTGCTGTGAGCTGGAAGAGTTCAAAGCAAGAGACAGTAGCCGATTCTACAACTGAAGCTGAGTATATTGCTGCCTCAGATGCAGCAAAGGAAGTTGTTTGGATCAAGAAGTTCATTTCTGAACTTGGGGTGATGCCTAGCATACTAGATCCGATAGAACTCTATTGTGACAACAATGGAGCCATCGCATTTGCTAAGGAACCTAGATCTCACCAAAGATCCAATCACATACTTCGGCGCTTTCATTTCATTCAAGAAATCGTTGAAAGAGGAGATGATAAAATATGCAAAGTACCATCAGATGATAATGTATCTGACCCATTGACGAAGCCACTGTCACAGCAGAAGCATGATAGTCATACTAGATCTCTAGGCATTAAGTATATGTCTGATTGGTCTTAGTGCAAGTGGGAGATTTGTTGGAATAGCCCTAAGACAAGTCATTAGATGATTGTTTATGACATACAATGTATTATGATTTTATTAATGGCAAATCATTATTATATCTTATTCGAATATCTGTGCAATATGAATTGATATATAAGTTAATGTCCTTAGAATAATAATGTATTGTTCTTCAAGATTGTCGCTAGTCAAATATTACCATGAATCGGGATAATGATAATGCATTGAGACTAGTAGGTTTTGATTGATGAATTGTTCATAGATATGAGATATCAAATCAACACATGGGTACATGTTAGAGAACGATGTACTGGACAGACCCACCATGAGAATGCTACATGGATAGTTATATGAGTGTCATAAGTAATTCTCATAGTGATAATAATGTATGTAATCCTTACGACTTGAGATAATCAGAGATCCCAACATAAGGAGTTATGTATCTTGATATTGTCAAACGTTACCTGTAACATGGTAAACTATAAAGGCAAATATTGGGTACACTACGAATTATGTAGAGGGATGTTGATGGATCAAGAAAGGATTTGTCCCTCACATATAACAGGAGAAGTGTTTGGGCCCTTGATCAAGTAAGACTAAAATGCATGGCCATGCTCGAATGAGTCGATATGTGATATCGAGCTTATTCGTTTATTCTAGTTCTACTTGGGGATCAAGAAATAAAGATTGAATATACGAGTATGACTATTCCATGACTCGTGTTAAATCTAAACACATTGGACAAAGGGATTAAGTTACATGGTTAATATTATCACAAGTTCTTAGGTTATGTCGAGTCAATGACATTCTTGTAATTTGGCTAGCCTTGATGTGTTGCTAGATACCGCTCATTGCTTGTGACATAAAATGAGATTTTATGTCACTGCCAACATTGCAAGATCCTATCGGGTCGCACAAAAGATTAAATCGATAAGGGGAATTAAATTCATTGGATGAATTAATTAATTAAGAAGTGTCTTAATTACATGATTATAAGGATTTAATTAAATCATGGGTTTGAGCCCATGAAGCTTTAAGAAAGTCTTGAACCTTTAATTAAATCTAATATAAATGATATCAAGGTTAATTAAGAATTAATCCTACATATCACAAAACCTAAATAGCCACCATTGTAAGAGCTCTCGGCCGCCGACATTAAGCATCACTCTCGCCGCCGCCGCCGTGGGTTTGTGAGCTTTTTGATTGGTCGTCGTTGATCGGTTTTGAACCGTGAGTTCAATTTTGGTTTAAGAACAAGTCTAGAAACTTTTTCTTGAACACCCTTTCGATTTGATTGTGTGGATACCGTAGAGACGAAGGTGAAAATTTTTGTTCGTGACTCGTGATGGAATCTGCTTCAAACACGCTACAATGGTGAGACTCTTTTAATCATTCCGATATGAATACTCTGTATAGGTCCTCGATTAGGAATCCATTGTTTTATTTCTGCTGCGCACTTGTGTGTTGGATTCCTTACAATCATAATTACACCATAACCATAATACACATGTATACGTCATATCGAGGCATGACAAATATACTCAGTATTCCTTTGCAAAAAAAGGCTATTTCAATGACTCTTTACTGTGACCTGGACAGGACATCAACTTTATCAAGGCTCACCTTTCCCCTTTTAAGTATAGAAAATTTGAAATTTCATATGTAATTTTTTTTAAAAAAAAACATTTCGTTCCTTTTGAATGTAAAAAAATTATCCTCTCCATCCCTCGTTGGACTTTCTGAATCCATTCCTGAACAATGCACCATGATTCAATTTTGGACCAAATCGAGGAGCTAGAAAATAAGGGATCGGAGTCGAAAGTCCTATATTGTTGACCATTTATCAATCTAGAGAGCCCCGATTGAACAATCCCATAAAAAAGACAGTAAAAATAATTCTTGGCAACTTATAAGTATCACAATGCTATGTTATTGGACTATATGATATAATAGTTTGGACCCATAACTATGTAATGAACTTAGCAAAAGACTAGTAGAAGAACCCAGCATGTAATAACCTTCGATCATATATGCCACTAAAGTTTGTTGAGACATGTCCCACATTGAGAAACTACAAGCTTTGGGAGCTCCTTATAAGATACATGAGCTACTCCATTTATTGTCAATTGATTTTGAGTTGGAACCTCGTGTATTCTTAACATGACATCAGAGAACCTAGGTTTTCATCGATCTTGAAATTTTTTTAGATCATATTTCTGATCTGTTTTTTTTCCATCGAGATTACGTGCGAAATTGTTTTTTGATAATGTCGAATACTGAAACAACATCGAATTCTGGCACAATACTTGTGATGCCCGAGAATTAATGGTGTAAATGTGAATCGTGGATCTCGATCCGACACTATGGAAATGGGGATCCCATGCAATCTCACCACATCTCGAATATACAACTGAGCCATCCTCAAAAAGGTGAAGGTCATGCTATAGGGAATGAAATGAGCTACCTTAGTCAATCGATCCACAATCACCCAAATAGCATCAAAACCCGAAGCACTTCTCGGCAAGTGAGTCACGAAGTCCATGGAAATGTGTTCCCACTTCCACTTTGGTATCTCCAAGCTTTTCAACTCGCCGCCAGGTCTCTGTCTCTCTACCTTAACCTGCTGGCAGATCAAGCACCTCTTAACAAAAGCGACGACATCACACTTCATTCTTTCCACCAAAACTGATCACGTAGATCCTTATACATCTTTTTCCCGCCTGGGTGGATGCTAAGTCTGCTACTATGAGCTCGCTCCAAGATTCCTCTACGCAATTCCGGCGTACTCGAAACCACCCAACGGCTACCCAATCTCAAAGATCCATCATCGGCCACTATGAACTTCGATGGTTGACCAAGATGCAATAAAGATAACCATCTCTGAATCTCATCATCTGACTTCTGAGCTCTTCTAATATTCTCATAGATATCTGGCTCAGCTAATAAGGTCGATACGTACACTGGTGATGTATCTATGTCAAAATCATAGCCCAGATGGCAATATGAAGTCATCATGGCTGACAAATGAATGACGTCCTCAGCAGTACTCTTCACTTTCCGGCTCAGGGCGTCTGCTGTCAAATTAGCTTTTCCGGGATGGTACTCAATCTCACAATCATAGTCCTTGAGTAAGTCCATCCACCTTCTCTGCCTCATGTTCAGCTCCACCTGAGTGAATAAAAACTTGAGGCTCTTATGGTACGTGTAAATGGTAAACGACGTACCATACAGATAATGCCTCCAAATCTTCAGGGCGAAGATAATAGCCGCCAACTCCAAGTCATGGACTAGGTATCTAGTCTCATGCGGCTTCAACTGCCTCGATGCATAAGCTACAACATGCTTATCTTGCATCAGTACACATCCAAGGCCCTGAAGTGATGCATCGGTATACAAAACAAACCTGGAGTTTTCCGTAGGAATCACTAATACCGGCGCCGTCGTCAACCGGTGTTTCAACTCCTGGAAGCTCTCCGCACAAGCTTCTGACCAAAAGAATGGTACTCCCTTCTGGGTCAACTGTGTCAACGGCTTGCGATCTTTGAAAATCCCTCGACGAAGCGTCGATAATAGCCGGCCAAACAAAGAAAGCTCCGTATCTCAGGTATAGAAGTAGGTGCAGCCCACTCCATCACAGCTTCAATCTTCCTGGGATCCACAGATATCCCGCTGCTAGATATGACATGCCCCAGAAATACTACACTTCTCAACCAAAATTCACACTTGCTGAGCTTGGCATACAACTGGTGATCCCTGAGAATCTGGAGCACTGTCCTCAAGTGTTTCACGTGTTCTTCCTCGCTCCGGGAGTAGATGAGAATGTCGTCGATAAATACAATGACGAACTGATCAAGATATGGCTGAAACACTCTGTTCATCAGACTCATAAAGACAACGGGGGCATTTGTCACCCCAAAAGGCATGACTAAGAATTCATAGTGCCCATACCGAGTTCGAAATGCTGTCTTCTGCACATCTTCCTCCCTGACTCGAATCTGGTGATACCCGGATCTCAAATCGATCTTGCTATAAAGTCTGGTACCTTGAAACTGATCAAACAAATCATCAATCCTTGGGAGAGGATACTTGTTCTTCACTGTGGCCTTATTCAGTTGCCGGTAATCGATGCACAACCGCATCGAACCATCCTTCTTCTTCACAAAGAGAACCGGTGCGCCCCATGGCGATACGCTAGGGCGTATATATCCCTTGTCAAGGAGATCCTGCAACTGCTCTTTCAATTCTCTCAACTCTGCCGGTGCCATCCTGTAAGGTGCACGAGAGAGCGGATGTCCCCGGTAATAATTCAATCCCAAACTCGACTTCCCTAGCCGGTGGGAACCCGGGAATCTCCTCCGGAAATACATTGGCGAACTCTGCTACCACTGGTACATCCTCAACTCTCAACTCTTTATTCCTTCCCGACGTGTCCACGGCATAGATGAGATAGCCCGTGTGACCACGTTCCAACAACTGAGACATTTTGACTGCAGAAATCAACGGAATCTTCGCACGAGAACCATTGCCATAAAAAGTCCACTGAATCCCCAAATCAGATCTGAACCTTACTGTTCTCTATCGACAATCTACCACTGCCTGATATATGTTCATAATGTCAATACCCACAATGCAGTTGAAGTCTGACATGCCTAACACAATCAAGTCTGCCTTCAACTCGTTGCCCTCAAAATAAATGAGGCAATCTGCAAGAAACTGATCGGCAATAACATTTCTTCCAGTGGGTGTCGAGACCATGAGAGGCGTGGGTAAAGAAGACGTGCGCATATGGTGTCTCTCCACAAAGCCCACAGATACAAAAGACTGGGAGGAACCTGTATCTATCAAAATAAAAGCAGGGTACGTAAATAAATGACACGTACCGGCGATCACCTCTGCCTGGGCCTGCTCTCTAGTCAGTGTATACACCTGCCCCTGGGACGGTCCCACTGTCTGACCTCCCGATGGTCGAGGCATATTCTGCTGCCTCTGATGTACTGTCCTGTCATCAAATCTCGACCTGTTTCCTTGAAAATCTGACTGTCCTTCCCGAGTGGGGCAATACCAAGAGATGTGGCCCATCTTGCCACAACTGTAACAAGCAATTTCGAAGAATGCGGCCCTCCACAATTGTCGCACCTTGACTCCCCCGATCTATTTCCTTGCATAGGCCCTCGGTTGGTCGACCAATTGTTCTTCTTGTTCTCTTGCTTCCGACCAAAAGATTTCTTTCCACTGAACCGTGAGGATGAAGAGGCACCACGGGGCTTAAATGACTCCCCTTGGGGCCTCAAGCTATCAGTAGCTTGCCTCTGTTGTGGCACGTGTGGGGGTACAGCATTAGGAATGGCCCCAACTCCGATCTCCGTAAGTTCTGCTCTAGTAAGAGCATCATCAAAGGAAGTGGGGTTATTGGTGATAACCCGGTCGAATAGTTCCGGCCGCAATCCCTTCAGAAAGTTTCTCATCTTTGCATGCCCATTGGTGGCAATGTGTGGAACATACCTCAGCAATGAAGAATAGTGCATAGCATAGTCTGACACTGACATGCTCCCTTGCTTCAAGTTTGCGAACTCATCTTCCTTCATCTGTCTCGCGGCCGCAGAGAAATACCGGTTCAGAAACCGGGTTCTGAAGAGCGTCCAATCGATCAATTCACCCTGTGCTCTCAGTTCCATTACCGTGCTATTCCACCACATGGAAGGTTTCTTTGCTAGCTGAAACTCCGTCAACCTCAGCCATGCCGTTCTAGCACAATGAGCGGATACAAATATCTTCTCAAGTCTCTCTAGCCACTCTTCAGCCTCCTCCCCTGATTCTGTCCCCTCAAACTGGGGCGGGTGGTAAGTCAGAAACTGAGTTAAACTGATCTCACCAGGTAGTAACAACTGGACCACTGGTTCCATGCCTACAACTGGTGGAGGTAGTGTAAGACCCCAACACTTAAACTCGTCATTAGTTCATTTATGACGTCGTATGAGTATAAAAATTTTCCATTCTTTAAAAGAATTATTACATGCTTCTATATTCTCCATGACATAAATAATAACAGCAAGGAATGATCACTTCTACCCGCAATAAAACTCAAGGATCACCCATTATCATCACCATTGCGCCACTTTTACATTGTGGGTTTTTATAAAAATTTGGGCAGAGTCTCACCACAAATTGAGCTATCGCAAAATAAAACACATCACCAATATAATTCCCAGGCAGGGAAAAAACACAACACTTACAAGAGAACAAAACTCTAAATAAGTTCCCAGCTAGGGAAAACACCATACTAGGAAGACATCAGAAGTGGGCTTCAACACCCTTATACAGTCCATATACATGCTTCCAATTACTCACATACGAGCAACAAATAAATGAATACCAATCTAACTGAATAAATAGAGTATCCTATTTACCCACTCTCATATACGCTTCTGCTTCTGGAAGCGGCATGATCCAACAAAGCTCAAACCAATATCCCAAAGTAGTTTAGTACATGTTGTACCTGTTTCGACAGAAACAACCCCCATATGGGTGAGCATACTCCAACTCAGTAACCACACACATCAATATACGAAATTGTAAAGCAACAATTAAGGTTATTGAAAATCTATAAAAATATACTCCCTGTACAATTCCAAACCGGCATAGCCATCACGAACTGTTCCTGTTCAATCTTATACACTTTCAAAACATCAAGCTCAATATCGTTATTCCAATATGGTACTCATCAATGCAATAGATTCACTATAATCACAATTCAACATTTTATGCTCAATCACAACGAATCTCATATTCAAGGCAACTATGCCTATCGATTAAATCTCATTCTCAACCATTTCTCATATCGAGCATGCCAAATGCATTAATGTTCAACTTGTATACCCGGTTCACGTACCTCTACGTATCCACCATTCCACGTATATTCAATTCAACTACCAAACTCAATCACTTAGCCTTAATCATCACACTCAAAATACATGTATATAAATGAATATATAAATACTGGGTATACCTGCTCGTACCTCACCACGTACCTTATAGTCGACAACATGAACAAGCTATCATCAACGTCGGAAGTCTTGTATAGTGTCTATATCGAATATCAATTCAATATTAGCTCATATTCAAAACAATTAACATCATTAAGCACTCTTCATTTTCATGCTTCATAGTGTACACAAACAAGCCAATAATCCTCTATTTGAGTCATCTCCAACTCAACTATATAGTGAGTAAATTCACAAAATCAAGACAATCTATATTGCTTAAATCAACTATACAGTTAGTTCATAGGATTGTCATTCAAATACTCAATAAAGTCTCCAATTCATGCTATTGCACACAGTCAAGTATATTCATTAATATACACTTTAATATATGTTATAACACCTATTAGCATGTATCTAGCTCAACCATTCACACATTACACATATTCAAAGTTATTAGAAAATCAAACCATAGACCAATACACTCCAAAACTCTATCATGATATGAGCCATAAAAGTAGACTTTCTCACTACACAATTAGTAGAGCTTTTGCCAACACTTGAACACCACTTTAGCATATTGTCAAACACCTTATGAGCATGTTTTTCAAACAACTTATATGCAAGTTCTTCAAGTTAAAATCAGCCCCTATAAACACCAAGACATCCCCAAAAATCAAGTCATAGACACCCCACAAACTCAATACATAGCATCAAGTTTCTGACTCCAAAACAAACTAAAATCCAACAAAAACTACAAGAATTTCGAACCATGTAGCAGTAGGTTTGTAGCAGAAATTTCTAAGCAAAACAGCAAGAAATCAAGTCAACTAACATCAGATTCTTCAAACTAAACCAACGAGCATTCGAGTCAAAATGCACCAGCAAGTTATCGAACCAAAGGTAGTAAAAACCGAACAAAATAGTACCTGATTTTCGAAGCACATAGCAGCAGGTTTTTCAAACCAAATGCAACAGATTTTTTTAACCCTAGAACAGCCTAAAATTCGAACTCAACTAGCATGCTAAATTCAAACCCAAGCAGCAAGAATAATTCGATCAAAGCAGCAAATAAAACGAGCCATAACTGTATGAAAATCTGTCATGCATAACATGAAATTTTCGAACCAAACCCAACAAAATTGAACCAAAACACTAAGATTTCGAACCATAAGAAGCACTTTATTGGACAACAACACAAGACAGATTACACGATTTTTTTCTCCCCAAAAAAAATACAATTTCGAACACAATCAAATGACAAGATGAGAACAGTTACTGAACCATGTAGAATCACAAACACACCTGCGAAAATCGGGTCTAAATCAAGAAGAAAATCGCCTCTTGGAGCTATGATAGAATGGCGTGAGGGAGAAGAGGCAAAATCGGTTTTGGGGTGAAAGAGGTGAGTGGAAACGATGGGTGAGGGATAAATGGAAGGGAAGAGTGTCTTTTAATCCCTAGACCAAGATGAAATCCCTACCATCCAATCATTATCTTATAATTTAATGTTGCAAGAACCTCTTTTAAATTTAGTTTACACTACAAATTCACCCCATAATTATTTATTCTAATCCCGGACAAAAATGACATTCCCAAGAATTTAAAAAAAATCTCCTTGAATTTAATTAACATTGTAACTTCAAACCCGGAATCATTTATCCCGACTCCATTCCAAAATCCGAAACTCAAGATTTTAAATCCCGACATATCATATAAACACCCTAATTAAATCCAATGAACGATTATTAGTTAATCCGGACATCACAGGTAGAGGGTTTGCCTGACCAATGCTCACATTAACACTGCCAACGTCACCCACCTCTTCATTGAGGTTTCCCAAGTTCATAGCCGCCATGATGTAACACAAGGGTTAAAACAATTACAAAACAAATATATACATGTTATGCCGTTAGATAATAGGAATGATAATAAGCATGTTAGTATAACAGTATATACAACAATATGCACCACATGCATAAACATGCTTCAAATGTAAGCACCTAGCCAATCATGCTAAGGCTACCATTCACTCGTTCCCGGGTTCTCTAACCTGGCTCTGATACCACTAATGTAAGGACCCTAGTTCCTTAAGTGCGCATTAAAGGCATAATTAGAGCTAACATACATCATCAGAGTATAAATGTTCGTGTTGAGACTATGAGCCTTAAGAATTACATGTCAAGTTAAGGACTATCAATGGATTAATTACATTCCCAATCAAAAAGTGAATGTTATCAACTATAGCTTTACACTACTCCTAGAGTAGACACTATACAAAAGTAATCATGTCCTTCATTTCTCAAAAGTGTTCTTCACAAGCTCACCACCTCAACCCGCCTTAGCCCTTTTTTTCATGCCAAAATGTACCTACAAGGACAACCCCCAAACATGAGCAATAATATTATTCATATCCAACACAATATGAATATAAGGCGTAAATGCATAAATCATAATAAAACACTTCCTGTTTTTTTTCCCATGCATTTTCAACGCTTCCTTTTTGGTTGTCCCTGTACCATAACTCATGAGTATAATCAAATAGATTATTTAATGGTCCACACATGTCATGACATAATACCATTTCACTATCACCAATTACCAATCACCAATCCCTAGTCTGTTCATCACAATGTATTTTAATGCCCCTCGCTTTTCATATAGGCGGCTTAGAATAACCTCGCTTCAAAGGACATGCGGCGCTCCCACCCCTCGCTTCACATTGAGCAGCAAATATTCTTTCCTCGCCTCATATGATAACTGTAATACCCCCAAAATGTTATATGATTATGTGCTATGATGATTTATGTTAAGGTTAAGGGTTGTGGTGTAATTAATTTGGGGGAATATAATTACGATATGATGATATGAATTAGGGGGCATGATAGGTGTTTTAAAACGATGTATTAATTTAAATGAAGTTATAAAATATCGAGTGAGGATATTTTAATACATCGTACTAAATACCGGGATACAATTAAACACCACATGACCACCCAACCTACACCACCTACCCCTGCCACTCGGCCCCCCCCCCACTTGGCAGCCCATATCCCATCACATCCCTCACCCATACTCCTTTCATTTTGCTTCCAAGACACTTTTCCTTCCCTTCCTCTCCCCAAAATCGTCCAGGAAAAGCTGCAGGAGGTGGAGATTGGCTTGTGGATTGTGGTGAGAAATCCTTGCAAAAAGGGAGCAAAAAGAGTGAGGTAATCCATGACCCTGTTTTTCTGGGTTTGTGTTTGAGCTTGGGTTTAGTGGGTTGTTTTTAATGCATGCTAAGTTTAGGTTTGGGTGAAACCTTGGTATGGGGGTTTACATGAAAGTATTATGTAACTATTAGCATGTTTGCTCGAGCATATTACATGTTTTATATGGTAGATTTCTAGTTATGAAACTATGAGCTCGAAAATCTGGGCAAAGAAGAACATACCCTGTTTTCTGTGAAGTTGGTTGAGGATGAAGATTATGATGATGTTATGATGCATGTTAGCTTAGGTTTTGTTAAACCTTTGATTTTAGAGCTTACATGGATATTTTATGAAGTTCTTCACATGTTTGTTTCAGCATGAAAGATGTGTTATGAAGTAGAAAAGATGGTATGAAGAGAGGTGCTCAAAAGTCTGGGGGAAAATCCCGATCTTTCAGAGCTCTCGATCGATCGAGATTTGGTCCCGATCGATCGAGCGAGACAGAAGGTCTAATGCATGTTTTCAAAATTTTGGTGCCGATCGATCGAAGGATTTCTCGATCGATCGGTGAAGCTCCTCGATCGATCGGTAAAATGTTCGATCAATCGAGCGAGGCAGATGCTAAGGCACTGTTTGTGCACAGTGTCTCGATCGATCGAGACCTTGGGCCGATCGATCGAGAGAGGCAGAAAGTTGAAAAATATAATGATGTTTTATTTTGTTAAGTTTATAACGTGAGATGGTTTTGAGGCATCTAATATGGTATTATGTGGTCTTGTAGAACCATCCCAGGTACCGGCACCGTCAAGGAGATAAAGTCTGTTGACTCCTCCTCGTTTTGTAAAGGTACGTAAGAGGCGTACGGGCATCGGACGGTAACACACATCTTCATACTACGACTATGCTTTTATTGCATGAGTATTCACGATGAAATGACGATGTTTATACGATGTTTACACGATGATGTTTATACGATGTTTATACGATGAAGCTCATACGATGTTTATTGCTTATACGATGCTTATATGATGACATTTATACGATGTAATTGTGGTAAGATGCCACGGGGTAAGATGCCCCACATGGTAAGAGGCCATGCGATGTATTGTGGTAAGATGCCACGGGGTAAGATGCCCCACATGGTAAGAGGCCATGCGATGTTATTGTGGTAAGATGCCACGGGGTAAGATGCCCCATATGGTAAGAGGCCATACGATGATATTGTGGTAAGATGCCACGGGGGTAAGATGCCCCATATGCATGATTTTAAATCAGGGACAACAATAAGAATTTAATGAGAAATCCAGCATATTTACTTAACAAATATTTCATGCATTTGCTATGATGTTTTTATGATGCTAAGTAAGATTGTATATGCTCATGATGTGTTGTCCCTGTAGGTACACTTTTGGACGAAGGGACTAAGGGTCGGGTTGAGGCAGTGAGCTGCGAGGGACACAGGAATGTATAAGATTCAAGTTATGATTAGTATCTACTCTAGGAGTAGTGTAAATCTAAATGACATTCTTTTAGAATGTAATGAATTATTTTTGAAGTTTTGTATTTTGGCCTGTAATCCTGTTAGCTCGTGTAACAACCCAAACCTTAAAATGTTACCTTAATGAATGATTAGTCCTTCTTATGTCTATTAATCACTGTTAGGGTGGGAAGACCCCACATTAGTGGTATCAGAGCAGTGGTTAGATAACTCGGGAATGAGTGAAGGGTAGCCTTAGCAATAAGTTAGCTATGTGCTTACTTTTGGACATGTTTATATGTATGTTATTCATAAAGAAGAAGATGTTATACTAACATGTTCAATTATCTAACGATGAGTTTTATGAACTGCTTTTGGTGTTGTTATTAACCCTTGTGTTGCAGCATGGCAGCAAACATAGAAGTGGGTGACGCCATTAGTGTAAATGCAAGTGTTGGGCGTACGAATCCATTGCCACCACCAGCCTTGGGAGAGGAACCCTCTGAACAGCAGTTGCTACCTGGGGAATTGAGCTTGGCTCAGTTTATGATGTATCGACCTCCGATGTTCGAGGGAACTGAATCAGGAGAGAAAGCGGAGGAATGGTTAGAGAGGATCGAACATATATTTGTGGCAGCGCCTTGTGCAAAGACGGCCTGGATCCGATTAGCAGAATTTCAGCTGTCCAAGAAGGCACTGATGTGGTGGAAAACCATAGTGATTGAGCAAGAGGCTCTGGGACAGGAAGTTAATTGGAAGATGTTCCGAACGCGGTTTCTAAACCGCTATTTCTCAGCCGCTGCAAGACAGGCCAAGGAGGATGAGTTTACCAGTTTAAGACAAGGTACCATGCCTGTATCTGACTATGCTCTACATTACTGTTCCTTACTACGATATGTGCCACACATTGCTGCAAGCACTCAAGCGAAGATGCGGAACTTCATGAAGGGCTTAAGGCCTGAACTGTATGACAGGGTGATCACTTATGACCCTGCCTGTTTTGATGATGCACTCTCACGAGCTGAGCTAGCTGAACTGGGAGTCGGTGCATATCCTGATGCTGTGCCACCTCCGGCACTCTCTCAGAGATCTACTTCTGACAATTTGAAGCCCAGGGGTGATCAGTTTAAGCCTAGGGGGACCACTTCAGCATCGAGATTCAGTGGCAAGAGGCCCGAGAATCGATGGAAAGGGAAAGGTAGGAATGATGCTCCATCTGGGAGAGGACAGTCTCAGGGAGACAGATCTGGAAGAGTTCAGTGCAATCTTTGTGGGCAACCACATTTGGCAAAGGACTGCGTAGGATGTTATTTCTATGGCGACAGAGGCCACTTTGCTCGGCGGTGTCCCAACAGGGGATGACAGCAGAGCTCTACGGGGAGACCTGTGGACAGAACGGCACAACACCGGCCACCTTTTGTGCCAAGACAGTATGGAGGTCAGCCCGCGGGGCCACCTCAGGGACAGGTGTATGCTTTGACGAGGGAGCAGGCTACAGCGGCCCCGGAGGAAGTTATAGCGGGTACGTATCTTTTATTTACGCACCCTGCTCTTATATTGATAGACACAGGTGCGTCACACTCTTTTGTGTCGACGAGTTTTGTTGAAAGGCACCACATATGCACTTCTCCGTCCCCCATGCCTCTTATGGTCTCGACCCCCGCTGGAAGAAGTTTGACTACGGATCAGATTGTCTATGATGGCCTCATTTATTTTGAGGATAAAGAGCTAAGATCAGATTTGATTGTGCTGGGAATGACAGACTTCGATTGTATTGTGGGCATCGATGTTCTGAACAAGTATCAGGCAGTGGTAGACTGCAGGCAGAGGATTGTCCGATTTAGATCTGTATTGGGAGTCCAGTGGACATTTTATGGAGATGGTTCCCGTCCGAAGATTCCGTTAATATCTGCTGTCAAGATGACACAGCTATTGGAACGAGGTCATGCAGGATATCTTATCTATGCTGTTGATATGACGGATAAGAGGAAGGAATTAAAGGTTGAGGATGTGCCCGTAGTGGCGGAGTTTCCTGATGTCTTTCCGGAGGAGATTCCCGGATTCCCATCGACGAGAGAGGTCGAGTTTGGGATTGAGTTGCTACCAGGGACGTCTGCAATTTCTCGTGCCCCGTATAGGATGGCACCAGCGGAGCTAAGAGAGCTAAAGATTCAATTGCAAGAGCTCCTAGACAAAAACGACATACGCCCTAGCGTATCGCCATGGGGTGCGCCTGTCTTATTTGTTAAGAAGAAAGATGGATCGATGCGTCTATGCATTGACTATAGGCAGTTGAACAAAGCTACAGTAAAGAACAAGTATCCACTTCCGAGGATCGATGACTTGTTCGATCAGTTGCAGGGTACGAGGCTCTACAGTAAGATTGATCTGAGGTCAGGGTACCATCAGATTCGGGTAAGAGAAGATGATGTTCAGAAGACGGCTTTCAGGACTAGGTATGGGCACTATGAATTCCTGGTCATGCCTTTTGGGGTGACGAATGCCCCAGCTGTCTTCATGAGTTTGATGAACAGGGTGTTCCAGCCATATTTGGATCAGTTCGTCATAGTCTTCATTGACGACATACTTATTTACTCTCAGACTGAAGAAGAGCATGTAAGGCACTTGAGGACAGTGCTTCAGATCCTTAGGGATCATCAGTTATATGCAAAGCTTAGTAAGTGCGAGTTCTGGTTGGACATCGTGGTATTCTTAGGCCATGTCATATCTAGCCATGGGATATCTGTGGATCCCAAGAAGATTGAAGCTGTGATGGAGTGGGCTGCACCCACTTCTGTACCTGAGATAAGGAGTTTTCTCGGTTTGGCAGGATATTACCGACGTTTCGTCGAGGGTTTTTCGAAGATTGCCAAACCCCTGACACAGCTGACTCAGAAAGGAGTCCCCTTCTTTTGGTCTGAAGCTTGTGAAGAAAGCTTCCAAGAGCTGAAGCGTCGTTTGACTACAGCGCCTGTGCTGGTGATTCCGTCTGAAAATAAGAGATTCGCCTTGTATACGGATGCGTCATTACAGGGTTTGGGCTGTGTGTTGATGCAAGATAAGCATGTGGTGGCTTATGCATCGAGGCAACTGAAGCCACACGAAGTGTGATGACCAGGGATTATAGGTGTTAATCCCGGAGTATTAATAATCCCTAAAGTGGTTTTACGTGACGATTTGGAGTTTAATTGAGGTTTTGGGCCTTCTGGGCTCGTTTATTTGGGTAGTTGGGATCGTTGGATCCAGAGGTTGAGATTGTATTCTCATTTGGGTGAAAAACCTAAGAGTTGGGTTTTTGGTGTGTCTCGGGATCTCGGGTGCTGGGTGAGCACCGGTAGGGGATTTTGGAGTTAGAGAGAGAGTTTTTGAAAACAGATGATTTTTAAGGAATCATGATGTATTTGTGGGGCTATTAATTTTTCGGGGTATTTTTGCTATAAATACCAATTGAACCCGAGATTTTAAAATCAAAATCATTTTAGCCCCAAATCTCTTCTCCCTCTTCCCGCACGCGAATCCCGCTGCTACAGCACCCCCGCCGCTTCAAGCGGTGCGCCCGCCGCCGTCCGGCCGCCGATCGGCGCGTGCGACCTACCCACGGCTTCGTCTCGTCCAGGCGCTCATTTCCCCTCCGTCAATTGAAGGTTTCGTCGCGTTTCTCGTTCGGATTTGGCAGAAAGGCGTCGATCCCCAAAAGTTAGGGTTCATCGATTTTGAACGATTTTGCTTCCGATTTTCGTTGGGTAATCTCCCTTACCCCTTGTTCGTCTTTTTCGTGTATTTCCATGCCTTTATTGTGTTCGAAATTGAAGGATTTTAAGGGTTCGAATTTAAGGGCTTGTTTGGGTTCGAATTTAAGGGTGTTGAGTTCGAAAATTGGGGGTTTTTGTCAAGGGATGTTGATTCTTGCTTGGATAGCTTAATTGACATTTTAGATAAATTATGGTATTTAATTGGGTTCGAAATTGTGAGATTAGGGTTCGATTTTTGTAGGGCATTCTTGAACAAATTTCGATATTGTCTCATTTATTTCCTTCCCTGCATGTACCCTGCCCCGGGTCTTTTAAGAGGATAATTGTCGTGTGTTGACAATATTTTGAGGGATATGGGTGTGCTTGAGCATAGGTTACATGTTCGTAAATAATTGTGAATTATTTATCGTGTTAGCACATCATTCCTCGGGGCATGGAACTCGAGCAAGGTTTGGCTCGGACTTCGGAGATTTAAGGTACGTGCGACGTACGAGCATTTCTATATTTTAAGGCATATGTGAATGCATAATGAAAATTTGATTTCATTGAATAATCGCGCATGAGGATTATATATATATATGTTGATATAGCCAAGGAATGACCCAAATCTTGATATCGCCGCTTGTAGCGTGCGTGACACTAGAGTAGGATGACTCTTGCATGATATATGGGGTACTGGGTTTATTTGACTATATTAGGGCATTTGAGATGCCTGGGAATGATCGTAAAATCATGTATTCTTCGTAAGACATTTGAGATGTCTAAGTTCGTAGAATCGTGTATTCATTATAAGACATTTGAGATGTCTAGGTTTGTAGACTCATGTATTCATTATAAGACACTTGAGATGTCTAAGTATAATGAAGGATTGGTAAAATAAATGCTAAGGCATTTGAGCTATCTGTGATTGATAGCAAGGTTGTGAAATCAGTATTAGATATTGTGATATCTGTAATTGCATGTTTAATGAATTTGTAATCACTATATGTTGATATTCGAGGATTAGGCATGCGATGAGTTAATCAATGCGTTGATTTACTGATTTATGAGATTTGATGAGTTTGATGTTGTGAGAACAGGGACAGTACACGGAATCCCGGATGAGGATGTTGCCATCCAGGGAGTATCATTTAAATTCATTAGTATTTACTTGTGTTGTAAATTATGAATTTCATTATTACGATTATGGGATTTTGTGTATTGGTATGCTCACCCCGTTGGGGGCTGTCTCTGTTGGGACAGGTGGACAGGTACATCGATGGCTATGGAGCTGAGCTCGAGCTGTTGATTTGAGGTACTCCCAGGATCGTGGTACCAGGGCTTGATGGAGCACGGTATCGTATAGAGTACCTATATATACACCTGAGGATTTATACATATTCATGAGGCTCGCATGTGAGCACGATTATACTTGTATATGGATTGTATATAAAGGCATGAGCCTTTCTCTCTTTCATTTAAGGTTGCATGCAATTAGGTTGAATTGCTAGAATGATATGAGAGTCATTGGTGTATTATGTGGGTGTTGGAACCCACTTTTGTTGAAATATGTGTGGTGTCTTCCCTGGCTGGGAATCTACTTGTATTACTGCTTTCTGTTGAGTATTATGTGTTCCCTGGCCGGGAATTTTGTTATGTGTTGTACTCTTTTTTTGGGATAGCTCTATTTATGGGGAGACTCTGCCCAAATTTTTATAAAAGTTTACAATGTGAAAAGTGGCACCAAGGGGTTGGTAAAGGGCAAACATATGAGTCTTTCATTGTAAGGACCCCAAGCCCTTAACCCTTAATTAGTGTATTAACCACTATGTGTGGCACATGCTTTCAATAAAGACTCAATCGGGAAGCTCAGATGATACTTTACCATCCCCATTACACCAATTTTCACATGATAGACTTTTATAAAAATTTGGGCAGAGTCTCCCCATAAATAGAGCTATCCCAAAACACAAGCACATCACATAATATAATTCCCGGCCAGGGAATACACAATACTCAACAGAATGTAGTACACAAAGTAAATTCCCAGCCAGGGAAGACGTCACACATATGACGACATAAATGGGTCTCAACACCCACACAATACACTAACGACTCTCATATCATTAGCAATTCTACCACAATTGCATGCAACATATAATGAAAGAGAGAAAGCCTCATGCCTTTATATACAACCCATATACAAGAATATCCGTGCTCACATGCGAGCATCATAAATGTGTATATAAATCTCGGGTGTATATAAGTACTCTATACGATACCGTGCTCCATCAAGCCCTGGTACCACGATCCTGTGAGTACATCCAATCAACAGCTCGAGCCCAGCTCCATAGCCATCGATGCACCTGTGCACCTGCCCCAACAGAGACAGCCCCCAACGGGGTGAGCATACCAATACACAAAATCTCATAATCACAATAATGAAATTCATAATTTACAACACAAGTAAATATTAATGAATTTAAATGATACTCCCTGGATGGCAACATCCTCATCCGGGATTCCGTGTACTGTCCCTGTTCTCACAATCATCAAACACATCAAATCTCATAAATCAGTAAATCAACACATTGATTTAACTCATAGCATGCCTGATTCTCAAGTATCAATAATTAATGAATCCAAATTCATTATACATGCAAACATAGATATCTCGATATCTAACACTAATTTTCAACTTTGCTACCAATTACAGATAGCTCAAATGCCTAGCATTTATTTTACAAATACTCTATTTCACTTAGACATCTCACATGTCTTTCAATGAATACATGATCCCACGATCATTCTCAGGCATCTCAAATGCCCTACCCTTTATTTTACAAATTCTCATTTATACTTAGACATCTCACATGTCTTACAATAGTCACATAAACCCAGTACCCCATACCTCTTATAAGGTCATACTACTCTAGTGTTACGCACACTTGTGGCAGTGATATCAAGACTAGGTCGATCCAGAGTCATATCAACACATATATGTAAATATAGCCATACCCACAACCATCTAATGCAATTACAACACATTATTCATTTCACAATTGCTATCACATAAGGAAATGCTCGTACGTCGCACGTACCTTAAATCTCCGAAGTCCGAGCCAAACCTGGCTTGAGTTCCATGCCCCGAGAAACATGTGCTAAACACATAAATATTCACAATTAATTACGAACATGCAACCCATGCTCAAGCACACCCATAACCCTCAAAATATTGTCAACCCACGACAATTTACCATTTACAAGACCCGGGGCAGGGCATATACAGGGAGGGGAAACGAATGAGACAATATCAAAAAATTGCTCAAGAACCACTCCTAAAATTCGAACCCCAACCACACAAATCAAATCCAAAAATCACCATAATTCATTTAAAACATGAATTAATCAATCAACAACAACAATAATCGTCCCACATGCCAAAACCCCCAAAATTCGAATTCAAGCCCTAACTTCGAATCCAATTTCTCAATTTTGAACACAATCAAGCATCATAATGCATTTAAACATGAATTAATCGAATAACAACAAGAATCATCATCCTCATGCCAAAAATCCAAATTTTCGAACCCTAACTCCCAAAATCGAGCTGAAATTCGAACCATTAAAGCAACAAATTTTCGAACTACAAAGTCTGAAATATACGACCCAAAAGCAGCACAAAAACGCCCCAAAAACATCCAAAGAAAAGCCCCAAAAATCGTACCAAAATCGGGCCACAAAATCGGACAGAAATCAGTGACGAACCCTAGCGCTTCCAGCAGAAATCCGAGCTCGATTCTCGACGAAACTTCGAATTGGTGGTATGGATAGGACCGCCTGGAAGAGACGAACACGGCGGCGGGTCGGACGCGCCGAACGGCGGCGGGCGCACGCCTGGAAGCGGCGTGGGTCAAAAGGGGATCGAGAATGGCGCGGCTACGGGGAGAGAGAAGGAGGGGAAGAAAATGGTTCCGATAATTAAAATCCCGGGTTTAATTGGTATTTATAGCAAAATACCCCGAAATACTAATAGCCCCACAAATACATCATGATTCATTAAAAATCATCTGTTTTCAAAAACTCTCTCTCTAACTCAAAAATCCCCTACCGGTGCCCACACACAGCACCCGAGATTCTGAGTCACACTAAAAGCCCAACTCGCAGGTTTTCACCGGAATGAGAATACGATCTCAACTTCGGGATCCAACGATCCCAACTACTCACTTAGACGAGCCCAGAAGGCCCAACACCTCGATTAAACTCCAATTGCCACGTAAAACAACTTTACGGGTTATTAACACTCCGGGATTAACATCCCTAATCTCAGGTCATCACAATATCCCCCACTAAAAGAATTTCGTCCTCGAAATTAGCACCGGTGTATCACGTAACACCCGGGCCACACAACTACAAGAAGTCATAACCTCGATTCCTGACCATATCAGAATCGTCTTAAAAACCTCGAGAATACTTATCTCACCTCGAACTCTGAAACAGAGCGACATACCAAAACCAACACCAACTCATCACCCAAGAGGCAAAACGTACCTCGATGCGGTTCATCCCAAAAGTCAGTCCCTCATGACTGCAAAACAACCAATACTTACGACCGTAGATCGGACAGCCATCCTTCGTTCTAATACCACTAGTAAGAAGGCATCATGAATGACACATCAACCGTGAGAGTGTTGACCTCGTGTCAATCTCTGGTGTGGAATAGACTTCCAAATCCATCATAACGTCAAAGAGCGTCAGCACAACTCAACGCTAACAACCCAAAAGCAGTTATTCAACTGAAACTGCAAGGATTCGAATCGCTCCCGATTCTATCGTAGATATCATCCAATGATATCTTTATCATGACCCACGATGTCTAACACACATCATTACGAGGAAGACACTAGTATACCACGATGTACACATACCAAACCTGGTTTCCACTTTCATACTTCCTCCATCGAATGAGCAGTCGCATCATTGCAACTCAATTGGGCAACTCACGGCCACAGATTCACACAAAAGACATCTCACAAGATGTCCACCTCCAGATATTCCAAGGATCACATCCTGATCATATATGAACCATCGAGACTCCAAAGAGTTCAAGTCCTGGAAGGACATGCAATAAACACATTGCATCCTCAACGCTTGTGTCGACAGCGACACCCAATAAATCCGAATTCCTGTCATCCCTTGACAATCCTAGGATTTAACAATCCAAACTTGGGAAGGCTATCGCATAACTCGAAGGAAAACACCAACAATGAAACACCTCAACCCACACATGATAATCCCTCCTCAAAGGAGTCAACTAACCTCACGATTATGCCTCATAATCATCGTGCCATGGAGATTCCCAATCTCAAGGTGTTCAATATCTCTCATCAGAGATTTAGTTATCCAAAGTAGCATAACTCTATGCTTGACAAAAAGGGAAGTCAAAAACGAGCATCCGTATACTCACCGGTATACCTGCCTAAGCACTGACATCACATGCATGTTCAATGCACTTGGCTCGGGTATCTACAACATACCCCTAAGCCCCCAAACACAACTGTCAATACTGAGTCATTCCCTTGCAGTGGAGAATGATAATCGACGATTAACAACACGGCATGATTCCCAAAATCAACACCACACGTACCAACTTACCGAATCCTTCAAAGATTCTCATATAGGTATAATACTACATCCTTCCCCACAAGGGAAGTGCCATCCAACTCGAGATCCACTAGTCTCGAACCACCGTTCGGAAAAACTGGATACAATAACACCCGTTGTATCCCAAATACACGGATTCCCTCAGATCGAGTCAACAACGACTTGATGACTCTCTTATTGGTACTCCAACCTCATGAGCTGTCCCAAACAAGTCTCACCAAGATTTAACATAAACGTATACACGTTTCAGTGAGGCATGCACAACCTCAACTTCAAATGACGTGGTGACGACTAAAGCCCACCATAATCCACATCGTATCACTTTACGATTTGTCAAACTTGGTTCCAACGAGCAGTATCATGGCTCCAACGAGCACACTAAATCATCACTACGATATCTGGCTAGCAAAGTGCTGTCCCCATAGGTTCAATCAAGTACACCAACAAATCATATGTTCCATCTCGGTATGCCATACCGTACAAACCGTTAGAGTAATGGGACATCGCCCAACATACCTCTAATATACCACGCACAATGGACAACCCGGTGTCCTTGCTCACTTATGATACCATCATAGTCCGATAAGACTTATCCCACACCCTCAGGGTGTCTACCCTACATCACAACACAAGCGAGTAGTTTCCTCAATGACTACTCTTACCACCAAACACTTGGCCCTAGCCAAACCAACGAGCATACCCAAGGGTATTATTGCTCGACAAAAGGTCTCGTCAACTAGTGACCCAGACTCTATCATGTGCTCACCATCGGCACTCAAACCAAACAACTAAACATAACATGAATGTATTAATCATCCAAAATGACGCTACACGTCTATATAGAACATCTACTATGTCATCGTCATCCCGTGACGGCATATGTCAATACATGACATTCAATTAACATTGTCAAACATACGATGGTACATATCAAAACACGACACCTATAATCTCATAATCAAATGCATGGCATATTTAGCAAATCAACACATACTATCCACAATAGTGCTAAATAAACAGTAATATGCCATACCTCATCGCTATCAACATAGCGACATACCTGTCTCCGTCGCTCGATAATAATGCGTAGTCAGCACCCATCGCTCGAAGGCGGCAAAATCCTGTGCTGTAGCGGCACAATCCATCGCTATAGAATCAGGGGCATAATCCCTCGTCATAGAGTCAGCGGCATAAAACTTCGCTATAGACATCTGGCGGCATGAACCATCGCCCTAGATGTAGCGGAATGAGACATCGCTATCAATATATATCCGGCGGCAAGAACCATCGCCCATCAATATAGCGGAATGAACCATCGCTATCCATATACATGGCGGCAAGAACCATCGCCAATCAATATATATGGCGGAATGAACCATCGCCAATCAATATAGCGGGATGAACCATCGCTATCAATACATATGGCGGAATGAACCATCGCCAATCGATATAGCGGCATGAACCATCGCTATCAATACATATGGCGGAATGAACCATCGCCAATCGATATAGCGGCATGAACCATCGCTATCAAGATAGATAATGTGGTTGTTCCGGTCCTGTTATAGCAGCGGAATTTTAGGACCCCTCGCTTCGACAATGACAGCGGCATGTTACTTCGCTCAGTCATGACAGCGGCAAGTACCTCCCTCGCTCGACTATAACAACTACCGGAACTCCCACTAGCTCCATGTACCTGCATCCAGGTTAGTACCACAGTTCACAATATAATGATCGATATCACGTTTCCAATTATATCCACAATATTCCACAGTAATCACTAGAATTGTGACTGTTCCGGTCCCAATACAACAGCGGAATGTTAGGACCCCTCGCTTCGACAATGACAGCGGCATGTTTACTTCGCTCAGTCATGACAGCGGCAAGTACCTCCCTCGCTCGGAGATAAAGGCTACCGGAACATTCATCAATTCTATCACAATAATCAAGCACAACAGTTGATTACATTATCACAATATATCACTATCATTTCACATATACCATCACATGTAAGGGTTCATTACCCACGATATACATAATCAAAGGTGTAACACGTTTTACCGTCCGAAGCCCGTACGTCTCACCCTTCCACATAATACATGAAGGGCCAGACATCACCATTAATGCCATCCCATCTCATGCTACACGATTCCTGCAATCACAATGATTAGCAACACCACTTTTCATATCATAAAAGCACATAACAACTGTTGTGTCATACAACATTAATGCCATCATGCATAAATATGTGCTATCAATAACTTAATAGGCCCTTAACAGCCCCAAAGAGCTAACCACTGCTCTGATACCACTAATGTAAGGACCCCAAGCCCTTAACCCTTAATTAGTGTATTAACCACTATGTGTGGCACATGCTTTCAATAAAGACTCAATCGGGAAGCTCAGATGATACTTTACCATCCCCATTACACCAATTTTCACATGATAGACTTTTATAAAAATTTGGGCAGAGTCTCCCCATAAATAGAGCTATCCCAAAACACAAGCACATCACATAATATAATTCCCGGCCAGGGAATACACAATACTCAACAGAATGTAGTACACAAAGTAAATTCCCAGCCAGGGAAGACGTCACACATATGACGACATAAATGGGTCTCAACACCCACACAATACACTAACGACTCTCATATCATTAGCAATTCTACCACAATTGCATGCAACATATAATGAAAGAGAGAAAGCCTCATGCCTTTATATACAACCCATATACAAGAATATCCGTGCTCACATGCGAGCATCATAAATGTGTATATAAATCTCGGGTGTATATAAGTACTCTATACGATACCGTGCTCCATCAAGCCCTGGTACCACGATCCTGTGAGTACATCCAATCAACAGCTCGAGCCCAGCTCCATAGCCATCGATGCACCTGTGCACCTGCCCCAACAGAGACAGCCCCCAACGGGGTGAGCATACCAATACACAAAATCTCATAATCACAATAATGAAATTCATAATTTACAACACAAGTAAATATTAATGAATTTAAATGATACTCCCTGGATGGCAACATCCTCATCCGGGATTCCGTGTACTGTCCCTGTTCTCACAATCATCAAACACATCAAATCTCATAAATCAGTAAATCAACACATTGATTTAACTCATAGCATGCCTGATTCTCAAGTATCAATAATTAATGAATCCAAATTCATTATACATGCAAACATAGATATCTCGATATCTAACACTAATTTTCAACTTTGCTACCAATTACAGATAGCTCAAATGCCTAGCATTTATTTTACAAATACTCTATTTCACTTAGACATCTCACATGTCTTTCAATGAATACATGATCCCACGATCATTCTCAGGCATCTCAAATGCCCTACCCTTTATTTTACAAATTCTCATTTATACTTAGACATCTCACATGTCTTACAATAGTCACATAAACCCAGTACCCCATACCTCTTATAAGGTCATACTACTCTAGTGTTACGCACACTTGTGGCAGTGATATCAAGACTAGGTCGATCCATAGTCATATCAACACATATATGTAAATATAGCCATACCCACAACCATCTAATGCAATTACAACACATTATTCATTTCACAATTGCTATCACATAAGGAAATGCTCGTACGTCGCACGTACCTTAAATCTCCGAAGTCCGAGCCAAACCTGGCTTGAGTTCCATGCCCCGAGAAACATGTGCTAAACACATAAATATTCACAATTAATTACGAACATGCAACCCATGCTCAAGCACACCCATAACCCTCAAAATATTGTCAACCCACGACAATTTACCATTTACAAGACCCGGGGCAGGGCATATACAGGGAGGGGAAACGAATGAGACAATATCAAAAAATTGCTCAAGAACCACTCCTAAAATTCGAACCCCAACCACACAAATCAAATCCAAAAATCACCATAATTCATTTAAAACATGAATTAATCAATCAACAACAACAATAATCGTCCCACATGCCAAAACCCCCAAAATTCGAATTCAAGCCCTAACTTCGAATCCAATTTCTCAATTTCGAACACAATCAAGCATCATAATGCATTTAAACATGAATTAATCGAATAACAACAAGAATCATCATCCTCATGCCAAAAATCCAAATTTTCGAACCCTAACTCCCAAAATCGAGCTGAAATTCGAACCATTAAAGCAACAAATTTTCGAACTACAAAGTCTGAAATATACGACCCAAAAGCAGCACAAAAACGCCCCAAAAACATCCAAAGAAAAGCCCCAAAAATCGTACCAAAATCGGGCCACAAAATCGGACAGAAATCAGTGACGAACCCTAGCGCTTCCAGCAGAAATCCGAGCTCGATTCTCGACGAAACTTCGAATTGGTGGTATGGATAGGACCGCCTGGAAGAGACGAACACGGCGGCGGGTCGGACGCGCCGAACGGCGGCCGGACGGCGGCGGGCGCACGCCTGGAAGCGGCGTGGGTCAAAAGGGGATCGAGAATGGCGCGGCTACGGGGAGAGAGAAGGAGGGGAAGAAAATGGTTCCGATAATTAAAATCCCGGGTTTAATTGGTATTTATAGCAAAATACCCCGAAATACTAATAGCCCCACAAATACATCATGATTCATTAAAAATCATCTGTTTTCAAAAACTCTCTCTCTAACTCAAAAATCCCCTACCGGTGCCCACACACAGCACCCGAGATTCTGAGTCACACTAAAAGCCCAACTCGCAGGTTTTCACCGGAATGAGAATACGATCTCAACTTCGGGATCCAACGATCCCAACTACTCACTTAGACGAGCCCAGAAGGCCCAACACCTCGATTAAACTCCAATTGCCACGTAAAACAACTTTACGGGTTATTAACACTCCGGGATTAACATCCCTAATCTCAGGTCATCACATTCATTGACAGACAATGATTAAGTATCATCAGAGCTTCCCGATTGACATTCTATAGAAAGCATGTACCACACATAGTGGTTAATACACTAATCAAGGTTTAAGGGCTTGGGGTCCTTACATTAGTGGTATCAGAGCAGTGGTTGCTCATTGGGGCTGTTGAGGGCCTAGGAAGTTATTGATAGCACATATTTATGCATGATGGCATTAATGTTATACGACATGACTAATTGTTTATGTGCTCTTATGATATGAAAAGTGGTATTGCTAACCATTGTGGTTGCAGGAATCGTGTGGAACACGATAGGATGACATTTATAGGGATGTCTGGCACTCCGTGTATTATGTGCCAAGGAAGCTGGTTTTTAAGAAAATCCGGTAAAGGGATATTTCCGAGGTAACATGTACTTTATATTGTCTTGTTGACACATGATGAATGCAAAGTGGTGCATTAAGGTTATGATATATGTTATTATGCATTGTTTTTGCATATGCATGTTATGAATTATAAGAGGTGTATTTCTTGAGTCAAAGTTATCTTAGTAAGGATTTTAATGGCTTATGCTAAAGTCCATTGCATGGAGTAGCAACGCTAAAGTCCATTGGAAGCGATGAAGAATCCCGCTTACATGGAGTAGCAACGCTAAAGTCCATTGCATGGAGTAGCAACGCTAAAGTCCATATGAAGCGATGAAGAGTCCCGCTTATATGGAGTAGCAACGCTAAAGTCCATTGGAAGCGATGAAGAGTCCCGCTTACATGGAGTAGCAACGCTAAAGTCCATTGGAAGCGATGAAGAGTCCCGCTTACATGGAGTAGCAAGAAGCATTAAAATGTACTAATGATAAGGGCTCAAGATGAAATATGGATTTAAAGAGGAAGGATGTCATGATATTTATTTATGAAACCATACATTCTTATAATGCGTTTTTAATTATGTATTGAATGTTGATGCATAGCGTATATGGCTATTGTTGTTAACCCTGATGGTTGCAGGTTACAGGAAATAAGGAATACGAAAAGGAATGATGATTATACATATGCACGGGCATCCCAAGGGCAACATGTATTATGTGGTTAGTCATTTAACACAAGGTAAATCAAGGTATGCATAAGATAGTGCATTATGATATGATACATGTTGATACGCATCGTTTTGCATATGTATATTGTGAAATATAAAGTGAGGATTTCAATGCTTACACTAAGGTCCATATGAAGCGAGGAAGGATTCCGCTTATATGGAGTAGTGAGAAGCATTGAAATGCACTATTGATATTTCACGAGTCAAGGTTATCCTAGTGAGGATTTCAATGCTTGCGCTAAGGTCCATATGAAGCGAGGAAGGATTCCGCTTATATGGAGTAGTGAGAAGCATTGAAATACACTACTGATAAGTGACTCAATTCGAGGTGTATTTATAGCGATGGTTCATTCCGCTATATCTATTGGCGATGGTTCATTCCGCCAGGTGTATGTATAGCGATGGTTCATTCCGCTATATCTATTGGCGATGGTTCATTCCGCCAGGTGTATGTATAGCGATGGTTCATTCCGCTATATCTATTGGCGATGGTTCATTCCGCCAGGTGTATTTATAGCGACGGTTCATTCCGCTATATTGATTGGCGATGGTTCATTCCGCCAGGTGTATTGATAGCGATGCCTCTTTCCGCTACTATGTGGACGATGATTCATACTCAGGTGTATAGCGAGGTTTCATGCCACTTATTATATGACGAGGTGTCATGCCGTCGATTCTATAGCGAGGGATTTTGCCGCTATGTACTCAGCACAGGATTTTGCCGCCTTCGAGCGATGGGTGCTGATTACGCACTATTATTGAGCGACGGAGACAGGTATGACGCTATATTGCTAGCGATGAGGTATGAGATATTGCTATTTTATTAGCTTTATTTTAGCTGGCATGCATTGATATACATGTTTTATTATGCCTATTTTACTAGCATGATAGTGGATTGACATACGCTGATGTACATGTATCGTCACTAGTGGGCAATGTTTTAGATGCCATGAGTTGGCATGTGTCGTCACGGGATGACGATGACGATGGTGTAGGAGATGTCTTATTAGACATGCATCATCGTTACGATGATCGATGCGTTGAGTATACGTATTCAGTGGTATGCCTTGGGTGCCAGTACCGAGCACAAGGTGGTGTGTGCGACACCGATTGACGTGACCCTTATACCGAGCGGGTTGCTCGAGGAATGGATGGATGCGCTGTACATGTGATTGTACCGCAGCTTACGATTGGGGTGATCATATTACGAGTGGTGATACCCTTGAGGTATGCTCGTTGGAATGGCTTTTGGCCATGTGATTTGACGACAGGAGTAATCATGGAGGAAACTACTCGCTTTCTGTCGATGTGACATGTGGTAGACATGATCACACCACCCTTGAGGGTGTAGGATGGGTCCTAAGGGAGTAGGATCAGGTTATGTTAAGTACATAGGGACATTGGAGTGTCCAGGGTGTATCAGCATTGAGGAATGTTGGATAAAGACCCACTACTCTATTGAGTTTTCCTCCCACAGTATGTTATACCATGTGGAAACGTCCGTCTTATTGGTAGGTTTGAGGTAAACCTAAAGAGGCAGAGACTAGGTTGTCTGCCGCGTGTGTGTAGCACCATGATGGGCTTGCTAGAGCCGTTACACTGCTCGTTGGAACCAAGTTTGGCAAATCGTAAGGTGATACGATGTGGATTGTGGTGGACTCTAGTAGTCACCATGTCATTGAGGTTAAGGTTGTTCATGCCTCACTGAAACGTGTATACGTTTATGTTTAATCTTGGAGACTTGTCTGGGACAGCTCAGGATGTTGGAGTACCAACAAGAGAGTCATCAGGTTGTTATTGACTCAATCTAAGGGAACTCGTGTATTAGGGATACAATGGGTGTTATTATATCCAGTTTTTCCGAACGATGGTTCGAGACTTGTGGATCTCGAGTTCAATGGCGCTTCCCTTGCGAGGAAGGAGGTAGTATTATACCTATTTGGGAATCTTTGAAAGATTCGGTAAGTTGGTGCAAGTGGTGTTGATTTTGGGAATCACACCGTGTATTGTTAATCGTCGATTTTCATCCTCCACTGAGTAAGGAATGACTCAGAATTGACGGTTGTGTTCGGGGCTTAGGGATATGTGGTAGATACCCGAGCCGAGTGCATTGAGTATGCATGCGATATCAGTGCTTAGGCAGGTATACCGGTGAGTATACGGATGCCAGTTATTGATTTCCTCTCTGTTAAGCATAGAGTTATGCTATTTTAGGAGGGTTAAATCTCTGATGAGATATGGAACACCTTGAGATTGGGAATCTCCATGGCACGATGATTATGAGGAATGATCGTGAAGTTAGTTGACTCCCTTGAGGAGGGATTTTCTTGTGAGGGTTAAGGTATTTCCCTTATTGGTGTTTTCCTTCGAGTTATGCGACAGCCTTCCCAAGTTTGGATTGTTAAATCCGAGGATTTTCAAGGGATGGCAGGATTTCGGATTGGTTGAGTGTCGCTGACGACACAAGCGTTGAGGATGCAATGGGTTTATTGCATGCCCCTTAAGAATTTTAAACTCTGCGGAGTCTCGGTTGTTATTTATGATCAGGACGTGATTCTTGGAACATCCGGAGGTGGACATCTTGTGAGATGTCTTTTGTTGAATTTGTGGCCGTGAGTTGCCCAAATTAAGTTGCAATGAGGCGACTACTCCTTCGATGAAGGAAGTTTGAAAGTGGAAACCAGGTTTGGTATGTGTACACCGTGGTTGTACTAGTGTTTCCCTCGTAACGATGTATGTTAGACATCGTGAGTCTTGGTAAAGATGTCATTGGATGATATCTACGATAGAATCAAGAGCGATTCGAATCCTTGCAGTTTCAGTTGACTAACTGCTTTTGGACTGTTAGCGTTGAGTTGTGCTGACGCTCTTTGACGTTATGATGGATTTGGAAGTCTATTCCACTCCAAAGTTTGACACGAGGTCAACTGTTCTTACGGTTGAGGTGTCATTCAGGACGTGTTCGTACTGTTATATTAGATCGAAGGAGGACTGTCCGATCTACAGTCGTAAGTATTGGTTGAATTGCAGTCATGAGAGGCTGACTTCTGGGATGACCCGCATCGAGGTATGTTTTGCCTCTTGGGTGCTAGGTTGGTTTTGGTATGTCGCTCTGTTTCAGAGTTTGATGAGAGGTAAGTATCCTCGCGTTTATTAATACGATTCTGATATGGTCAGGAATCGAGGTTATGGCTTCATGTTGTTGAGTAGCCTGGGTGTTACGTGATACACCAGTGCTAATTTCGAGGACGAAATTCTTTTAGTGGGGGATATTGTGATGACCAGGGATTATAGGTGTTAATCCCGGAGTATTAATAATCCCTAAAGTGGTTTTACGTGACGATTTGGAGTTTAATTGAGGTTTTGGGCCTTCTGGGCTCGTTTATTTGGGTAGTTGGGATCGTTGGATCCAGAGGTTGAGATTGTATTCTCATTTGGGTGAAAAACCTAAGAGTTGGGTTTTTGGTGTGTCTCGGGATCTCGGGTGCTGGGTGAGCACCGGTAGGGGATTTTGGAGTTAGAGAGAGAGTTTTTGAAAACAGATGATTTTTAAGGAATCATGATGTATTTGTGGGGCTATTAATTTTTCGGGGTATTTTTGCTATAAATACCAATTGAACCCGAGATTTTAAAATCAAAATCATTTTAGCCCCAAATCTCTTCTCCCTCTTCCCGCACGCGAATCCCGCTGCTACAGCACCCCCGCCGCTTCAAGCGGTGCGCCCGCCGCCGTCCGGCCGCCGATCGGCGCGTGCGACCTACCCACGGCTTCGTCTCCGTCAATTGAAGGTTTCGTCGCGTTTCTCGTTCGGATTTGGCAGAAAGGCGTCGATCCCCAAAAGTTAGGGTTCATCGATTTTGAACGATTTTGCTTCCGATTTTCGTTGGGTAATCTCCCTTACCCCTTGTTCGTCTTTTTCGTGTATTTCCATGCCTTTATTGTGTTCGAAATTGAAGGATTTTAAGGGTTCGAATTTAAGGGCTTGTTTGGGTTCGAATTTAAGGGTGTTGAGTTCGAAAATTGGGGGTTTTTGTCAAGGGATGTTGATTCTTGCTTGGATAGCTTAATTGACATTTTAGATAAATTATGGTATTTAATTGGGTTCGAAATTGTGAGATTAGGGTTCGATTTTTGTAGGGCATTCTTGAACAAATTTCGATATTGTCTCATTTATTTCCTTCCCTGCATGTACCCTGCCCCGGGTCTTTTAAGAGGATAATTGTCGTGTGTTGACAATATTTTGAGGGATATGGGTGTGCTTGAGCATAGGTTACATGTTCGTAAATAATTGTGAATTATTTATCGTGTTAGCACATCATTCCTCGGGGCATGGAACTCGAGCAAGGTTTGGCTCGGACTTCGGAGATTTAAGGTACGTGCGACGTACGAGCATTTCTATATTTTAAGGCATATGTGAATGCATAATGAAAATTTGATTTCATTGAATAATCGCGCATGAGGATTATATATATATATGTTGATATAGCCAAGGAATGACCCAAATCTTGATATCGCCGCTTGTAGCGTGCGTGACACTAGAGTAGGATGACTCTTGCATGATATATGGGGTACTGGGTTTATTTGACTATATTAGGGCATTTGAGATGCCTGGGAATGATCGTAAAATCATGTATTCTTCGTAAGACATTTGAGATGTCTAAGTTCGTAGAATCGTGTATTCATTATAAGACATTTGAGATGTCTAGGTTTGTAGACTCATGTATTCATTATAAGACACTTGAGATGTCTAAGTATAATGAAGGATTGGTAAAATAAATGCTAAGGCATTTGAGCTATCTGTGATTGATAGCAAGGTTGTGAAATCAGTATTAGATATTGTGATATCTGTAATTGCATGTTTAATGAATTTGTAATCACTATATGTTGATATTCGAGGATTAGGCATGCGATGAGTTAATCAATGCGTTGATTTACTGATTTATGAGATTTGATGAGTTTGATGTTGTGAGAACAGGGACAGTACACGGAATCCCGGATGAGGATGTTGCCATCCAGGGAGTATCATTTAAATTCATTAGTATTTACTTGTGTTGTAAATTATGAATTTCATTATTATGATTATGGGATTTTGTGTATTGGTATGCTCACCCCGTTGGGGGCTGTCTCTGTTGGGACAGGTGGACAGGTACATCGATGGCTATGGAGCTGAGCTCGAGCTGTTGATTTGAGGTACTCCCAGGATCGTGGTACCAGGGCTTGATGGAGCACGGTATCGTATAGAGTACCTATATATACACCTGAGGATTTATACATATTCATGAGGCTCGCATGTGAGCACGATTATACTTGTATATGGATTGTATATAAAGGCATGAGCCTTTCTCTCTTTCATTTAAGGTTGCATGCAATTAGGTTGAATTGCTAGAATGATATGAGAGTCATTGGTGTATTATGTGGGTGTTGGAACCCACTTTTGTTGACATATGTGTGGTGTCTTCCCTGGCTGGGAATCTACTTGTATTACTGCTTTCTGTTGAGTATTATGTGTTCCCTGGCCGGGAATTTTGTTATGTGTTGTACTCTTTTTTTGGGATAGCTCTATTTATGGGGAGACTCTGCCCAAATTTTTATAAAAGTTTACAATGTGAAAAGTGGCACCAAGGGGTTGGTAAAGGGCAAACATATGAGTCTTTCATTGACAGACAATGATTAAGTATCATCAGAGCTTCCCGATTGACATTCTATAGAAAGCATGTACCACACATAGTGGTTAATACACTAATCAAGGTTTAAGGGCTTGGGGTCCTTACACGAAGCCAAGTATCCAGTGCATGATTTGGAACTGGCGGCCATCATATTTGCCTTGAAGATCTAGAGGCATTACTTGTATGGCACGTCCTTCACTATATATACGGATCATAAGAGCCTGAAGTTCTTATTCACTCAGGCAGAGTTGAATATGAGGCAAAGAAGGTGGATGGATTTGCTCAAAGACTATGATTGTGAAATTGAGTACCATCCAGGTAAAGCGAACCTGATAGCAGATGCCTTAAGTCGGAAGGTGAAGAGTACTGCAGAAGATGTCATGTGTTTGTCAGCTTTGATGACTTCTTACTGCCATCTGGGCTATGATTTCGATGTAGACACGTCGCCTGTGCGAGTGTCGACCTTATTGGCGGAGCCAGATATATTTGAGGCAATCAGGAAGGCCCAGAAGTTGGATAGTGAGATTCAGAGATGGACATCATTGATACTTCAGGGTCAGCCATCCAAGTTCAGAGTGGCTGAAGATGACTCTTTGAGACTGGGCAACCGATGGGTAGTCTCAGATACACCAGAACTGCGTAGAGGAATATTGTAGCGAGCCCACAGTAGTCGGTTCAGTATCCACCCAGGGGGAAAGAAGATGTACAAAGATCTATGCGATCAATTCTGGTGGAGACGCATGAAGCATGAGGTAATCATTTTTGTGAAAAGATGTTTGATCTGCCAGCAGGTAAAGGCAGAGAGGCAGAGGCCTGGTGGAGAGCTGAAGAGCTTAGAGGTGCCTGAATGGAAGTGGGAGCATATATCTATGGACTTCGTGACCCACTTACCGAGGACGGCCTCAGGATTTGACGCGATCTGGGTGATCGTGGATAGGCTGACGAAGACGGCTCATTTCATCCCTTACAGTATGTCGTATACATACTTAAAGATGGCCCAAATGTATATCCGGGATGTGGTGAGATTGCATGGTATTCCAGTCTCGATAGTGTCTGACAGGGACCCGAGGTTCACTTCACATTTCTGGGAGGGTCTCCAGACAGCTTTGGGCACGGAGGTGAGACTGAGTACGGCCTATCACCCTCAGACAGACGGCCAAACAGAGCGTACCATTCAGACGCTCGAAGACATGTTGAGGGCATGTATTCTGGAGTTTGATACTCCGTGGCAGGATTCAGTGCCGCTGGTGGAGTTCTCCTATAACAACAGTTACCAATCGAGCATTCAAATGGCCCCTTTTGAAGCTCTGTATGGACGACGATGCAGATCACCGCTGTATTGGGAGGACTTGACTAGCAAAATGGTCGGAGGACCGGATATGATCAAGGACATGGAAGAAAAGATTAAGATGATACGCCAAAAGATGAAAGCGGCCCAGGATAGGCAAGCAGCCTATGCCAATAAGCGGCGACGACCGCTAGAATTCCAGTTAGGAGACAGGGTCTTCTTAAAGATCTCGCCCTTCGGGGGTGTGGTTCATTTTGGGATGCGGGGAAATTTATCTCCGAGGTATGTTGGGCCATATGAAGTTTTACAGCGTATCGGTACATTAGCTTATCGTTTGGCTCTACCGCCATCTTTATCTGGCATACACGATGTTTTCCATGTCTCTATGTTAAGGAAGTATGAGCCAGACCCGTATCATGTTTTACAGCCTACTGAAGTGCAGTTGGATTCAGATGTATCCTACGTTGAACGACCGGTCAGGATTCTGGATCGTGAGGATCGCAGACTACGAAGTTGTGACATCCCCGAAATGGTTAATTGCTTTGGGTGCATTAATTGTGTTTACATGATTAATTATGTGGTAATTAATTGTGTGTTGGAATTTATTTACCTTATGTGGAAATGCATGGTCATGTGGATAGGGTGACCCGGGGTTGCATTTCAGGGTGCATGTGGTGCATGTTGGGTAAATATTATGGGAAGCATGATTTATTTGCCTTGGTTAGCAATTAATTGGAAATCATGTGTTAATTGATATTATGGTGCATTTTGAGTAAATGCTTTGAAAAATATCATGTTGGGGTGTTTTATACACCATGGAATTACTTTGGCATGTATTTTAAATTAAAACTCACTTTTATCATCCAACCCACCCTTACATCCACTCACTTTTACCTTTACCAAATATCACACCCAAACCCTTCCCTTTTTCCTTATTTTCGAGTTCCACCTTTGAGGTGAAGAGGAGTCCTTACAAACTTTGTTTTGTGGAGCTTGTTGGGTGATTTGAGATCCCCAAGAGGTATGGGTACCTCATGGTTTATTTTTGTAAGGTTTTGTTTAAGTTTGGGTTGGTTTTGAAGGGTTTAAAATGGGTTTGAGTTGGGTGTTGTGATTTTGGTAGTGTTTTAGTTGGATGTGGTTTATATGAGTTTGTTATGATGTTTATGGGTGGTTTTGAGTTGTTGGGTTTGATTTATGTTGGTGTATGTGGGTGTGTATGAGATGGGGTTGAAGATGGGTGAATAGTGCCCAAACCCCGCATGCCCGCAGCTCGGCGATCGATCGGCGTTTTTCTCGCGATCGATCGCGAGCAGCAGTGCTGAGGCAGAGAGCTTCAGCGATCGATCGCGAGATGCACGCGATCGATCGGCGAGGCCGCGATCGATCGGCGCTAGCTCCGCGATCGATCGCGGATTGTTGAAAATTGTTGGGCGAGGCAGTGTGTTCTCGCGATCGATCGGGGCTTGATGGCGATCGATCGCGAGACACCAAAAAGGGTGTTTTTGGTTATTTTTGTGGGATTTTTGGTATTGGACTATTATTGGGTTCTAATATTGGTATTTGTGAATATGTAGAACCAACCCAGGTGGCAACGCAGCCAAGGAATTGAGGTCCAACCACATTCCACATTTTGGAAAGGTACGTAGTGGACGTACGGGCACCCAACGGTAACATGTATTTTATATACTCATTGTTTGTGCATTGTGGATGCGAGTATATATGTGGTATTGCATTGTGGATGCATATACATGTTGATTTATGCCATATGAGGTATTGCATTGTGGATGCATATACATGGTAATTTATGCATATTGATGTTAGATGCATATTATGATTATTGGATGCACATCCCATGAGTCGTGGTCATCCTTTGATGATTTTAATGCTTGCCGCTTTTTGTATTGGTTCCGCTAAATGTGAAGCGAGGGGTGGGAGCGCCGCATGTCACATTTGAGCGTGGTTGTCATATGGGGCGAGGAAAGGGTATTTGCCGCTCTCTGTGAAGCGAGGGGTGGGAGCGCCGCATGTCCATTGTAGCGAGGTTATCCTATGCCGCCCATATGAATATAAGCGAGGGGCATTAAAATACACTGTGATGGACAGACTAGGGAATGGTGACCAATATGTGGTACAGTTGAGATGGTATATGATGTCATGACATGTTTTGGCCATTAAAAATAATCTGTTGATTATACTCATGAGTTGTGGTACAGGGACAACCAAACGGGAAGCGTTTGAAATGCACGGGGAAACAGGAAGTGTTTCATTTTGATTATGCATTTACGCTTTATCTTCATATTGTGTTGAATATGAATGATTATTATTGCTCATGTTTGGGGGTTGTCCTTGTAGGTACCTTTTTGGCATGATAGCAAGCTTGAACGGGTTGAGGTGGTGAGCTTGTGAAGCATTCTTTTGAGGATTAAAGGACAGGATTATTTTGGATAGTATCTACTCTAGGAGTAGTATAAAACTATAGATGAACATTCATTGATTGGAATGTAATTAATCCTTTTAGTGGTCCTTATTTTTGGCATGTAATGCTTAAGCTCATAGACTCAACATGTTCTTTATGCTCTGATTGATTTACTTTAGCTCTATTATGCCTTGATTCCGCACTTAAGGATTAGGGTCCTTACATTAGTGGTATCAGAGCAGTGGTTAGAGAACCCGGGAACGAGTGAAGGGTAGCCTTAGCATGTTTGGCTAGTGCTTACATTTGAAGCATGTTTATGCATGTGGTGCATATTGGTGTATATTTGGTTATACTAACATGCTTATATCACTCCTGTTATCTAACGACAAGATATATATTGCTTTGGATTGTTGTTAACATTTGTGTTACAGCATGGCTGCTAATGAGGAAGTCGGAGATGTTGGGAGTGTAAATGCGAGTATTGGACAGGCTAATCCTCTACCTCCACCGGCTGTAGGAATGGAACCAGTGGTCCAGGTATTGCTACCGGGTGAGATTAGCTTGACTCAGTTTCTGTCTTATCATCCGCCCCGGTTTGAGGGGACAGAGTCCGGAGAAGAGGCTGAAGAGTGGTTAGAAAGACTTGAGCAGATCTTTGTATCGGCTCCATGTGCTGTGACTGCTTGGCTGAGGCTGGCGGAGTTCCAGTTGGCTAAGAAACCATTGATGTGGTGGAGGAGCACAGTGATGGAAATGAGAGCACTGGGTGCTGTGATTGACTGGACGCTCTTCAGGACCAGGTTCTTGAACCGATACTTCTCCGCAGCAGCAAGACAGACAAAGGAGGATGAAGTTACAAGTCTGAGGCAGGGGAACATGACAGTGGCAGACTATGCCACACAGTACTCATCACTACTGAGGTATGTCCCCCATATTGCCTCTGATGGACGTGCCAAGATGAGAAATTTCATGAAAGGACTGCGACCGGAGCTCTATGACCGGGTTATCATCAATAACCCAACTTCTTTTGATGATGCTCTCACAAGAGCGGAGCTTGCTGAGCTAGGAGTGGGAGCTTATGCCATGCCACCACCGGTACCGCAACAGAGGCAGACTAGTGACAGTTTGAGGCCTCGGGGTGAGCCATTTAAACCCCGTGGTGCCTCTTCATCTTCGCGGTATGGTGGAAAGAAACACTTTGGCCAGAAACAGGATGGCAAGAAAGGAAATTGGTCCGCCAGTCGAGGATCTTCACAGGGGGATAGGCCGGGAGAGCCGAGGTGCAACAATTGTGGAGGGCCACATTCTTCAAACAAGTGTCCTGCATGTTATGTCTGTGGCAAGATGGGCCACATTGCTCGGTATTGTCCCACCAGGGGAGGCCAGTTAGAGTATCAGGGCAACATGCCAAGGTTTGAGGACAGGACAGTGCAGCAGAGGCAGCAGTTTGGGCCTCGTCCATCGGGAGGTCAGATAGTGGGACCACCCCAGGGACAAGTATATGCACTGACCAGGGAGCAGGCTCAGGCAGCTCCAGAGGAGGTGATTGCCGGTACGTGCCATTTATTTACGTACCCTGCTTTTGTTTTGATAGATACAGGTGCCTCCCATTCCTTTGTGTCTGTGGGATTCGTGGAAAGACACCATATGCGCACGTCTCCTTTGCCCACGCCTCTCCTTGTCTCGACACCCACTGGAAGAAATGTTGTTGCTGATCAGTTTATGGCAGACTGCCTCATTTATTTTGAGGGCAACGAATTGAGATCAGACTTGATTTTGCTGGGTATGTCAGACTTTGACTGCATCTTGGGAATTGATGTTCTGAACAGATATCAGGCAGTGGTAGATTGCCGGCAGAGAACAGTGAAGTTCAGACCTGAGTTGGGCAGTCAGTGGACTTTCTTTGGCAACGGGTCTCGTGCGAAGATTCCGTTGATTTCAGCGATCAAGATGTCTCAGCTGTTGGAACGTGGGCACACGGGCTATCTTATTTATGCCGTGGACACGTCTGGAAAGAGTAAAGAACTGAGAGTTGAGGATGTACCAGTTGTGGCAGAATTTGCTGATGTATTTCCAGAAGAGATCCCAGGATTTCCACCGGCCAGGGAAGTTGAATTTGGGATCGAGTTGTTGCCAGGGACATCCGCTATCTCTCGTGCACCTTATAGGATGGCACCGGCAGAGTTGAGAGAGTTGAAAGAGCAGTTGCAGGATCTCCTTGACAAGGGTTATATACGCCCGAGCGTGTCGCCATGGGGCGCACCAGTTCTCTTTGTGAAGAAGAAGGACGGTTCGATGCGGTTGTGCATCGATTACCGGCAACTGAACAAGGCTACAGTGAAGAACAAGTATCCTCTCCCAAGGATAGATGACTTGTTTGATCAGTTGCAAGGTACCAGGGTGTATAGCAAGATTGATTTGAGATCCGGGTATCATCAGATTCGGGTCAGAGAGGAAGATGTGCAGAAGACAGCGTTCCGGACTCGATACGGGCATTATGAGTTCTTAGTGATGCCGTTCGGTGTGACGAATGCTCCAGCAGTCTTCATGAGTCTGATGAACAGAGTGTTTCAGCCGTATCTTGATCAGTTCGTCATCGTGTTTATTGACGACATTCTTATCTACTCCCGGAGTGAGGAAGATCATGTGAAACACTTGAGGACAGTGCTTCAGATTCTTAGAGAGCATCAGTTGTATGCTAAGCTCAGTAAGTGCGAGTTTTGGCTGAGCAGTGTAGTGTTTCTGGGGCATGTCATTTCGAGCAGTGGGATATCAGTGGACCCCAAGAAGATTGAGGCTGTGATGGAGTGGGCTGCCCCCACTTCTGTGCCTGAGATCCGGAGTTTTCTTGGTTTGGCCGGGTATTATCGGCGCTTTGTTGAGGGCTTTTCGAAGATTGCCAAGCCGCTGACTCAGTTGACTCAGAAGGGTGTGCCTTTCTTTTGGTCAGAAGCTTGTGAGGAGAGCTTCCAGGAGTTGAAGCACCGGTTGACGACGGCGCCAGTGTTAGTGATCCCGACGGAGAACTCCAGATTTGTTCTGTATACTGATGCATCGCTTCAGGGCCTTGGGTGTGTTCTGATGCAAGATAAGCATGTGGTAGCTTATGCATCGAGGCAGTTGAAGCCGCATGAGACCAGATATCCAGTTCATGACTTGGAATTGGCGGCTATCATCTTCGCCCTGAAGATCTGGAGGCATTATTTATATGGTACTTCATTCACCATATACACGGACCACAAGAGCCTCAAGTTTTTATTCACTCAGGCAGAGCTGAACATGAGGCAGAGGAGATGGATGGACCTACTCAAGGACTATGATTGCGAGATAGAGTACCATCCGGGAAAGCCAATTTGACAGCAGACGCTTTGAGCCGGAAAGTGAGGAGTTCTGCTGAGGACGTCATCCATTTGTCGGCTATGTTGACCTCCTATTGTCATCTGGGCTATGATTTTGACATAGATGCATCACCAGTGTATGTCTCTACCTTATTAGCTGAGCCAGATATTTATGAGAACATCAGGAGAGCTCAGAGATCAGATGCTGAGGTTCAGAGATGGTTGTCTATAGTGCATCTTGGTCAGCCGACGAAGTTCAGAGTGGCAGACGACGGATCTTTGAGATTGGGTAACCGCTGGGTAGTTCCGAGTACGCCGGAGTTGCGTAAGGGAATCTTGGAGCGAGCTCACAGTAGCAGACTTAGCATCCACCCAGGCGGGAAGAAGATGATCAGAGATCTGCGTGGTCAGTTTTGGTGGAAGAGAATGAATTCCGATGTCGTCGCCTTTGTAAAGAGGTGTTTGATCTGCCAGCAGGTTAAGGCAGAGAGACAGAGACCTGGCGGCGAATTGAGAAGTTTGGAGATACCGAAGTGGAAGTGGGAGCACATTTCCATGGACTTCGTGACTCATTTGCCGAGGAGTGCTTCAGGCTTCGATGCTATTTGGGTGATTGTGGACAGATTGACCAAGGTAGCCCACTTTATCCCCTATAGCATGACCTTTACATTTTTGAGGATGGCGCAGTTATATATTAGAGATGTGGTGAGATTGCATGGGATCCCCATTTCCATTGTGTCAGATCGAGATCCGCGATTCACATCTCATTTTTGGGAAGGCCTTCAGTCAGCTTTTGGAACTGAGGTCAGATTGAGCACTGCTTATCATCCTCAGACGGATGGCCAGACCGAGCGCACTATTCAGACGCTCGAGGACATGTTGAGAGCTTGTGTATTGGAGTTCGATGCTTCTTGGCAGGATTCAGTGCCTCTGGTAGAGTTTTCTTATAACAATAGCTACCAGGCAAGTATTCAGATGGCTCCGTATGAAGCTCTTTATGGCAGACGATGTAGATCGCCCTTGTGTTGGGATGATTTGGACAGTAGATCAGTCGGAGGGCCTGAGTTGATCCGGGAAATGGAAGAGAAGATAAAGACTATAAGGCAGAAAATGAAAGCAGCCCAAGACAGACAGGCAGCTTATGCGAATAAACGGCGGAGACCGTTAGAGTTTCAGTTGGGAGATAAGGTCTTTTTGAAGATCTCGCCTTTCAGAGGCGTTGTGCGGTTTGGGATGCGCGGGAAACTGTCTCTGAGGTTTGTGGGACCGTACGAGATTTTGCAGCGCATTGGCACCTTAGCTTACCGACTGGCTTTGCCGCCTTCTTTATCTGGGATACATGATGTGTTTCATGTATCAATGTTGCGGAAGTATGAGCCGGATCCGTCTCACGTGTTACAGCCTTCCGAAGTTCAGTTAGAGTCAGATATATCTTATGTGGAACGGCCTGTTAGAATTCTGGACAGAGCAGACCGTAGACTTCGGAACAAAGTGATACCGATGATCAAAGTTCAGTGGGATCGCAGGGGTGTCGAGGAGGCTACGTGGGAGACGGAGCAGCATATGGTGCAGCACTACCCGGAACTATTCTCTGGTATGAGTTTATGTTTAGTTTCTGTTGGGGTAAGTGCATGTGATTTCGAGGACGAAATCTTATAAGTAGGGGAGTATTGTGACATCCCCGAAATGGTTAATTGCTTTTGGTGCATTAATTGTGTTTACATGATTAATTATGTGGTAATTAATTGTGTGTTGGAATTTATTTACCTTATGTGGAAATGCATGGTCATGTGGATAGGGTGACCCGGGGTTGCAATTCAGGGTGCATGTGGTGCATGTTGGGTAAATATTATGGGAAGCATGATTTATTTGCCTTGGTTAGCAATTAATTGGAAATCATGTGTTAATTGATATTATGGTGCATTTTGAGTAAATGCTTTGAAAAATATCATGTTGGGGTGTTTTATACACCATGGAATTACTTTGGCATGTATTTTAAATTAAAACTCACTTTTATCATCCAACCCACCCTTACATCCACTCACTTTTACCTTTACCAAATATCACACCCAAACCCTTCCCTTTTTCCTTATTTTCGAGTTCCACCTTTGAGGTGAAGAGGAGTCCTTACAAACTTTGTTTTGTGGAGCTTGTTGGGTGATTTGAGATCCCCAAGAGGTATGGGTACCTCATGGTTTATTTTTGTAAGGTTTTGTTTAAGTTTGGGTTGGTTTTGAAGGGTTTAAAATGGGTTTGAGTTGGGTGTTGTGATTTTGGTAGTGTTTTAGTTGGATGTGGTTTATATGAGTTTGTTATGATGTTTATGGGTGGTTTTGAGTTGTTGGGTTTGATTTATGTTGGTGTATGTGGGTGTGTATGAGATGGGGTTGAAGATGGGTGAATAGTGCCCAAACCCCGCATGCCCGCAGCTCGGCGATCGATCGGCGTTTTTCTCGCGATCGATCGCGAGCAGCAGTGCTGAGGCAGAGAGCTTCAGCGATCGATCGCGAGATGCGCGCGATCGATCGGCGAGGCCGCGATCGATCGGCGCTAGCTCCGCGATCGATCGCGGATTGTTGAAAATTGTTGGGCGAGGCAGTGTGTTCTCGCGATCGATCGGGGCTTGATGGCGATCGATCGCGAGACACCAAAAAGGGTGTTTTTGGTTATTTTTGTGGGATTTTTGGTATTGGACTATTATTGGGTTCTAATATTGGTATTTGTGAATATGTAGAACCAACCCAGGTGGCAACGCAGCCAAGGAATTGAGGTCCAACCACATTCCACATTTTGGAAAGGTACGTAGTGGACGTACGGGCACCCAACGGTAACATGTATTTTATATACTCATTGTTTGTGCATTGTGGATGCGAGTATATATGTGGTATTGCATTGTGGATGCATATACATGTTGATTTATGCCATATGAGGTATTGCATTGTGGATGCATATACATGGTAATTTATGCATATTGATGTTAGATGCATATTATGATTATTGGATGCACATCCCATGAGTCGTGGTCATCCTTTGATGATTTTAATGCTTGCCGCTTTTTGTATTGGTTCCGCTAAATGTGAAGCGAGGGGTGGGAGCGCCGCATGTCACATTTGAGCGTGGTTGTCATATGGGGCGAGGAAAGGGTATTTGCCGCTCTCTGTGAAGCGAGGGGTGGGAGCGCCGCATGTCCATTGTAGCGAGGTTATCCTATGCCGCCCATATGAATATAAGCGAGGGGCATTAAAATACACTGTGATGGACAGACTAGGGAATGGTGACCAATATGTGGTACAGTTGAGATGGTATATGATATCATGACATGTTTTGGCCATTAAAAATAATCTGTTGATTATACTCATGAGTTGTGGTACAGGGACAACCAAACGGGAAGCGTTTGAAATGCACGGGGAAACAGGAAGTGTTTCATTTTGATTATGCATTTAAGCTTTATCTTCATATTGTGTTGAATATGAATGATTATTATTGCTCATGTTTGGGGGTTGTCCTTGTAGGTACCTTTTTGGCATGATAGCAAGCTTGAACGGGTTGAGGTGGTGAGCTTGTGAAGCATTCTTTTGAGGATTAAAGGACAGGATTATTTTGGATAGTATCTACTCTAGGAGTAGTATAAAACTATAGATGAACATTCATTGATTGGAATGTAATTAATCCTTTTAGTGGTCCTTATTTTTGGCATGTAATGCTTAAGCTCATAGACTCAACATGTTCTTTATGCTCTGATTGATTTACTTTAGCTCTATTATGCCTTGATTCCGCACTTAAGGATTAGGGTCCTTACAGAAGTAAAGTTATACCGATGGTCAAAGTTCAGTGGGATCGTCGGGGTGTCGAGGAGGCTACGTGGGAGACGGAACGGCATATGGTGCAGCACTATCCGGAACTATTCTCTGGTATATTTTTAATGTTTAGTTCCACTATGATGATGCATGTGGATTTCGAGGACGAAATCTTATAAGTAGGGGAGTAATGTAATACCCCCGAAATGTTATATGATTATGTGCTATGATGATTTATGTTAAGGTTAAGGGTTGTGGTGTAATTAATTTGGGGGAATATAATTACGATATGATGATATGAATTAGGGGGCATGATAGGTGTTTTAAAACGATGTATTAATTTAAATGAAGTTATAAAATATCGAGTGAGGATATTTTAATACATCGTACTAAATACCGGGATACAATTAAACACCACATGACCACCCAACCTACACCACCTACCCCTGCCACTCGGCCCCCCCACTTGGCAGCCCATATCCCATCACATCCCTCACCCATACTCCTTTCATTTTGATTCCAAGACACTTTTCCTTCCCTTCCTCTCCCCAAAATCGTCCAGGAAAAGCTGAAGGAGGTGGAGATTGGCTTGTGGATTGTGGTGAGAAATCCTTGCCAAAAAGGGAGCAAAAAGAGTGAGGTAATCCATGACCCTGTTTTTCTGGGTTTGTGTTTGAGCTTGGGTTTAGTGGGTTGTTTTTAATGAATGCTAAGTTTAGGTTTGGGTGAAACCTTGGTATGGGTGTTTACATGAAAGTATTATGTAACTATTAGCATGTTTGCTCGAGCATATTACATGTTTTATATGGTAGATTTCTAGTTATGAAACTATGTGCTCGAAAATCTGGGCAAAGAAGAACATACCCTGTTTTCTGTAAAGTTGGTTGAGGATGAAGATTATGATGATGTTATGATGCATGTTAGCTTAGGTTTTGTTAAACCTTTGATTTTAGAGCTTACATGGATATTTTATGAAGTTCTTCACATGTTTGTTTCAGCATGAAAGATGTGTTATGAAGTAGAAAAGATGGTATGAAGAGAGGTGCTCAAAAGTCTGGGGGAAAATCCCGATCTTTCAGAGCTCTCGATCGAGATTTGGTCCCGATCGATCGAGCGAGACAGAAGGTCTAATGCATGTTTTCAAAATTTTGGTGCCGATCGATCGAAGGATTTCTCGATCGATCGGTGAAGCTCCTCGATCGATCGGTAAAATGTTCGATCGATCGAGCGAGGCGGAATGCTAAGGCACTGTTTGTGCACAGTGTCTCGATCGATCGAGACCTTGGGCCGATCGATCGAGAGAGGCAGAAAGTTGAAAAATATAATGATGTTTTATTTTGTTAAGTTTATAACGTGAGATGGTTTTGAGGCATCTAATATGGTATTATGTGGTCTTGTAGAACCATCCCAGGTACCGGCACCGTCAAGGAGATAAAGTCTGTTGACTCCTCCTCTTTTTGTAAAGGTACGTAAGAGGCGTACGGGCATCGGACGGTAACACACATCTTCATACTACGACTATGCTTTTATTGCATGAGTATTCACGATGAAATGACGATGTTTATACGATGTTTACACGATGATGTTTATACGATGTTTATACGATGAAGCTCATACGATGTTTATTGCTTATACGATGCTTATATGATGACATTTATACGATGTAATTGTGGTAAGATGCCACGGGGTAAGATGCCCCACATGGTAAGAGGCCATGCGATGTATTGTGGTAAGATTCCACGGGGTAAGATGCCCCACATGGTAAGAGGCCATGCGATGTTATTGTGGTAAGATGCCACGGGGTAAGATGCCCCATATGGTAAGAGGCCATACGATGATATTGTGGTAAGATGCCACGGGGGTAAGATGCCCCATATGCATGATTTTAAATCAGGGACAACAATAAGAAGTTAATGAGAAATCCAGCATATTTACTTAACAAATATTTCATGCATTTGCTATGATGTTTTTATGATGCTAAGTAAGATTGTATATGCTCATGATGTGTTGTCCCTGTAGGTACACTTTTGGACGAAGGGACTAAGGGTCGGGTTGAGGCAGTGAGCTGCAAGGGACACAGGAATGTATAAGATTCAAGTTATGATTAGTATCTACTCTAGGAGTAGTGTAAATCTAAATGACATTCTTTTAGAATGTAATGAATTATTTTTGATGTTTTGTATTTTGGCCTGTAATCCTGTTAGCTCGTGTAACAACCCAAAACCTTAAAATGTTACCTTAATGAATGATTAGTCGTTTTTATGTCTATTAATCACTGTTAGGGTGGGAAGACCCCACATTAGTGGTATCAGAGCAGTGGTTAGATAACTCGGGAATGAGTGAAGGGTAGCCTTAGCAATAAGTTAGCTATGTGCTTACTTTTGGACATGTTTATATGTATGTTATTCATAAAGAAGAAGATGTTATACTAACATGTTCAATTATCTAACGATGAGTTTTATGAACTGCTTTTGGTGTTGTTATTAACCCTTGTGTTGCAGCATGGCAGCAAACATAGAAGTGGGTGACGCCATTAGTGTAAATGCAAGTGCTGGGCGTATGTGATATCCCCGAAATGATTATGTGTTATTTAAACATTAATCATTGTTGTGAAAATTATGGTATTAATTCTTGTGATGAATTAATAATATTGGGAGGTGCATGTGAGGGTGCATGTGTTACATGTTGGGATTTTGGAGGTTGTGGCATGTTTAATTTGGGGTGTGTGTTAATCGTTTTGGTAAAGTATATTTTTTTAAATGGGAATTGAAGTATTTTAATGAGAAAATACTATAAAATATCATGTGAGGATATTTTAATACATCGTGCGAAATACCGGGACCAAAACATAACACATCACATAAACCCACCACAAACCACCCCCCCCTTGACCCATACCCTGCTGCCAGCTGCAGCTTGCCCATACCTTTTCCCTTAACTCTCACTCCACCTTGTCATAGCTGGAACACCACCAATTCTCTCCCACTTTTCGTCCAACACCTGATAAGAGAGAAAAGAAGGAGTTCAACCATTTTTGTTGCCTGGAAGCTTGCAAAAATCGGAGCCAAAAAGGGGTGAGAAACCATTTCTGGGTTTGAAATTTTGTTGATTTAGTTCATACTTTTATTGGGGTAAAAATGGCATGTTAGTTTAGGTTTTGTTAAACCTTCGATTCATGTTCATTTATGGTGTGTTTATGGAACTTCCAGTATTTTGCCTTGAGTATATTACATGTTTTATGTGGGAGATATAAGCATGTAAAGTAAGGTGTTCGAAAATCTGGGTAAATACTTTCCCCTGTTTTCTGGAAATTTATCGCGCACAGACCATGTGGCGATCGATCGCCACAAATGGCGCGATCGATCGCCGAGGTCCAGTAGCCAAAATCAAAGCCACGCGATCGATCGCCATAAAAGGCGCGATCGATCGCCATGGGACAGTGGAGTTTGGCGATCGATCGCCAAGGGGTAGCGATCGATCGCCAGAAGCAAAATTTTGAAATATTGATTTTTGTTGGATTTTTGATTTTGGATCATATATTGGCATCTAATATTGTGTTGTACACTGGTGTAGAGCCTTCACAGACGGCTACACAACGCAGGGGATAGAGTCCCAACACACACTACTTTTTGGAAAGGTACGTAAGCGACGTACGGGCATCCCAACGGTAACATGTATTTATGTTTTGTCTGTATGACACATGATGAATGCAATGTGATGCATTATGAGTTGATACATGTTATTATGCATTGTTGTTGCATATTATGCATTGTTGTTGCATATTGTGATGTGGGATAAAGAGATGTATTCCACGAGTCAGGGCGATCACGGTTAAGGTGTTAATGCTTACGCTTTACCGCTAAAAATGTGGAGCGGGAGGGGGGAGGCTCGCTTGCACATGGAGGCGGGTTTATACTATACTGAGCGAGGATGAGATACCGCTAGTATAAAGAAGCGAGGATGAGATACCGCTTGTTTTGAGATTATGAAAGCGGAGAAGTATTAAAATAACTGATGATGACTGACTCAAGAAAAAGAAGAAATGTCATGACATTCATTTGTGAAACCATACATTCATATAATGTGTTATATTATGAATCATGGTACAGGGACAACCAGTGGGCATTGTAAATGCGATGGAAATACAGGAAGTGATTTGTATTTTATGATTGTGCATTTACGCCTTATTTTCATATTATGTTGAATATGAATTGTGATATGCTCATGTGTTGGGGGTTGTCTTTGTAGGTGCTTTTGATGTTGAGAACCAGGGTCGGGGTTGAGAAGCTGAGCTGTAAGGAGAGTTACGGGATTAGCTACAAGATTTGAGAAAATTTTATATAGCTTCTACTTGTGATAGAATAAGACTATAATGTAGCACCTTTTGTAGGAATTTGTGAAATCCCTTTTGAAACTTTTGCTACTGTATTCCTTAAGCTCAGGAAAATCAACATGACTCTTTACTCTGATTTATTCATATGAATGTTTAGTTCTCTTAATCGCACCTATTAGTATATTGAGATATCGGGGTCTCACATTTAGTGGTATCAGAGCAGTGGTTAGATAACCAGGGAAGAGTGAAGGGTAGCCTTTAGAGACAAGTTGGCTAGGTATTCATTGTTGGGCATGTATGCATGTGATGCATATTGTTGTATAAGTATTATACTAACATGCTTTTGGATATGATACTCTTGTTATCTAACGGCTTATACTATGAACTGCTTTTGGTATTGTTGTTAACTCTTGTGTTGCAGCATGGCGGCTATTAACCCGGAGAACCTCAATGAAGAGGTAGGGGATATGGGCAGTATGAATGCTAGTGTTGCTCATGTGAATCCTTTACCGCCAACTGCTGTGGGAGTGGAGCCTAGTGCACAGATATTATTACCCGGGGAGCTCAGTTTGACACAGTTTCTGAATTTCCGTCCACCCATGTTTGAGGGGACCGAATCTGGAGAAGGGGCCGAAGAGTGGCTAGAACGGATAGAGCAGATACTTGTGACTGCGCCCTGTGCACGTACCGCATGGCTGAGGTTAGCCGAGTTTCAGATGGCGAAGAAGCCTTCTATGTGGTGGAAGACCACTGTGATAGAGCTGAGAGCTCAGGGCATGGTAGTAGACTGGACTGTATTCATGACCCGGTTTCTCAATCGGTATTTTTCTACCGCTGCTAGACAAGTCAAGGAGGACGAGTTCACTAATTTGAAGCAGGGAAACATGTCAGTTTCAGACTTTGCCTTGCAATATTCCTCACTATTGAGGTATGTCCCTCATATTGCTGTGAGCAGCCATGCAAAGATGAGGCATTTCCTGAAAGGACTCAGGCCAGAACTATTTGACCGGGTTATCTCCAACAACCCTAGCTCTTTTGATGACGCCCTGACACGGGCAGAGTTAGCAGAAATTGCAGTGGGAGCATACAAGGATGTTGTACCCCCTTCAGTACCATCACAGAGGCCTGTTGCTGATAGTTTGAAACCACGAGGGGATCAGTTCAAGGCTCGTGGAGCCTCATCATCTTCCAGATTTAGCGGGAAGAAATCCCAGAGTCAGAAACAGAGCAATCGAGGACCTACACAGGGGAGTAAGGCAGGAGGGGACAGGTGTGACCGCTGTGGAGGATTTCACTTGTCACGTGACTGCCGAGACTGTTATGTTTGTGGCAAGGTGGGCCACTTAGCTAGGAACTGCCCCAATCGGGCAAGTCAGACAGACTCAGGGCCGAATAGGCCAAGATTTGATGCTGGAAGGGCACCACCGAGACAGCAGTTTGCGCCTCGACCGCAGGGAGGTCAGGCGGTAGGACCACCGCAGGGTCAGGTGTATGCACTGACTAGGGAGCAGGCTGAGGCAGCCCCAGAGGAGGTCATTGCTGGTACGTGTCATTTATTTACGTACCCTGCATTTATTTTGGTAGATACAGGTGCTTCTCATTCTTTTGTATCTGTTGCTTTTGTGGAGAGACACCACTTGTGCTCGTCTCTGTTACCCACGCCTCTCATGGTCTCGACACCCACGGGGAAGCATGTGATTGCGGATCGGCTTTTGTCTGATTGCCTCATTTATTTTGAGGGCAATGATCTGAGGGCTAATCTGATTCAGTTAGAGATGGCAGACTTTGACTGTATTATCGGCATTGATGTGTTGAGCAGATACCGAGCTGTGGTAGACTGTCGGCAGAGGACTGTTCGTTTTCTATCTGACCAGGGGTTCCAGTGGACTTTTTATGGGGACGGCTCTCGTCCAAGGATTCCAGTGATCTTAGCGGTTAAGATGTCGCGATTATTGGAGCGCGGCCACACAGGTTACATCATTTATGCGGTGGATGTATCTGAGGTAAAGGAAGTGAGAGCCGAGGACATTCCAGTTGTGGCGGAGTTCATTGATGTGTTCCCAGATGAGATTCCGGGATTTCCGCCTGTCAGGGATGTTGAGTTTGCTATTGAGCTGCTGCCGGGACATCAGCCATTTCTCGTGCCTCATACAGGATGGCACCGGCAGAGCTGAGGGAACTAAAGGCACAGTTACAGGAGCTCCTTGACAAGGGATACATTCGTCCTAGTGTATCGCCTTGGGGTGCACCAGTCTTGTTCGTGAAAAAGAAGGATGGATCAATGCGTCTGTGCATTGACTACAGGCAATTGAACAAGGCTACAGTGAAGAACAGATATCCACTTCCGAGGATTGATGATCTGTTCGACCAGCTTCAGGGTACAGAGGTGTACTCGAAGATAGACTTGAGGTCAGGCTATCATCAGGTACGGGTTAGAACTGGTGATGTTCAAAAGACGGCTTTTAGAACTCGATATGGGCACTATGAGTTCTTGGTGATGCCTTTCGGTGTGACAAATGCACCTGCAGTTTTTATGAGCCTGATGAACCGAGTATTTCAGGAGTACCTCGATCAGTTTGTGATCGTATTCATTGACGACATCCTTGTCTATTCAAGGAGTGAGGAGGATCATGCCAATCATCTGAGGATAGTACTCCAGATCCTCAGAGATCATCAGTTGTACGCCAAACTCAGCAAGTGTGAGTTCTGGCTGAGCAGTGTATCATTCTTGGGCCATATCATATGACGAGAGGGGATATCAGTAGACCCGAGAAAGATAGAGGCAGTTATGGATTGGTCTACCCCTACTTCAGTCAGTGAGATTCGGAGTTTTCTTGGGTTGGCTGGCTATTATCGACGTTTCGTCGAGGGTTTTTCAAAGATCGCCAAACCACTTACACAGCTGACTCAGAAGGGAGTCCCTTTTTGTTGGACAGAGGCTTGTGAGCAGAGTTTCAGGGAATTGAAGCACAGACTGACTACTGCACCAGTTCTAGTGATTCCCAAGGAGAACAAAGGATTTGTTCTTTACACCGACGCATCGCTACAGGGCTTAGGGTGTGTACTGATGCAGGACAGACATGTTGTGGCTTATGCTTCGAGACAGTTGAAGCCACATGAGACGAGGTATCCAGTCCATGATTGGAGTTGGCAGCTATAGTTTTCGCCTTGAAGATATAGCGACACTACTTATACGGTACCTCATTCACCATCTTCACTGATCACAAGAGCCTGAAGTTCTTGTTTACACAGGCTGAGCTGAACATGAGACAGAGGAGATGGATGGATCTGCTGAAGGATTATGATTGTGAAATCCTATACCATCCCGGGAAAGCAAACTTGACAGCCGACGCTTTGAGTCGGAAGGTGAGGAGCACAGCAGAGGATGCCATGTACCTATCGGCTATGTTGGGCTCCTACTGCCATTTGGGATTCGATTACGATGTGTCTACTTCACCAGTACAGGTTTTGACCTTGCTAGCTGAGCCGGTTATTTATGATCACATCAGGAAGGCTCAGGGGACCGATGCAGAGATTCAGAGATGGATGTCAGTGGTCCATTCAGATCACCCATCGAGATTCAGAGTGGCTGAGGACGGTTCTTTGAGACTTGGCGACAGATGGGTGGTTCCAGATACACCCGAGTTGCTCCAGGGTATCTTACAGCGAGCTCATTGCAGTAGGATGAGTGTTCACCCAGGCGGGAAGAAGATGTATAAGGATCTACGCAACCAGTTCTGGTGGAGGCGTATGAAACAAGATGTCACCTCATTTGTCAAGCGCTGTTTGATTTGTCAGCAGGTGAAGGCTGAGAGGCAGAGGCCGGGAGGTGAACTAAGGAGTTTGGAGATACCCGAGTGGAAGTGGCAGCACGTGTCTATGGATTTCGTGACCCACTTACCGAGGACTGTTTCGGGTTTTGATGCCATCTGGGTAGTCGTGGACAGATTGACCAAAGTGGCTCATTTCATTCCTTACTGTATGACATATACGAACTTGAGGATGGCGCAGTTATATGTCAGAGATATAGTGAGACTACACGGGATTCCTGTTTCGATAGTGTCTGATCGAGATCCGCGGTTCACATCTCATTTTTGGGAGGGTCTGCAGACAGCTCTAGGTACGGAGTTGAGGCTGAGCACAGCATATCACCCTCAGACGGACGGACAAACCGAGCGTACGATACAGACGCTCGAGGATATGTTGAGAGCTTGTGTGTTAGAGTTCGACATATCATGGCAGGACTTGATAGCCTTGGTGGAGTTCTCTTACAACAACAGCTACCAGGCAAGTATACAGATGGCTCCTTTAGAGGCCCTCTATGGTAGGCGTTGTAGGTCACCCTTGTGTTGGGATGACTTGGACCGTAAGTCGGTTGGAGGACCAGAGTTGGTTCAAGAAATGGAAGAGAAAGTTAAGGTTATCAGACGAAAGATGAAGGCAGCTCAGGATAGACAGGCAGCATATGCCAATCAGCGGCGGAGACCGTTGGAGTTTCAGTTGGGCGACAGAGTTTTTCTGAAGATCTCACCCTTCAGGGGTGTGGTACGGTTTGGTATGCGGGGGAAGTTGTCTCCTAGATACGTGGGGCCGTATGAGATCTTACAGCGTGTTGGTACTCTGGCGTACCATTTGGCTTTACCGCCTTCTCTGTCCGGTATACACGATGTATTCCATGTGTCTATGCTGAGGAAGTATGAGCCGGATCCTTCACATGTGTTACAGCCTTCTGAGGTTCAGATTGAGTCCGATGTTTCCTATGTGGAGCGGCCTATCAGGATTTTGGATAGGGCAGATCGCAGACTGAGAAACAAAGTTATACCTATGGTCAAAGTTCAGTGGGATCGTAGGGGTGTCGAGGAGGCCACGTGGGAGACGGAGCGACACATGGTGCAGCACTACCCAGAACTGTTTTCTGGTATGTGGTTTACGTTTCACTTTATTTTGGGTAAGTGCATGCTGATTTCGAGGGTGAAATCCTATAAGTAGGGGAGTATTGTGATATCCCCGAAATGATTATGTGTTATTTAAACATTAATCATTGTTGTGAAAATTATGGTATTAATTCTTGTGATGAATTAATAATATTGGGAGGTGCATGTGAGGGTGCATGTGTTACATGTTGGGATTTTGGAGGTTGTGGCATGTTTAATTTGGGGTGTGTGTTAATCGTTTTGGTAAAGTATATTTTTTTAAATGGGAATTGAAGTATTTTAATGAGAAAATACTATAAAATATCATGTGAGGATATTTTAATACATCGTGCGAAATACCGGGACCAAAACATAACACATCACATAAACCCACCACAAACCACCCCCCCTTGACCCATACCCTGCTGCCAGCTGCAGCTTGCCCATACCTTTTCCCTTACCTCTCACTCCACCTTGTCATAGCTGGAACACCACCAATTCTCTCCCACTTTTCGTCCAACACCTGATAAGAGAGAAAAGAAGGAGTTCAACCATTTTTGTTGCCTGGAAGCTTGCAAAAATCGGAGCCAAAAAGGGGTGAGAAACCATTTCTGGGTTTGAAATTTTGTTGATTTAGTTCATACTTTTATTGGGGTAAAAATGGCATGTTAGTTTAGGTTTTGTTAAACCTTCGATTCATGTTCATTTATGGTGTGTTTATGGAACTTCCAGTATTTTGCCTTGAGTATATTACATGTTTTATGTGGGAGATATAAGCATGTAAAGTAAGGTGTTCGAAAATCTGGGTAAATACTTTCCCCTGTTTTCTGGAAATTTATCGCGCACAGACCATGTGGCGATCGATCGCCACAAATGGCGCGATCGATCGCCGAGGTCCAGTAGCCAAAATCAAAGCCACGCGATCGATCACCATAAAAGGCGCGATCGATCGCCATGGGACAGTGGAGTTTGGCGATCGATCGCCAAGGGGTAGCGATCGATCGCCAGAAGCAAAATTTTGCAATATATAGTTTTTTTTGTTGGATTTTTGATTTTGGATCATATATTGGCATCTAATATTGTGTTGTACACTGGTGTATAGCCTTCACAGACGGCTACACAACGCAGGGGATAGAGTCCCAACACACACTACTTTTTGGAAAGGTACGTAAGCGACGTACGGGCATCCCAACGGTAACATGTATTTATGTTTTGTCTGTATGACACATGATGAATGCAATGTGATGCATTATGAGTTGATACATGTTATTATGCATTGTTGTTGCATATTATGCATTGTTGTTGCATATTGTGATGTGGGATAAAGAGATGTATTCCACGAGTCAGGGCGATCACGGTTAAGGTGTTAATGCTTACGCTTTACCGCTAAAAATGTGGAGCGGGAGGGGGGAGGCTCGCTTGCACATGGAGGCGGGTGTATACTATACTGAGTGAGGATGAGATACCGCTAGTATAAAGAAGCGAGGATGAGATACCGCTTGTTTTGAGATTATGAAAGCGGAGAAGTATTAAAATAACTGATGATGACTGACTCAAGAAAAAGAAGAAATGTCATGACATTCATTTGTGAAACCATACATTCATATAATGTGTTATATTATGAATCATGGTACAGGGACAACCTGTGGGCATTGTAAATGCGATGGAAATACAGGAAGTGATTTGTATTTTATGATTGTGCATTTACGCCTTATTTTCATATTATGTTGAATATGAATTGTGATATGCTCATGTGTTGGGGGTTGTCTTTGTAGGTGCTTTTGATGTTGAGAACCAGGGTCGGGGTTGAGAAGCTGAGCTGTAAGGAGAGTTACGGGATTAGCTACAAGATTTGAGAAAATTTTATATAGCTTCTACTTGTGGTAGAATAAGACTATAATGTAGCACCTTTTGTAGGAATTTGTGAAATCCCTTTTGAAACTTTTGCTACTGTATTCCTTAAGCTCAGGAAAATCAACATGACTCTTTACTCTGATTTATTCATATGAATGTTTAGTTCTCTTAATCGCACCTATTAGTATATTGAGATATCGGGGTCTCACAGCGTACGAATCCATTGCCACCACCAGCCTTGGGAGAGGAACCCTCTGAACAGCAGTTGCTACCTGGGGAATTGAGCTTGACTCAGTTTATGATGTATCGACCTCCGATGTTCGAGGGAACTGAATCAGGAGAGAAAGCGGAGGAATGGTTAGAGAGGATCGAACAGATATTTGTGGCAGCGCCTTGTGCAAAGACGGCCTGGATCCGATTAGCAGAATTTCAGCTGTCCAAGAAGGCACTGATGTGGTGGAAAACCACAGTGATTGAGCAAGAGGCTCTGGGACAGGAAGTTAATTGGAAGATGTTCCGAACGCGGTTTCTAAACCGCTATTTCTCAGCCGCTGCAAGACAGGCCAAGGAGGATGAGTTTACCAGTTTAAGACAAGGTACCATGCCTGTATCTGACTATGCTCTACATTACTGTTCCTTACTACGATATGTGCCACACATTGCTGCAAGCACTCAAGCGAAGATGCGGAACTTCATGAAGGGCTTAAGGCCTGAACTGTATGACAGGGTGATCACTTATGGCCCTGCCTGTTTTGATGATGCACTCTCACGAGCTGAGCTAGCTGAACTGGGAGTCGGTGCATATCCTGATGCTGTGCCACCTCCGGCACCCCCTCAGAGATCTACTTCTGACAATTTGAAGCCCAGGGGTGATCAGTTTAAGCCTAGGGGGAACACTTCAGCATCGAGATTCAGTGGCAAGAGGCCCGAGAATCGATGGAAAGGGAAAGGTAGGAATGATGCTCCATCTGGGAGAGGACAGTCTCAGGGAGACAGATCTGGAAGAGTTCAGTGCACTCTTTGTGGGCAACCACATTTGGCAAAGGACTGCGTAGGATGTTATTTCTATGGCGACAGAGGCCACTTTGCTCGGCGGTGTCCCAACAGGGGAAGACAGCAGAGCTCTACGGGGAGACCTGCGGACAGAACGGCACAACACCGGCCACCTTTTGTGCCAAGACAGTATGGAGGTCAGCCCGCGGGGCCACCTCAGGGACAGGTGTATGCTTTGACGAGGGAGCAGGCTACAGCGGCCCCGGAGGAAGTTATAGCGGGTACGTATCTTTTATTTACGCACCCTGCTCTTATATTGATAGACACAGGTGCGTCACACTCTTTTGTGTCGACGAGTTTTGTTGAAAGGCACCACATATGCACTTCTCCGTCCCCCATGCCTCTTATGGTCTCGACCCCCGCTGGAAGAAGTTTGACTACGGATCAGATTGTCTATGATGGCCTCATTTATTTTGAGGATAATGAGCTAAGATCAGATTTGATTGTGCTGGGAATGACAGACTTCGATTGCATTGTGGGCATCGATGTTCTGAACAAGTATCAGGCAGTGGTAGACTGCAGGCAGAGGACTGTCCGATTTAGATCTGTATTGGGAGTCCAGTGGACATTTTATGGAGATGGTTCCCGTCCGAAGATTCCGTTAATATCTGCTGTCAAGATGACACAGCTATTGGAACGAGGTCATGCAGGATATCTTATCTATGCTGTTGATATGACGGATAAGAGGAAGGAATTAAAGGTTGAGGATGTGCCCGTAGTGGCGGAGTTTCCTGATGTCTTTCCGGAAGAGATTCCCGGATTCCCACCGACGAGAGAGGTCGAGTTTGGGATTGAGTTGCTACCAGGGACGTCTGCAATTTCTCGTGCCCCGTATAGGATGGCACCAGCGGAGCTAAGAGAGCTAAAGATTCAATTGCAAGAGCTCCTAGACAAAAACGACATACGCCCTAGCGTATCGCCATGGGGTGCGCCTGTCTTATTTGTTAAGAAGAAAGATGGATCGATGCGTCTATGCATTGACTATAGGCAGTTGAACAAAGCTACAGTAAAGAACAAGTATCCACTTCCGAGGATCGATGACTTGTTCGATCAGTTGCAGGGTACGAGGCTCTACAGTAAGATCGATCTGAGGTCGGGGTACCATCAGATTCGGGTAAGAGAAGATGATGTTCAGAAGACGGCTTTCAGGACTAGGTATGGGCACTATGAATTCCTGGTCATGCCTTTTGGGGTGACGAATGCCCCAGCTGTCTTCATGAGTTTGATGAACAGGGTGTTCCAGCCATATTTGGATCAGTTCGTCATAGTCTTCGTTGACGACATACTTATTTACTCTCAGACTGAAGAAGAGCATGTAAGGCACTTGAGGACAGTGCTTCAGATCCTTAGGGATCATCAGTTATATGCAAAGCTTAGTAAGTGCGAGTTCTGGTTGGACATCGTGGTATTCTTAGGCCATGTCATATCTAGCCATGGGATATCTGTGGATCCCAAGAAGATTGAAGCTGTGATGGTGTGGGCTGCACCCACTTCTGTACCTGAGATAAGGAGTTTTCTCGGTTTGGCAGGACATTACCGACGTTTCGTCTAGGGTTTTTCGAAGATTGCCAAACCCCTGACACAGCTGACTCAGAAAGGAGTCCCCTTCTTTTGGTCTGAAGCTTGTGAAGAAAGCTTCCAAGAGCTGAAGCGTCGTTTGACTACAGCGCCTGTGCTGGTGATTCCGTCTGAAAATAAGAGATTCGCCTTGTATACGGATGCGTCATTACAGGGTTTGGGCTGTGTGTTGATGCAAGATAAGCATGTGGTGGCTTATGCATCGAGGCAACTGAAGCCACACGAAGCCAAGTATCCAGTGCATGATTTGGAACTGGCGGCCATCATATTTGCCTTGAAGATCTAGAGGCATTACTTGTATGGCACGTCCTTCACTATATATACGGATCATAAGAGCCTGAAGTTCTTATTCACTCAGGCAGAGTTGAATATGAGGCAAAGAAGGTGGATGGATTTGCTCAAAGACTATGATTGTGAAATTGAGTACCATCCAGGTAAAGCGAACCTGATAGCAGATGCCTTAAGTCGGAAGGTGAAGAGTACTGCAGAAGATGTCATGTGTTTGTCAGCTTTGATGACTTCTTACTGCCATCTGGGCTATGACTTCGATGTAGACACGTCGCCTGTGCGAGTGTCGACCTTATTGGCGGAGCCAGATATATTTGAGGCAATCAGGAAGGCCCAGAAGTTGGATAGTGAGATTCAGAGATGGACATCATTGATACTTCAGGGTCAGCCATCCAAGTTCAGAGTGGCTGAAGATGACTCTTTGAGACTGGGCAACCGATGGGTAGTCCCAGATACACCAGAACTGAGTAGAGGAATATTGGAGCGAGCCCACAGTAGTCGGTTCAGTATCCACCCAGGGGGAAAGAAGATGTACAAAGATCTATGCGATCAATTCTGGTGGAGACGCATGAAGCATGAGGTAATCATTTTTGTTAAAAGATGTTTGATCTGCCAGCAGGTAAAGGCAGAGAGGCAGAGGCCTGGTGGAGAGCTGAAGAGCTTAGAGGTGCCTGAATGGAAGTGGGAGCATATATCTATGGACTTCGTGACCCACTTACCGAGGACGGCCTCAGGATTTGACGCGATCTGGGTGATCGTGGATAGGCTGACGAAGACGGCTCATTTCATCCCTTACAGTATGTCGTATACATACTTAAAGATGGCCCAAATGTATATCCGGGATGTGGTGAGATTGCATGGTATTCCAGTCTCGATAGTGTCTGACAGGGACCCGAGGTTCACTTCACATTTCTGGGAGGGTCTCCAGACAGCTTTGGGCACGGAGGTGAGACTGAGTACGGCCTATCACCCTCAGACAGACGGCCAAACAGAGCGTACCATTCAGACGCTCGAAGACATGTTGAGGGCATGTATTCTGGAGTTTGATACTCCGTGGCAGGATTCAGTGCCGCTGGTGGAGTTCTCCTATAACAACAGTTACCAATCGAGCATTCAAATGGCCCCTTTTGAAGCTCTGTATGGACGACGATGCAGATCACCGCTGTATTGGGAGGACTTGACTAGCAAAACGGTCGGAGGACCGGATATGATCAAGGACATGGAAGAAAAGATTAAGATGATACGCCAAAAGATGAAAGCGGCCCAGGATAGGCAAGCAGCCTATGCCAGTAAGCGGCGACGACCGCTAGAATTCCAGTTAGGAGACAGGGTCTTCTTAAAGATCTCGCCCTTCAGGGGTGTGGTTCATTTTGGGATGCGGGGAAATTTATCTCCGAGGTATGTTGGGCCATATGAAGTTTTACAGCGTATCGGTACATTAGCTTATCGTTTGGCTCTACCGCCATCTTTATCTGGCATACACGATGTTTTCCATGTCTCTATGTTAAGGAAGTATGAGCCAGACCCGTCTCATGTTTTACAGCCTACTGAAGTGCAGTTGGATTCAGATGTATCCTACGTTGAACGAGCGGTCAGGATTCTGGATCATGAGGATCGCAGACTACGAAGTAAAGTTATACCGATGGTCAAAGTTCAGTGGATCGTCGAGGTGTCGAGGAGGCTACGTGGAGACGGAACGGCATATGGTGCAGCACTATCCGGAACTATTCTCTGGTATGTTTTTAATTTTTAGTTCCACTATGATGATGCATGTGGATTTCGAGGACGAAATCTTATAAGTAGGGGAGTAATGTAATACCCCCGAAATGTTATATGATTATGTGCTATGATGATTTATGTTAAGGTTAAGGGTTGTGGTGTAATTAATTTGGGGGAATATAATTATGATATGATGATATGAATTAGGGGGCATGATAGGTGTTTTAAAACGATGTATTAATTTAAATGAAGTTATAAAATATCGAGTGAGGATATTTTAATACATCATACTAAATACCGGGATACAATTAAACACCACATGACCACCCAACCTACACCACCTACCCCTGCCACTCGGCCCCCCCCCACTTGGCATCCCATATCCCATCACATCCCTCACCCATACTCCTTTCATTTTGATTCCATGACACTTTTCCTTCCCTTCCTCTCCCCAAAATCGTCCAGGAAAAGCTGAAGGAGGTGGAGATTGGCTTGTGGATTGTGGTGAGAAATCCTTGCCAAAAAGGGAGCAAAAAGAGTGAGGTAATCCATGACCCTGTTTTTCTGGGTTTGTGTTTGAGCTTGGGTTTAGTGGGTTGTATTTAATGAATGCTAAGTTTAGGTTTGGGTGAAACCTTGGTATGGGTGTTTACATGAAAGTATTATGTAACTATTAGCATGTTTGCTCGAGCATATTACATGTTTTATATGGTAGATTTCTAGTTATGAAACTATGTGCTCGAAAATCTGGGCAAAGAAGAACATACCCTGTTTTCTGTAAAGTTGGTTGAGGATGAAGATTATGATGATGTTATGATGCATGTTAGCTTAGGTTTTGTTAAACCTTTGATTTTAGAGCTTACATGGATATTTTATGAAGTTCTTCACATGTTTGTTTCAGCATGAAAGATGTGTTATGAAGTAGAAAAGATGGTATGAAGAGAAGTGCTCAAAAGTCTGGGGGAAAATCCCGATCTTTCAGAGCTCTCGATCGATCGAGATTTGGTCCCGATCGATCGAGCGAGACAGAAGGTCTAATGCATGTTTTCAAAATTTTGGTGCCGATCGATCGAAGGATTTCTCGATCGATCGGTGAAGCTCCTCGATCGATCGGTAAAATGTTCGATCGATCGAGCGAGGCAGAATGCTAAGGCACAGTTTGTGCGCAGTGTCTCGATCGATCGAGACCTTGGGCCGATCGATCGAGAGAGGCAGAAAGTTGAAAAATATAATGATGTTTTATTTTGTTAAGTTTATAACGTGAGATGGTTTTGAGGCATCTAATATGGTATTATGTGGTCTTGTAGAACCATCCCAGGTACCGGCACCGTCAAGGAGATAAAGTCTGTTGAGTCCTCCTCCTTTTGTAAAGGTACGTAAGAGGCGTACGGGCATCGGACGGTAACACACATCTTCATACTACGACTATGCTTTTATTGCATGAGTATTCACGATGAAATGACGATGTTTATACGATGTTTACACGATGTTTATACGATGAAGCTCATACGATGTTTATTGCTTATACGATGCTTATATGATGACATTTATACGATGTAATTGTGGTAAGATGCCACGGGGTAAGATGCCCCACATGGTAAGAGGCCATGCGATGCCACATGCCACGGGGTAAGATGCCCCACATGGTAAGAGGCCATGCGATGTTATTGTGGTAAGATGCCACGGGGTAAGATGCCCCATATGGTAAGAGGTCATACGATGATATTGTGGTAAGATGCCACGGGGGTAAGATGCCCCATATGCATGATTTTAAATCAGGGACAACAATAAGAAGTTAATGAGAAATCCAGCATATTTACTTAACAAATATTTCATGCATTTGCTATGATGTTTTTATGATGCTAAGTAAGATTGTATATGCTCATGATGTGTTGTCCCTGTAGGTACACTTTTGGACGAAGGGACTAAGGGTCGGGTTGAGGCAGTGAGCTGCGAGGGACACATGAATGTATAAGATTCAAGTTATGATTAGTATCTACTCTAGGAGTAGTGTAAATCTAAATGACATTCTTTTAGAATGTAATGAATTATTTTTGATGTTTTGTATTTTGGCCTGTAATCCTGTTTGTAACAACCCAAACCTTAAAATGTTACCTTAATGAATGATTAGTCCTTCTTATGTCTATTAATCACTATTAGGGTGGGAAGACCCCACAATAACCATGCATAAATGTGACATGCGGCGCTCCCACCCCTCGCTTCACATTTAGCGGCACCAAATCAAATAGCGGCAAGCATTAAAATCATCAAGGGATGACCATGACTCATGGGATATGCACCAATAACCATCATATGCATATACAATCATCATGCATAATTCAACATGTATTTGCATCCACAATGCATAATTCCATATATACTCGCATCCACAATGCATAATCAATGAGTATATTAGATACATGTACCGTTGGGTGCCCGTACGTCTTCTACGTACCTTTTCCAAAAAGTGGAATTTGATATGGCTTCACTTCCTTGGTTGCGTCGCCACCTGGGATGGTTCTACACAATCACACAACCCCATATTAGAAGCCAAATAATAATCAAATACCAAAAACTCGTCAAAAAATCAATTTTCCAAAATTCTGCTGCTGGCGATCGATCGCTTCGCTGAGGCGATCGATCGCCTACCTTACGTTTTGGACACTGCCCCTCGGCGATCGATCGCGCCGTTTCAGGCGATCGATCGCCTACCCTAAGATTTTGATACTGCCTGTTGGCGATTGATCGTGCCATTTCAGGCGATCGATCGCCACATACAGACTCGCGATTTTCACCATTAATGCACACCAAAACCATCCCAAACCATACCAATACTCCTTCCACCAACCCAACAACATAAGCACACAATAAATCAACAAAATACACCTCAAGCAACACATAAATCCAACACCCAACCAAAAAATGATACCAACCCAAAATAACCCATTTTAAAACCTTACAAAACTATTTCAAACTCAATCCAAACACTATAAAAATGATAGGGAGGTATCCATACCCCTTGTAGACTCCAAATCTCCCAACAAACTCCACAAATCAAGATTTTGGAAGGATTTCTCTTCACCCCTTTGCCCAAAATCGAAAATGAAGGAGGGAAGGGTTTGGAGGAGCAATTGGGGAAAGTAGGAGTGATGGGTGTAGAGGGGTTGGGGGTATTAGTTGGTTATTTTTAAAATAAATTGCACTCCACAATTACCACGGTGTATAAAACACCCCAACATGATATTTTAAAGGCATTTTCCAAAATGCATCAAATCCCAATTAAAATCATGCTCGACCAAATAATTATCGATTACCATAAACAACCATGATAACCCTTAATTTCCCAACATGCATAACATGCATCCCGAAATGCATCCCCGGTCACGCTTACCATGACTAAGCATTTCAACATGACAAATAAATCCAGCACATAATTAATTATCACCATAATTAATCATATAAACATAATTAATGCCCAAATTGTAATTAATTATTTCGGGGATATCACAGTGTAGCGCTTCTACCGCAAGTGCACAGTGTCAAGTTTTAGTATAGTTAAATGAAAGTAAGGGTTGTCGAATCCACAGGGACTAACGTATAAGTACCAAATAAAACTAGTAAAATTATATTTAGCCTACGATTAAAAGGGGGTAGATTAACTAATGCAAATTTAGAACTAAAGAACCCAAATAAAACAAGAATAAATAAAATAAATGGTTTCCGGATATGCAAAGGAATTTCACTCGAGAAATTTATTTAGCTCTTCGTTCAACTGTGTTTTTGTCAATGATTCGTTTGAATAAGCAACTACTAAACAATCGATTCTTAAGGTGAAAGGTTTTCGCTGTTATTCAATACACTCTCTCGAGCTGTAAAGAAACTAATATCAACTTAGAACAAGTAACTCTCGTTCACTTATTTACTAATCCGTTATTGCATAAATCTTCAAAACCTAGTTACTCTAAATCTCTCGATTCAAAGTGATCACGTATGTGATTTTATCTCTCGATCTCAATCTTAAACATACATCATGAATTATTGTAGCGTATTATAACGTTATCTCTCATCTCGGTTATAACTCACAAATTCAATCAAAGTTAGCTAGGCTTTGATATCATTAAGAATATAATTCACGAACAATAAGAAATCAATCCACTCAAAGACATTCGAATCAATAACTCAAACACAATTATACTCAAACTCGATAAAATAAACTCAATTCAATTCAAATTAAATATATGAGATGTTTAATTGTCTCTCAACCTCAAAAACATCAAATGAATATGAAAATCAAATAAATCAGAGTTTAGAGATACGATAAATGTGGGAACAAATCTACGTGTTGCACCGCAATCTCTTCTCTTGCTCCTTCCTTGCACTCCGGAAATGACTCGCTCAAGCTCGGACGGAGAACAGAGGAAGATGGCTTTTCGTCGGGTTCTTCTCGGCGGCTACTAGGGTTCTCTCCTCCAAATTTTTGGCTCTTTTTTCCCTCTATGATATGATGCTTCTTTATATGGGAATGATCTCTCATTTAAAACCACCGAGAATCCATCAAATATGGAAGATAAGATTTTTAAAAATTCGCGTCTCGATCAATCGAAAAGATTGTCCGATCGACCGGTGCACTGTTCATTTCAGCGTTTTAACTCTCTGCCTCGATCGATCGAAATTTTGGTTCCGATCGATCGACACTTCGATAAACTTGTTGCTGAATTCTCTGCCCAGATCGATCGATCGATCGAGAAATATTCTAGATCGATCGGTGCTTTGCAAAATCTGAATTCTTCTCTTTTTCTCTTTTTCGCCTCGATTTCACCCGTTTTCTTCATTTTAACTCATTTCTACCATTTCCGACCTATTTTCCTGAAACAAACAAATAAATACCAAAAAGCGTAATTTCATCCAGGAAAAAGTACAAAAAACGGTAAGAAATTACAGCTAAAAACACTTAATATCTAAGCCTATCAACTCCCCCAAACTTGGACTTGATCGTCCTCGAGCAAGCAATAACCTCAAAAAGTAGAGTTAAACTTAATACTTTGAATGAATCATCTTTACAACTCAAAGTAAAAGCTCAGCAATCCTACTTACACATCAATAAGAGTCATTCAAAGTTCAACATGAAGCGTTTCTCCTAAGCCAAACAATACATCACAACATCGGAACGTGCGTGTGTGCTATTGTCAATCATGAGGTATAATCATATCTTTAAGATCAAAATGTGCCATAAAAAACTCAAGGTCAAGATTACTTTGGATTACTCTACAAATCTACTATCCAACACTTCTCCACTAATGTAATTATTCCCCAGACTTGGATCAGAAGGTCTTTAAAAGTTTATAGCGTTAGGCCTTTTGGTGTCGGCTCCAAAGAAAAAGGTAGGATGAATGCAAAGAAGAGAGTATAATAGAATCAGTTCAAAATCTTTCACACAATATTGAGCTTCTCTTCAACTTTTTCTAGCCTTGGCCACTTTGGGTCTTATTTGAATGTTTTCATTTTTCCTTTCAAGGCATTTCTCTACATCTTTTCTTATTGCTCATTCTTTTGTTCATTTTGTTTTTCACAATGAACTCATCTACATATACAATTTAGTGCAATGAATGAGATTCATTATACTCCCTTAGGGACGGATAAAATTTTTCCTTTAGGCTCAATCCAAGGTAGGTATAATGAGTTAGCCAAAAATGTCGAATGGGGGTCTAATTATATGCAATGCATATACCATTCTTTTTCAATAAGGCTCAAGAGGGGACACTAAGGAATGATGTAGACAAGGTAAGCTTGAAAGGCACAAACGGTCCAAAGAACGCCTAAATCATCTCCAAGTCAAGTTCCTAATTATAAAATTTTGCCTCAACGTTCTTTCAAATAAATTGTAGAGTTTTCTAAGATGCTCAAGAAAAATCATAGTTAACACAAGTTTTCACTTTATTCAACACATACTTTGCTCAATCATGACTCAAAACGTGCTCAAACTATTCCTCAATTTTGACATAAGCTCAACAAAGGATATATACAAACAAGTTAAAAATTTTCATGACTCCTATCTAGATGGGGATTAATTTCATCATGTAGTACCGTTGCAAATCCAACTCATCATTTCTCAAGAATAACTCATTTAAAAAAAAATTTTGTTGATAGTGCTCAAGGACGAATTAGTCTCATAAGAGTGCAGTCATGCAAGAAAAGAAACAAGACAAGCAGCAAAAAGTGCAAAAACAACAAAATTACTACAAGAAAAATGAACGTAAATGGCAAAACACATACCTTGACGACGATCGTCACTGATCGTCGTCCTCATCATGCTCCGGAGGGGGAACTGGGTAGTGACGCTCCTCACCCTGGTATGGCGGAAATGGTGGGTAATCAGCAGGTTGGGGTGCATGCGGCTGATATGGTGGGAAGTATGGCTCTGGCGGGAACTGGAATCCTGGGAAGCCCTGGACCATGGCAGTGTTCCATGCACTCTGGTATTGCATGAACTCCATCTGACGCTGAGTTACCTGCTCATGGTCCAACTGCAATGCTCTCTGCATGATGTGTATGTCCCGCTGCATGCTATGGATGCTCTGCTGCTCCAGGCGAATGTCTTGGAGATCCCTGTGAAGGGAGTCCAAAGTGATGCGTGTACGCTCTGCAGTAGAGGATGATGATGCTCCGACATGTCTGGTGTCCGAGGGTCGTGGCTCAGCCCTTCTTCTGCCTGTAGGGGGTGGTGGACCATCAAAAACAATCAGAGTCTTCGGTGGAAGTAACTCCTCGTCTTCCCCCCATTGCACTCCGCATCTCTGGCATAAAGCAGTGATGGTAGATGGAAACGGTAGTGCGGAGGTAGGTGGGATGCTATCGATAGCATGGATGTGATCATTAATAATCTCGCCCAAATCCACGACCTGCCCTGTGAGAATGGCAAATACCTGGGCCGCTCTGTCCTTTGTCACCTCAGAAGTGTGGGTTGAGGGCATGACCCGTGAGGCGACAAATGAGAACCACGCTTGGGCCTCTGGTGTCAAATGCTTCTTGAGAACCACTTGTGGCTCTCCCTTATCGTTCCGCTGCTAATCTTTTTCCGGCATGCCAATAACTGTGAGTACCTCATCATAATTTATCGTACTCTTTTGGAAGGATTTGTACGCACAGTTTTGTATGAATGGCATCCGGTAAACATTATTAATTGTTGCTTGATCAACCAGCACATCCTTCCCTCGGACAAAAACATTTGCTATGCGTCCTGGTGGGATAACTCGGAGATTCGTGTAGAATTCCCTCACCAGCGGAACCACATCATCCATTGGTGTTTGAACAAACTGAAACCAACCTTGTCTCCTTACTGCCCTTATGACAGGACATTCAATCTTGTCCATACTCATGCCCCTTTCACGACTGAGGGGTTTCTTGTGATAACTGGGATACAACTCATCTGCCGTGGCATTGTCAAACTTCCGTTCGTCATACTCTTGCTCAGAAGTGGTGGCCTCCGCCTGTTTTTGCTTCTTTCTTGGAGCCATTTTCTTGCTAAGTTTTTCTCAGTTATTCCGCTTTACTGCAATAAAACACCACACCCAAAACACAACAATACCAACACCCAGCAACACCACAACAACTCCCCCAAACTTCGATTCTTCTTGACCCAATTTAACAACAACAGAGTAAATGCACCAAAGGATGAAAAGATACAAAATTTAAAACAAATTACCAAGAAAAATCTGATCTTTGATGAATTTGGCGCTTGGCTCGTAATTCTCTTTCGGATGCAATTCTACCCAATTCGGTTTGCAATACTTCAGATCTGCAAATAAAATCTCATCAGAAACAATTCTTACTTCAAAGATTTGAAGTAATTTGAAATTTGGAGAGAAAATTGATGAGAGATGATGAAAAAAAATTGGAAGAGGCGATGTGGTCCTTGTTGGAGAAGAGAGGAAAAGGTTTGATAGTTGTGCAGACTGTGTGTTGGGAAACGATTTCTAAGTTTTGGTGATTACAAAAATCTACCGGGTAAAGACATCTACCGGGAAGAGACACCTACTGGATAAAGACATCTACCAGGAAGAGACACCTACTGGATGAAGACATCTACCGGGTGGAGACATCTACTGTATGAAGACATCTACCGGGTGGAGACATCTACTGGATGAAGACATCTACCGGGTGAAGACACCTACTGGATGAAGACAGCTACTGGGTGGAGACATCTACTGGATGAAGACATCTACCGGGTGAAGACACCTACTGGATGAAGACAGCTACCGGGTGAAGACACCTACTGGATGAAGACATCTACCGGGTAAAGACATCTACTGTATGAAGTCTGTCAACTGTCCAACTGACGTCTACTGGATTCAAGAGTATAACTGTATACTGAAGCCACAGGACCAGAAAAAGTGAATTCAGCAGCAGATCTAAAATACCAGTTGAAGTGAGTACAACTGAATCTGACAAAGGCACAACAGAACGACGGGCACTACGAATTCATCGCCACCAATTCCGTCAAATTCAAAGAGTCGTTGCTGAACAAAAAAGGAAGGAAGATAAACTTCATATGAAATGAGAAAGGAAACGGATTCTATGCAAAGCTTTCCATACAAAGAAAACATTACCGTTAGACAATGATATCTATAAATACAGCCTCTGGAAGAATGAAGATTAATGTTGAATCCTCCGATATAAGAATATTCAAAAATATCAATCAGTGAAAGATACTGAAGTTATATCTCTCTAAAGATTCAGCTAGAGCAGAAGTCCACTGATATATAAAAGATCATGTCAAACTGGTGTACTGCTCAAAGACAATTCAAGAACACTCGAAGCTTACAAGTGTAATACTCATTCAAAAGAGTGTTAGGAAATATAATTGTAAACATACCATAAACTTTGTGTTGCTAGGAGTTTAGGCTAAGTTGTGTGAAAGCCTACGAAGGTTGTATATTATAAAGTGTAAACCAAAGTCTTCTAGTGTATCCTTCCTGCAAAGGAAGAAGGGGAGACGTAGAAGCGTTGTGCTTCGAACTTCCAGAAACAATCTCTGTGTTATTTACTTACGTATTTTTGTTTACTTTAGTTCACTCACAAGTGCAGTAGACGTATTCCGCACTTTACTAAGTGTCTGCTAACTTGCACATTGGATTGGGAAGCTACTGCATTACCTTACAGTTTGAAGTAATCAGAAGAAGAATTGAATTTGAGGGTAGTGTTTATTCAAACCCCCCACCCCCCCCCCCCCCCTTCTAAATACACCTCCGATCCTAACAATTGGTATCAGAGCAGGTTCTTCTCAATCTTGAGATATACTAAAGATCAGATGGCCTCATTCAGCAAGATTCCTATGTTCAAGAAAGATGAATATGATGATTGGAGAATCCGTATGCAAGCACATCTAAGTGCTCAAGATGATGATATGTGGTATGTAATCACTGAAGGACCTATGAAGATCATGAAAATCAATACAGCTACTTCTACCACAAGTGGTGATCCACAAATGGTAAAAAAGGACAGATCTCAATGGTCAAATGAAGAAAGAAGAAAGCCAATCTGGACAACGTTGCTAAGGACATTTTGTTCAAAACTTTGGACAAAAATATGTTCAACAAAATAAAAATGTGTTCCACAGCTAAAGAAATCTGGGAGAAGATTGCCCAACTCTGTGAAGGAAATGATCAAACCAAAGAGAACAAGCTCACTGTGGCATTACAGAAGTTTGAGCATATCAAGATGATGAATGGAGAAACTCTCAACGAGTACGATGAAAGAGTGACCGGAATAATTAATGAACTCAGCAGTCTGGGTAAGGAGTTACCCAACAGAGAAGTCACCCTCAAGGTGATGAGAGGTCTCCCAAGAGAATGGGATGTCAAGACCATTGCTATGAGAGAATCAAAGGATATCAACAAGATAGATCTGCATGACCTGTGTGATATCCCCGAAATGATTAATTGCAATTTGGTGCATTAATTGTGTTCATATGATTAATTATGTGGTAATTAATTATGTGTTGGAATTATTATGTGGAAATGCTTAGTCACGTGTTAGAGTGACCCGGGATAGCATTTCAGGGTGCATGTTGGGTATGTTGGGAAATTATGGTTGGAAGCATGATTTATTTGCCTTGGTTAGCAATTAATTAGAAATCATGTGTTTAATTGATATTTTGGTGCATTTGGTTTAATGCTTTGGAAAATATCATGTTGGAGTGTTTTATACACCGTGGTATTGTATGCACCCTATTTTAACTTATAACCCCACCCCATCCACTCTCACTTTACCTTTACCAAACAACACCCAAACCCTTCCCCTTTCTCTCCATTTTCGAGTTCAAGCTTTGGGGTGAAGGGAAACCTTTCAAAAATCTGGATTTGTGGAGTATATTGGGTGATTTGAGGTCCCCAAGAGGTATGGATACCTCCCCATTGCTTTTATTGTGTTTAGATTGAGTTTGAAATGATTTTGAAGGGTTTTGAAATGGGTTTGTGTTGGGTTGTTGTGGGTTTGGTTATATGTTGAGTTTATACTTGTTTTGAAGTATATTTTGGTGGTTTATGTTGTATTTGATGTTGTTGATTTGTTGGGTTAAGTGTTGGAATGGTTTTGAGGTGCAAAAATGGAGGTTTTTCGGGCAACAGGGGTTGGCGATCGATCGCCCATTCCAGGCGATCGATCGCGCCCAGGCAGTAGGCTTTTCAAGCGTTTGGCGATCGATCGCCACTCTTGGGCGATCGATCGGCGCGGCTGGCGATCGATCACGCCAAGTGTGGCGATCGATCGCCGAAGGGTGAAAAATGTTGGTTCTCGGACAGTGTGGTTTGGCGATCGATCGCCGTGATGGGCGATCGATCGCGAAGGTTAAATTATGGTGTTTTTGGATTTTTTTGTAGGATTTTTGGTATTGGACTATTATTGGGTTCTAATATTGATTTGTGTGAATGTGTAGAACCATCCCAGGTGGCAACACAGCCAAGGCATTGAAGTCCTACCATATCCTACATTTTGGAAAGGTACGTAGTGGACGTACGGGCACCCAACGGTACATGTATCTTATATACTCATTGTTTATGCATTGTGGATGCAAGTATATATGTGGTATTGCATTGTGGATGCAAATACATGTTATGCATGATGTTTATGTAAGTAACCCCATGAGCATACAGTGCAGCGGAATAAAATTTTGGGATTACTAACACCGGACCTATACATAGGGATTCATATCGGATTAGAGAATACATAAGAATCTCACCCTTGTAGCGTGTTTGAAGCAGAATCCACGGAGCAGCACCACGTCCAACGCCTTCTCCGAGTCAATAGCAAAACTCGATTGGTTTTGCCTCAACGGAATCCACACGATCAAATCGAGTGAAGGGATGGTTTAATAACAAGTTGCTAGACAAGTTACTAAACCGGAACCAAAAACCACACTTTGATTCACAATCAAATTGGCACAAAATCACCAAGAACCACTCGGCTATGAAGTGGCCGAAAGTTCTTGATGGTGCGGCCGTGTGTCTTGCTTTTGGTGTTAGGTTTTGTGTTATGAAGTTGTCTTCCCATTAAACACCTTGCAATCATATTATATATGATTAATTAAAGGCTTTCTTAAAGTTTCATGGGCTTAAGCCCATGATTTAAATCCTTATGATTATTAATTAAGACTCCTCTTAATTATTTAATTCATCCCATGAATTTAATTTCCCTTCTCGATTTAATCTTTTGTGCGACCCGATAGGATCTCGTAATGTTGGCAGTGACATAAAATCTCATTTTATGTCGCAAGCATTGAGCGGTATCTAGCAACACATCGATGCTACCCAAATTACGAGAATGTCAATGACTCGACAATAACCTTTAGAACTTGTGATAATATTAATCATGTAACTTCATCCCTTTGTCCTTTGTGTTTAGATTGAACACGAGTCATGGAATAGTCATACTCGTATATTCAATCTGTATTTCTTGATCCCCAAGTAGAACTAGAATATACGAATAAGCTCGATATCTCATATCGACTCCTTCGAGCATGGCCATGCATTTTAGTTCTTACTTGATCAAGGGCCAAACACATCTCCTGTTATATAGGAGGGACAAATCCTATCTCGATCAGTCAACATCCCTCTACATAATTCGTAGTGTATCCAATAGTCGCCTTTATAGATTACCCTGTTACGGGTAACGTTTGACGATATCAAGATACATAACTCCTTATGTTGGGATCTCTGATGATCACAAGTCGTAAGGATTGTATACATTATTATCACTATGAGAATTGCATATGACGATCATATAACTATCCATGTTGAATTCCCATGGTGGGTCTGTCCAGTACATCGTTCTCTAACATGTACCCATATGTTGATTTGATATCTCATATCAATGAACAATTCATCGATCAACATATACTAGTCTCTACGTATTATCAATATCCCTTTTCATGGTAATACTTGACTAGGGACATCTTTAAGAATAATACAATATTATTCTAAGGACATTAACATATATATTAATTCACAATGCACAGTTAAAAGAATAATATATAATAATGAATTGCCATTCATAAATCCACAAACATTGTATGTCTTAAACAATCATCTAATGACTTGTCTTAGGGCATATCCCAACAAATCTCCCACTTGCACTAAGACCACTCAGACATATACCTAATGCCTAGATATCTAGTATGACGATCATGCTTCTGCTGTGACAGCGTCTTCGTCAATGGGTCAGATACATTATCATCTGTTGGTACTTTTCATATTTTAACATCTCCCCTTTCAACGATTTCTCGAATGAAATGGAAACGCCTAAGTATGTGCTTGGATCTTTGGTGAGATCTTGGTTCCTTAGCCAATGCGATCGCTCCATTGTTGTCACAATAGAGTTCTATCGGATCTTTAATGCTAGGCACCACTCCCAGTTCAGAAATGAACTTCCTCATCCAAACAGCTTCCTTTGCTGCATCCGAGGCAGCAATATACTCAGCTTCCGTTGTAGAATCGGCTACTGTTTCTTGCTTTGAACTCTTCCAGCTTACAGCACCTCCATTTAGGCAATACACATATCCAGATTGCGATCGAAAATCATCTTTGTCGGTTTGGAAGCTAGCATCAGTGTAACCCATTACATTGAGCTCTTCCTCACCTCCATAAATCAAGAATGTATCCTTAGTCCTTCTCAAGTACTTCAGGATGTTCTTGACAGCAATCCAGTGACCTTCACCTGGATCAACTTGATATCTGCTCGTCATGCTCAAAGCATACGATACATCGGGACGAGTACATATCATGGCATACATGATAGATCCAATAGCTGACGCGTATGGAATCTTACTCATGCGTTGTCTCTCATCTGGTGTTGAAGGACACTGTTCCTTCGAGAGATAAATACCATGTGTCATAGGCACAAATCCTTTCTTGGATTCTTGCATGCTAAACCTTTTAAGCACCTTGTCTATGTATGTACTTTGACTTAGACCAAGAAGCCTTCTCGATCTATCTCTATAGATCTTGATTCCTAATACATAGGTGGCTTCTCCTAAGTCTTTCATCGAAAAGCAGTTCCCTAGCCAAATCTTTACAGATTGCAAGGCAGGGATATCATTTTCAATAAGAAGTATGTCATCTACATACAACACTAGGAAAATGATTACGCTCCCACTGACCTTCTTGTAGACACAAGGTTCATCTTCATTTTTGATAAAACCAAACTCTTTGATTGCATCATCAAAACGAAGATTCCAACTCCGAGAAGCTTGCTTCAATCCATAAATGGATCGTTGTAGCTTGCATATCTTTCCAGCATCCTTTGGATCGACAAAACCCTCGGGCTGTGTCATGTACACATCCTCGAGCAGATTTCCACTAAGGAAAGCTGTTTTGACATCCATCTGCCAGATTTCATAATCATGAAATGCAGCTATTGCAAGTAAGATCCTTATGGATTTAACCATGGCCACTGGTGAAAAGGTTTCATCATAGTCAATACCATGAATTTGTTTGAATCCTTTTGCAACCAGCCGACCTTTATAGGTTTGTACGTTACCATCCATATCGGTCTTTTTCTTGAAAATCCATTTGCACCCTATGGGTCGTACCCCTTCAGGTGGATCAACCAAAGTCCATACTTGGTTTGCATACATGGATTCCATCTCAGATTTCATGGCCTCTTGCCATTTCTCAGAATCATTGCCCATTATAGCTTGTTGATAAGATGACGGCTCATCCTCATCAATAAGTAGTAAGTCACCTTGTTGAGTCACAAGAAATCCATATCTCTGTGGCTCCCGGTGTTCTCTTACAGACCTACGCTGGGCTTGTGTCTCTTGAGCAGGTACTTCTTCCACAACAGCTTGTGGTGCCTGCTCTGTTTCCATCTCAATCTCAGGTTCAGTGTTTTCTTGTGGTTGAACTTCACTAAGTTCTATTTTTCTCCCACTGGTTTTTCTAGAAATAAATTCTCTTTCAAGAAATACACCAGTCCGAGCAACAACTACTTTGTTCTCGGTGGGATAATAGAAATAGTACCCTTTCGTTTCCTTAGGATACCCCACAAATAAACACTTATCAGATTTGGGTCCAAGTTTGTTAGTGGCGTGACGTCTAACGAAAGCCTCACAACCCCAAATCTTCATAAAAGACATACTAGGACGCTTCCCAGTCCATATCTCATATGGTGTCTTTTCCACTGATTTAGATGGAACACGGTTCAGTAAGAAAATCGCTGTTTCTAGAGCGTGTCCCCAAAACGATATCGGAAGATCTGCATGACTCATCATTGATCTAACCATGTCTAACAAGGTTCGATTTCTCCTCTCGGATACACCATTCCATTGTGGAGTATACGGAGGAGTGAGCTGTGGGACTATGCCACACTCCTTTAGAGAGTCATGAAACTCTTGGCTTAAGTATTCACCTCCTCGATCTGATCGAAGGATTTTGATACTCTTGCCAAGTTGGTTTTGTACTTCATTCTTGAAATCTTTGAACTTTTCAAAGGTTTCATGTTTATGTTTCATTAGGTACACATACCCATATCTACTGAGGTCATCAGTAAATGTAACGAAGTATTGAAAACCACCTCTAGCTTGCGTACTTATTGGTCCACATACATCACTATGTATTAGTCCCAATAAAACATTTGCCCTTTCAACATGTCCCTTGAAAGGGGGTTTAGTCATCTTGCCCATTAAACAAGATTCGCATGTTTCATATGATTCAAAATCAAATGAATCTAATACTCCATCCTTATGAAGTTTAGATATGCGGTTCTCGTTTATGTGGCCCAAGCGACAGTGCCAGAGATAAGTCGGATTACAATCATTATTTTTAATCCTTTTAGTATTTATGTTATAGATAGGCATATCAAGATTTAATACATAAAGACCATTCACCATTTGTGCACTAGCATAAAACATATCATTTAAATAAATAGAACAACAATTGTCCTTTATTATAAATGAAAAACCATACTTGTCTAAACAAGAAATAGAAATAATGTTTTTAGTAATTGAAGCACAAAATAACAGTCTTTTAAAATCAGTGATAAACCAGAAGGTAAAGCTAAATGATAATCTCCTATAGCTAATGCAGCAACTCTTGCTCCATTTCCAACTCGGAGATCAACTTCACCTTTCGCCAATGTCCTACTCCTTTTGAGATCCTGCACATTTACACAAATGTGAGATCCACATCCAGTATCTAATACCCATGATGAAGAAGTAGATAAATTGACTTCTATAACAAAAATACCTGAAGCGGAAGTCACACTTCCTTTCTTTAGATCCTCCAGATATACTTTGCAGTTTCTTTTCCAATGGCCGGTCTCACCGCAATGGAAACAGTTCCCTTCCTTTGCTATCCCTCCCTTTGGTTTCAGTGCATGAGACTTTGGCTTAGATTTAGCAAAGACCTTCTTTGCTTTCTTGTTGCCTTTAGCTTTGGCCCTTCCTTTGCCCTTATTCACAATAAGGACATTTGTGGCCTTAGTCTTCTTAGTATTTGCTTCATATGTTCTCAACATACCAAGCAATTGTGGTAAAGTCTTTTCCATGTCAATCATATTGTAATTTACTACAAATTGACTGAAGCTTTCAGGCAACGATTGCAAGATCACATCGGTGGCCAACTCTTGGTCCAATGGAAAACCCAGCTTGTCCAGATTCTCAATGTACCCAATCATCTTGAGCACATGAGTTCCAACCAAGCTTCCTTCTACCATCCTGCACTGGAATAACGCTTTAGAGACGTCATACCTCTCTTGTCTAGCTTGCTGTTGGTACAACTGCTTTAAGTGTTCGATCATATCGAACGCCTCCATTTCCTCATGTTGCTTCTGAAGCTCAGAGTTCATGGTGGCAAGCATGAGGCACCCAACATCAAGTGCGTCACTCTGATGCTTCTTGTAAGCATCTTTTTCGGTTCTTGTAGCCGTTAGGGGAGGTTCCTCAGCGGGTAAGGGTTCCTCTAGGACATATTGTTTTTTTTCTTGTTTGAGGACTATCCTCAAGTTCCTATGCCAGTCTAGGAAATTCGTCCCATTTAGTTTGTCCTTCTCAAGGACCGATCGCAGTGATAAAGTGCTAGTAACGTTGTTAGTTGCCATGGATATCTACAATATAAATATGCAAAATAAGTTTATGATTTAAATCATTTAACATGGTCTTATATTAAATGATACTCCCACTATTTTGTTTGAAAAATATCAACCCTCGAAACCTTTAGTGGGCCAAGATCCATATTTCACTTAATCTTGAGTTAGCTTTGGCTAATCGCCCAAGACTCGGTTATTTAGGTAGACAACACTTTGTCAATTATATCACATATAATTCTTGGATAGTTGGACGAACAACGCTTTGTTCAATTCATCAAATGAATTAAAATCCAACCCATGCCTCTAGGTTCCCAATCCTATTGAGATAACCTAGTTAAGTCGTACCCAATTAAAGTATAACGGATATCACTTTTATCCTTTCGCGCCTTACTAAGATTGCCACGGTGCTTTGCTTTGGCAAACCCACACATGTACAATCGAAGTTATTGACGAGTACTTTTATTTTGGAAGGCATCTAAAACTTAATATTTTAGAGGGATTTATTGATCTCATGATTAATTTGATAATTTAAAATATGTCCACTACATATAGTTGTATACATATCTACATATATGTGTAATACTATTATCAAACTAAAACATAAGATAAATCATGCATCAAAATACATAATTAAACGTGACATGTTATAGCCCCTACTAACGATTTTCTCAAGCCAATGAGAAATCCTATGAGTCAACCTAAGGTAACTTCATAAGCACCTTCCTTTGGCTCCAATTTGTGAATGGCCTCCTCATCCCGGCACGATGCTCCATCTTCATTGATCACCATCAATAAAATAAACTACACTATTTACAAGATATAGAATTCCTCGATTCACATTCGAGGGGAACATAGGGGAGGGATTACATTTAGAATGAAATAGAGAAAGGCACGACACGCAGGTCGTATTATAAATTACAAACATCCACAAATCCTATCTAATAGGTCAAAGGGCTATAACCACGCACCAAGCTCAAACAACACATAAAGCATGCATTAACATTTAATTAATTAAATTCTAAACATTTTAAATTTAATTCTAATTAAAACTGTAAAATAATTTTTGAAAAATTATCGTACGCTCGGGACATCACATGCCACGAACTAAAGCGACTAAGACTCGAACCACCATGGTTCGAACCATGAAGCACACGGCTGGACCAATAGTGGGCCTAGGGTTTGAAACCCTAGCCCACGGCCGAGCCATGCTCGAGCGGTGGCGGCGAGCCCATGCACGGCTGCTAGGGTTCGAAACCCTAGCCGTCATGAGTTAGCCGTCACGAGCCAATGGGTTCAAAAACCCTAATTTTGCGGCGGCTCGGCTCATGCTCGAGCCAGGGTCCGAACCCTAGCCCTTAAGCGACGGCTGCTTGGCCATGCACGAGCCAATGGGTTCGAAACCCTAGCAACATGCGGCGGCCGTGAGCCATGATGACTAGGGTTCGAAACCCTAGCCTTTTGCAAGCGGCGGCCGAGCCATGGTGACTAGGGTTCGAAACCCTAGCCCTTAGGTGGTCTCGGTCGTGAGCCATTTTACCGGTTTTGATCACGAATTATCATATATTTCGATCCGTCAATTATATCATATATAATATCATACGATGATTTTCGCAAACTCGATTTAATCCATATCATATATGAAAATACAGTTTTAAATAGCATGCAATATAAGCTCTAATATGATTAACACAATTTAATCACATAAATCCGATATGAGCCTTGAACCTGGCTCTGATACCACTGTAAGTAACCCCATGAGCATACAGTGCAGCGGAATAAAATTTTGGGATTACTAACACCGGACCTATACATAGGGATTCATATCGGATTAGAGAATACATAAGAATCTCACCCTTGTAGCGTGTTTGAAGCAGAATCCACGGAGCAGCACCACGTCCAACGCCTTCTCCGAGTCAATAGCAAAACTCGATTGGTTTTGCCTCAACGGAATCCACACGATCAAATCGAGTGAAGGGATGGTTTAATAACAAGTTGCTAGACAAGTTACTAAACCGGAACAAAAAACCACACTTTGATTCACAATCAAATTGGCACAAAATCACCAAGAACCACTCGGCTATGAAGTGGCCGAAAGTTCTTGATGGTGCGGCCGTGTGTCTTGCTTTTGGTGTTAGGTTTTGTGTTATGAAGTTGTCTTCCCATTAAACACCTTGCAATCATATTATATATGATTAATTAAAGGCTTTCTTAAAGCTTCATGGGCTTAAGCCCATGATTTAATTAATCCTTATGATTATTAATTAAGACTCCTCTTAATTATTTAATTCATCCCATGAATTTAATTTCCCTTCTCGATTTAATCTTTTGTGCGACCCGATAGGATCTCGTAATGTTGGCAGTGACATAAAATCTCATTGTATGTCGCAAGCATTGAGCGGTATCTAGCAACACATCGATGCTACCCAAATTACGAGAATGTCAATGACTCGACAATAACCTTTAGAACTTGTGATAATATTAATCATGTAACTTAATCCGTTTGTCCTTTGTGTTTAGATTGAACACGAGTCATGGAATAGTCATACTCGTATATTCAATCTTTATTTCTTGATCCCCAAGTAGAACTAGAATATACGAATAAGCTCGATATCTCATATCGACTCCTTCGAGCATGGCCATGCATTTTAGTTCTCACTTGATCAAGGGCCAAACACATCTCCTGTTATATAGGAGGGACAAATCCTATCTCGATCAGTCAACATCCCTCTACATAATTCGTAGTGTATCCAATAGTCGCCTTTATAGATTACCCTGTTACGGGTAACGTTTGACGATATCAAGATACATAACTCCTTATGTTGGGATCTCTGATGATCACAAGTCGTAAGGATTGTATACATTATTATCACTATGAGAATTGCATATGACGATCATATAACTATCCATGTTGCATTCTCATGGTGGGTCTGTCCAGTACATCGTTCTCTAACATGTACCCATATGTTGATTTGATATCTCATATCAATGAACAATTCATCGATCAACATATACTAGTCTCTACGTATTATCATTATCCCTTTTCATGGTAATACTTGACTAGGGACATCTTTAAGAATAATACAATATTATTCTAAGGACATTAACATATATATTAATTCACAATGCACAGTTAAAAGAATAATATATAATAATGAATTGCCATTCATAAATCCACAAACATTGTATGTCTTAAACAATCATCTAATGACTTGTCTTAGGGCATATCCCAACAGTTTATAGATGCATATGATTATTGGTGCACATCCCATGAGTCGTGGTCATCCCTTGATGATTTTAATGCTTGCCGCTATTTGTTTGGTTCCGCTAAATGTGAAGCGAGGGGTGGGAGCGCCGCATGTCACATTTGAGTGTGGTTATCATATAGGGCGAGGAAAGGGTATTTGCCGCTCAATGAGAGGCGAGGGGTGGGAGTCCCGCATGTCCATTGAAGCGAGGTTATCCTATGCCGCCTATATGTAAATAAGCGAGGGGCATTAAAATACATTGTGATGGACAGACTAGGGATTGGTGATCAGTATTTGGTATTGATGAGCTGGTATATGTCATGACATGTTTAGACCATTTAAAAATAATCTATTGATTATACTCATGAGTTATGGTACAGGGACAACCAAACGGGAAGCGTTTGAAATGCATGGGGAAAACAGGAAGTGTTTTATTATGATTATGCATTTACGCTTTATCTTCATATTGTGTTGAATATGAATGATTATTATTGCTCATGTTTGGGGGTTGTCCTTGTAGGTACATGTTTGGCATGATAGAAGGGCTAGACGGGTTGAGATGGTGAGCTTGTTGAGGATGCTTTTGGGACTTGAAGGACAGGATTATTTTGGATAGTATCTACTCTAGGAGTAGTATAAAACTATAGTTGAACACATTCATTGATTGGAATGTAATTAATCCTTTTGGTAGTCCATATTTTTTTGCATGTAATGCTTAAGCTCATAGACTCAACACGTTCTTTTACACTCTGATCTTTTATATTAGCTCTATTATGCCTTGATTCCGCACTTAAGGATTAGGGTCCTTACATTAGTGGTATCAGAGCAGTGGTTAGAGAACCCGGGAACGAGTGAAGGGTAGCCTTAGCATGATTGGCTAGGTGCTTACATTTGAAGCATGTTTATGCATGTGGTGCATATTAATGTATATCCTGTTATACTAACGTGCTTATTCTCATTCCTGTTATCTAACGGCATATATATATATTGCTTTGGACTTGTTGTTAACATTTGTGTTACAGCATGGCTGCTAATGAGGAGGTTGGAGATGTTGGTAGTGTGAACGCAAGTATTGGACAGGCAAACCCCCTACCTCCACCGGCCGTAGGCATGGAACCCGTAGCTCAGTTATTACCACCGTGAGATCAGTCTGACGCAATTTCTGTCTTACCATCCGCCCCGGTTTGAGGGGACAGAGTCCGGAGAAGAGGCTGAAGAGTGGCTGGAAAGACTTGAACAGATCTTTGTATCGGCTCCTTGTGCTGTTACAGCTTGGGATTTATTTACCTTATGTGGAAATGCATGGGCATGTGGATAGGGTGACCCGGGATTGCATTTTAGGGTGCATGTGGTGCATGTTGGGTAAATATTATGGGAAGCATGATTTATTTGCCTTGGTTAGCAATTTATGAGGAATCATGTGTTAATTGATATTATGGTGCATTTTGAGTAAATGCTTTGAAAAATATCATGTTGGGGGTGTTTTATACACCATGGAATTCTTTTGGTATCATTTTAATAAACTCACATTTTAATACTCAACCCCACTCTTTCAACCTCACTCTTACTTTACCAAATATCACACCCAAACCCTTCCCTTCCCCTTAATTTCGAGTTCCACCTTTGGGGTGAAGAGGAGACCTTGCAAACTTTGATTTGTGGAAGATCGTTGGGTGATTTGAGATCCCCAAGAGGTATGGGTACCTCATGGTTTATTTTTGTAAGGTTTTGTTTAAGTTTGGGTTGGTTTTGAAGGGTTTAAAATGGGTTTGTGTTGGGTGTTGTGATTTTGGTAGTGTTTTGGTTGGATGTGGTTTATATGAGTTTGTTATGATGTTTATGGGTGGTTTTGAGTTGTTGGGTTTGATTAATGTGGGTATTGGTGGGTTTGTTTGTGTTTGGGAAGGAGATGGGTGAATAGTGCCCGAATCTCGCTTGCCCGCAGCTCGACGATCGATCGGCGTCCGCTCGCGATCGATCGCGAGCAACAGCGCTGAGGTAGTGCGCTTCAGCGATCGATCGCGAGATGCGCGCGATCGATCGGCGAGGCCGCGATCGATCGGCGCTAGCTCCGCGATCGATCGCGGATTGTTTATTTTTGTTGGCTGAGACAGTGTGGTCTCGCGATCGATCGGGGCTTGTTGGCGATCGATCGCGAGACACCAAAAATGGTGTTTTTGGGTGTTTTTGTGGGATTTTTGTATTGGACTATTATTGGGTTCTAATATTGGTATTTGTGAATATGTAGAACCAACCCAGGTGGCAACGCAGCCAAGGAATTGAGGTCCAACCACATTCCACTTTTTGGAAAGGTACGTATTGGACGTACGGGCACCCAACGGTAACATGTATTTTATATACTCATTGTTTATGCATTATGGATGCGAGTATATATGTGGTATTGCATTGTGGATGCATATACATGTTGATTTATGCCATATGTGGTATTGCATTGTGGATGCATATATATGGTAATTTATGCATATTGATGATAGATGCATATGATGATTATTGGATGCACATCCCATGAGTCGTGGTCATCCTTTGATGATTTTAATGCTTGCCGCTTTTTGTATTGGTTCCGCTAAATGTGAAGCGAGGGGTGGGAGCGCCGCATGTCACATTTGAGCGTGGTTATCATATAGGACGAGGAAAGGGTATTTGCCGCTCAATGAGAGGCGAGGGGTGGGAGTCCCGCAGTCCATTGAAGCGAGGTTATCCTATGCCGTCTATATGTAAATAAGCGAGGGGCATTAAAATACACTGTGATGGACAGACTAGGGAATGGTGACCAATAATTGGTACTGTTGAGATGGTATATGATGTCATGACATGTTTTGGCCATTAAAAATAATCTGTTGATTATACTCATGAGTTATGGTACAGGGACAACCAAACGGGAAGCGTTTGAAATGCATGGGAAAACAGGAAGTGTTTTATATTGATTATGCATTTACGCTTTATCTTCATATTGTGTTGAATATGAATGATTATTATTGCTCATGTTTGGGGGTTGTCCTTGTAGGTACCTTTTTGGCATGATAGCAAGCTTTGAACGGGTTGAGGTGGTGAGCTTGTGAAGCATTCTTTTGAGGATTAAAGGACAGGATTATTTTGTCTAGTGTCTACTCTAGGAGTAGTGTAAAACTAGTTGATAGCATTCATTGATGAGGAATGTAATTAATCCATTCTTTTTGGAAGTCCTTATTATTATGGCATGTAATGCTTAAAGCTCATAGACTCAACATGTTCTTTTCTCACTCTGATCATTATATTAGCTCTATTATGCCTTGTTTCCGCACTTAAGGATTAGGGTCCTTACATTAGTGGTATCAGAGCAGTGGTTAGCGAACCCGGGAACGAGTGAAGGGTAGCCTTAGCATGTTTGGCTAGGTGCTTACATTTGGAGCATGTTTATGCATGTGGTGCATATTGATGTATATCCTGTTATACTAACATGCTTATATCACTCCTGTTATCTAACGACATGATATATATTGCTTTGGATTGTTGTTAACATTTGTGTTACAGCATGGCTGCTAATGAGGAAGTCGGAGATGTTGGGAGTGTGAATGCGAGTATTGGACAGGCTAATCCTCTACCTCCACCGGCTGTAGGGATGGAACCAGTAGTTCAGTTATTGCTACCGGGTGAGATTAGCTTGACGCAGTTTCTGTCTTATCATCCGCCCCGGTTTGAGGGGACAGAGTCCGGAGAAGAAGCGGAAGAGTGGCTGGAAAGACTTGAGCAGATCTTTGTATCGGCTCCTTGTGCTGTTACTGCTTGGATGAGGCTGGCGGAGTTTCAGTTAGCCAAGAAACCTCTGATGTGGTGGAGGAGCACAGTGATGGAGATGAGAGCACAGGGTGCTGTGGTTGACTGGACTCTCTTCAGGACTAGGTTTCTGAACCGATACTTCTCCGCTGCAGCAAGACAGACAAAGGAGGATGAATTTACAAGTCTGAGGCAGGGGAACATGACAGTGGCAGACTATGCCACACGGTACTCTTCGTTGCTGAGGTACGTCCCCCACATTGCCACCAGTGGAAACGCTAAGATGAGGAACTTTATGAAGGGATTGCGACCGGAGCTCTATGACCGGGTTATAACTAATAACCCAACTTCTTTTGATGACGCTCTCACAAGAGCGGAGCTTGCCGAGCTAGGAGTGGGAGCTTACGCTATGCCACCACCGGTACCGCAACAGAGGCAGACTAGTGACAGTTTGAGGCCTCGGGGTGAGCCATTTAAGCCCCGTGGTGCCTCTTCATCTTCGCGGTATGGCGGAAAGAAACACTTTGGACAGAAACAGGATGGCAAGAAGGGTAATTGGTCCGCAAATAGAGGATCTTCACAAGGGGATAGGCCGGGAGAGCCGAGGTGTAACAATTGTGGAGGGCCACATTCTTCAAACAAGTGCCCTGCTTGTTTTAGCTGTGGCAAGATGGGCCACATTGCTCGGTATTGTCCCACCAGGGGAGGCCAGTCAGAGTATCAGGGCAACAGGCCAAGGTTTGAGGACAGGACAGTGCAGCAGAGGCAGCAGTTTGGGCCTCGTCCATCGGGAGGTCAGATAGTGGGACCACCCCAGGGACAGGTGTACGCACTGACCAGGGAGCAGGCTCAGGCAGCTCCAGAGGAGGTGATTGCCGGTACGTGTCATTTATTTACGTACCCTACTTTTGTTTTGATAGATACAGGTGCCTCCCATTCCTTTGTGTCTGTGGGATTCGTAGAGAGACACCATATGCGCACGTCTCCTTTGCCCACGCCTCTTTTGGTCTCGACACCCACTGGAAGAAATGTTGTTGCTGATCAGTTTATGGCAGACTGCCTCATTTATTTTGAGGGCAACGAATTGAGATCAGACTTGATTGTGCTGGGTATGTCAGACTTTGACTGCATCTTGGGAATTGATGTTCTGAACAGATATCAGGCAGTGGTAGATTGCCGACAGAGGACAGTGAAGTTCAGACCTGAGTTGGGCAGTCAGTGGACCTTATATGGCAACGGTTCTCGTGCAAAGATTCCGTTGATTTCAGCGATCAAGATGACTCAACTGTTGGAACGTGGACACACGGGCTATCTTATCTATGCCGTGGACACGTCTGGGAAGGATAAGGAACTGAGAGTTGAGGATGTGCCAGTTGTGGCAGAATTTACTGATGTATTTCCAGAAGAGATCCCAGGATTCCCACCGGCCAGGGAAGTTGAGTTTGGGATCGAGTTGCTGCCAGGGACATCCGCTATCTCTCGTGCACCTTATAGGATGGCACCGGCAGAGTTGAGAGAGTTGAAAGAACAGTTGCAGGATCTCCTTGACAAGGGATATATACGCCCGAGCGTGTCGCCATGGGGCGCACCAGTTCTCTTTGTGAAGAAGAAGGACGGTTCGATGCGGCTGTGCATCGATTACCGGCAGCTGAATAAGGCTACAGTGAAGAACAAGTATCCTCTCCCAAGGATTGACGACTTGTTTGATCAGTTGCAAGGTACCAGGGTGTATAGCAAGATTGATTTGAGGTCCGGGTATCATCAGATTCGGGTCAGAGAGGATGATGTGCAGAAGACAGCATTCCGGACACGATACGGGCATTATGAGTTCTTAGTGATGCCGTTCGGTGTGACGAATGCTCCAGCAGTCTTCATGAGTCTGATGAACAGAGTGTTTCAGCAGTATCTTGATCAGTTCGTCATCGTGTTTATTGACGACATTCTTATCTACTCCCGGAGCGAGGAAGATCATGTGAAACACTTGAGGACAGTGCTTCAGATTCTCAGAGAGCATCAGTTGTATGCTAAGCTCAGTAAGTGCGAGTTTTGGCTGAGCAGTGTAGTGTTTCTGGGGCATGTCATTTCGAGCAGCGGGATATCAGTGGACCCCAAGAAGATTGAGGCTGTGATGGAGTGGGCTGCCCCCACTTCTGTGCCTGAGATCCGGAGTTTTCTTGGTTTGGCCGGGTATTATCGGCGCTTTGTTGAGGGCTTTTCGAAGATTGCCAAGCCGCTGACTCAGTTGACTCAGAAGGGTGTGCCTTTCTTTTGGTCAGAAGCTTGTGAGGAGAGCTTCCAGGAGTTGAAGCACCGGTTGACGACGGCGCCAGTGTTAGTGATCCCGATGGAGAACTCCAGATTTGTTCTGTATACTGATGCATCACTGCAGGGCCTTGGATGTGTTCTGATGCAAGATAAGTATGTGGTAGCTTATGCATCGAGGCAGTTGAAGCCGCATGAGACCAGATATCCAGTTCATGACTTGGAATTGGCGGCTATCATCTTCGCCCTGAAGATCTGGAGACATTATTTGTATGGTACTTCATTCACCATATACACGGACCACAAGAGCCTCAAATTTTTATTCACTCAGGCGGAGCTGAACATGAGGCAGAGGAGATGGATGGACCTACTCAAGGACTATGACTATGAGATAGAGTACCATCCCGGGAAAGCCAATTTGACAGCGGACGCCTTGAGCCGGAAAGTGAGGAGTTCTGCTGAGGACGTCATCCATTTGTCGGCTATGATGACCTCCTATTGCCATCTCGGCTATGATTTTGATATAGATGCATCACCAGTGTATGTCTCTACCTTATTAGCTGAGCCAGATATTTATGAGAACATCAGGAGAGCTCAGAGATCAGATGCTGAGGTTCAGAGATGGTTGTCTATAGTGCATCTTGGTCAGCCGACGAAGTTCAGAATAGCCGATGACGGGTCTTTGAGATTGGGTGACCGTTGGGTGGTTCCAAGTACGCCGGAGTTGCGTAAGGGGATCTTGGAGCGAGCTCACAGTAGCAGACTTAGCATCCACCCGGGCGGGAAGAAGATGTACAGAGATCTGCGTGGTCAGTTTTGGTGGAAGAGAATGAAGTCTGATGTCGTCGCTTTTGTGAAGAGGTGTTTGATCTTCCAGCAGGTTAAGGCAGAGAGACAGAGACCTGGCGGCGAGCTGAGAAGCTTGGAGATACCGAAGTGGAAGTGGGAGCACATTTCCATGGACTTCGTGACTCATTTGCCGAGGAGTGCTTCAGGCTTCGATGCTATTTGGGTGATTGTGGATCGATTGACCAAGGTGGCTCATTTTATCCCCTATAGCATGACTTTCACATTTTTGAGGATGGCGCAGTTGTATATTAGAGATGTGGTGAGATTGCATGGGATCCCCGTTTCCATTGTGTCAGATCGAGATCCGTGATTCACATCTCATTTTTGGGAAGGTCTTCAGTCAGCTTTGGGAACTGAAGTCAGATTGAGTACTGCTTATCATCCTCAGACGGATGGCCAGACCGAGCGCACGATTCAGACGCTCGAGGACATGTTGAGAGCTTGGGTATTGGAGTTCGACGCCTCTTGGCAAGATTCAGTGCCTCTGGTAGAGTTTTCTTATAACAATAGCTACCAGGCAAGTGTTCAGATGGCTCCGTTTGAAGCTCTTTATGGCAGACGATGTAGATCACCCTTATGTTGGGATGATTTGGACAGTAGACCAGTCGGAGGGCCTGAGTTGATCCGGGAAATGGAAGAGAAGATAAAGATTATAAGGCAGAAAATGAAAGCAGCCCAAGACAGACAGGCAGCTTATGCAAATAAACGGCGGAGACCGTTGGAATTTCAGTTGGGAGATAAGGTCTTTTTGAAGATCTCGCCTTTCAGAGGCGTTGTGCGATTTGGAATGCGCGGGAAATTGTCTCCAAGGTATGTTGGACCGTACAAGATTTTGCAGCGCATTGGCACCTTAGCTTACCGACTGGCTTTGCCGCCTTCTTTATCTGGGATACACGACGTGTTTCATGTGTCTATGTTGCGGAAGTATGAGCCGGATCCGTCGCATGTGTTACAGCCTTCCGAAGTTCAGTTAGAGTCCGATGTGTCTTATGTGGAACGGCCTGTCAGAATTCTGGATCGAGCAGACCGCAGACTTCGGAACAAAGTGATACCTATGATCAAGGTTCAGTGGGATCGCATGGGTGTCGAGGATGCTACGTGGGAGACGGAGCAGCATATGGTGCAGCACTACCCGGAACTATTCTCTGGTATGAGTTTATGTTTAGTTTCTGTTGGGGTAAGTGCATGTGATTTCGAGGATGAAATCTTATAAGTAGGGGAGTATTGTGACATCCCCGAAATGGTTAATTGCTTTTTGGTGCATTAATTGTGTTTACATGATTAATTATGTGGTAATTGATTATGAGTTGGGATTTATTTACCTTATGTGGAAATGCATGGGCATGTGGATAGGGTGACCCGGGATTGCATTTTAGGGTGCATGTGGTGCATGTTGGGTAAATATTATGGGAAGCATGATTTATTTGCCTTGGTTAGCAATTTATGAGGAATCATGTGTTAATTGATATTATGGTGCATTTTGAGTAAATGCTTTGAAAAATATCATGTTGGGGGTGTTTTATACACCATGGAATTCTTTTGGTATCATTTTAATAAACTCACATTTTAATACTCAACCCCACTCTTTCAACCTCACTCTTACTTTACCAAATATCACACCCAAACCCTTCCCTTCCCCTTAATTTCGAGTTCCACCTTTGGGGTGAAGAGGAGACCTTGCAAACTTTGATTTGTGGAAGATTGTTGGGTGATTTGAGATCCCCAAGAGGTATGGGTACCTCATGGTTTATTTTTGTAAGGTTTTGTTTAAGTTTGGGTTGGTTTTGAAGGGTTTAAAATGGGTTTGTGTTGGGTGTTGTGATTTTGGTAGTGTTTTGGTTGGATGTGGTTTATATGAGTTTGTTATGATGTTTATGGGTGGTTTTGAGTTGTTGGGTTTGATTAATGTGGGTATTGGTGGGTTTGTTTGTGTTTGGGAAGGAGATGGGTGAATAGTGCCCGAATCTCGCTTGCCCGCAGCTCGACGATCGATCGGCGTCCGCTCGCGATCGATCGCGAGCAACAGCGCTGAGGCAGTGCGCTTCAGCGATCGATCGCGAGATGCGCGCGATCGATCGGCGAGGCCGCGATCGATCGGCGCTAGCTCCGCGATCGATCGCGGATTGTTTATTTTTGTTGGCTGAGACAGTGTGGTCTCGCGATCGATCGGGGCTTGTTGGCGATCGATCGCGAGACACCAAAAATGGTGTTTTTGGGTGTTTTTGTGGGATTTTTGGTATTGGACTATTATTGGGTTCTAATATTGGTATTTGTGAATATGTAGAACCAACCCAGGTGGCAACGCAGCCAAGGAATTGAGGTCCAACCACATTCCACTTTTTGGAAAGGTACGTATTGGACGTACGGGCACCCAACGGTAACATGTATTTTATATACTCATTGTTTATGCATTATGGATGCGAGTATATATGTGGTATTGCATTGTGGATGCATATACATGTTGATTTATGCCATATGTGGTATTGCATTGTGGATGCATATACATGGTAATTTATGCATATTGATGATAGATGCATATGATGATTATTGGATGCACATCCCATGAGTCGTGGTCATCCTTTGATGATTTTAATGCTTGCCGCTTTTTGTATTGGTTCCGCTAAATGTGAAGCGAGGGGTGGGAGCGCCGCATGTCACATTTGAGCGTGGTTATCATATAGGACGAGGAAAGGGTATTTGCCGCTCAATGAGAGGCGAGGGGTGGGAGTCCCGCAGTCCATTGAAGTGAGGTTATCCTATGCCGTCTATATGTAAATAAGCGAGGGGCATTAAAATACACTGTGATGGACAGACTAGGGAATGGTGACCAATAATTGGTACTGTTGAGATGGTATATGATGTCATGACATGTTTTGGCCATTAAAAATAATCTGTTGATTATACTCATGAGTTATGGTACAGGGACAACCAAACGGGAAGCGTTTGAAATGCATGGGAAAACAGGAAGTGTTTTATATTGATTATGCATTTACGCTTTATCTTCATATTGTGTTGAATATGAATGATTATTATTGCTCATGTTTGGGGGTTGTCCTTGTAGGTACCTTTTTGGCATGATAGCAAGCTTTGAACGGGTTGAGGTGGTGAGCTTGTGAAGCATTCTTTTGAGGATTAAAGGACAGGATTATTTTGTCTAGTGTCTACTCTAGGAGTAGTGTAAAACTAGTTGATAGCATTCATTGATGAGGAATGTAATTAATCCATTCTTTTTGGAAGTCCTTATTATTATGGCATGTAATGCTTAAAGCTCATAGACTCAACATGTTCTTTTCTCACTCTGATCATTATATTAGCTCTATTATGCCTTGTTTCCACACTTAAGGATTAGGGTCCTTACAGGTATGTTCCCCACATTGCCACCAATGGGCACGCAAAGATGAGGAACTTTATGAAGGGATTGCGACCGGAGCTCTATGACCGGGTTATCACCAATAACCCAACTTCTTTTGATGATGCTCTCACAAGAGCGGAGCTTGCCGAGCTTGGAGTGGGAGCTTATTCTAGTACTGTATCCCCACAAATGTCCCAACAGAGACAAGCTCCTGACAGTTTGAGGCCCCGGGGAGAACCATTTAAGCCTCGTGGCGCCTCTTCATCTTCACGTTTTGGTGGAAAGAAATTCTTTGGACAGAAGCAGGAGGGCAAGAAGGGCAATTGGTCCGCCAACCGAGGGTCCACGCAAGGAAATAGGCCGGGAGAGCCTAGGTGCGACAATTGTGGAGGGCCACATTCTTCAAACAAGTGTCCTGCCTGTTATATCTGTGGCAGGATGGGCCACATCGCTCGGTATTGCCCCACCCGGGGAGGAAAGTCAGAGTTTCAGGGCAACATGCCGAGGTTTGATGATAGGACAGTGCAGCAGAGGCAGCAGTTTGGGCCTCGACCATCGAGAGGTCAGACAGTGGGACCGCCCCAGGGACAGGTGTATGCACTGACCAGAGAGCAGGCCCAGGCAGCCCCAGAGGAGGTGATCGCCGGTACGTGTCATTTATTTACGTACCATGCTTTTATTTTGATCGATACAGGTGCCTCCCACTCTTTTGTATCGGTGGGTTTTGTGGAAAGACACCATATGCGCACGTCTTCTTTACCCACGCCTCTCCTTGTCTCGACACCCACTGGAAGAAATGTCGTTGCTGATCAGTTTATGGCAGACTGCCTCATTTATTTTGAGGGCAACGAGTTGAAGGCAGACTTGATCGTATTGGGCATGTCAGACTTCGACTGCATCTTGGGTATTGATATTCTGAACAGATATCAGGCAGTGGTAGATTGCCGGCAGAGGACAGTGAAGTTCAGACCTGAGTTGGGCAGTCAGTGAACCTTCTATGGCAACGGTTCTCGTGCGAAGATTCCGTTGATTTCAGCGATCAAGATGACTCAGTTGTTGGAACGTGGCCACACGGGTTATCTCATTTATGCCGTGGACACGTCTGGGAAGAGTAAAAATTTGAGAGTTGAGGATGTGCCAGTAGTGGCAGAGTTTGCTGATGTATTCCCAGAAGAGATCCCAGGATTTCCACCGGCTAGGGAAGTTGAGTTTGGGATCGAGCTGTTGCCAGGGACATCCGCTATCTCTCGTGCACCTTATAGGATGGCACCGGCTGAGTTGAGAGAGTTGAATGAACAGTTGCAGGATCTCCTGGACAAGGGATATATACGCCCGAGTGTGTCGCCATGGGGCGCACCAGTTCTCTTTGTGAAGAAGAAGGACGGTTCGATGCGGTTGTGCATCGATTATCGGCAACTGAATAAGGCTACAGTGAAGAACAAGTATCCTCTTCCAAGGATCGACGATCTGTTTGATCAGTTGCAAGGTACCAGGGTGTATAGCAAGATTGATTTGAGATCCGGGTATCATCAGATTCGAGTCAGAGAGGAAGATGTGCAGAAGACAGCTTTCGGGACTCGATATGGACATTATGAGTTCTTAGTGATGCCGTTCGGCGTGACGAATGCTCCAGCGGTCTTTATGAGTCTGATGAACAGAGTGTTTCAGCCGTATCTTGATCAGTTCGTCATTGTGTTTATTGACAACATTCTCATCTACTCCCGGAGTGAGGAAGAGCATGTGAAACACTTGAGGACAGTGCTTCAGATTCTCAGAGAGCATCAGTTGTATGCTAAGCTCAGTAAGTGTGAATTTTGGCTGAGCAGTGTAGTGTTTCTGGGGCATGTCATATCGAGCAGTGGGATATCTGTAGATCCCAAGAAGATTGAGGCTGTGATGGAGTGGGCTGCCCCCACTTCTGTGCCGGAGATTCGGAGCTTCCTTGGTTTGGCCGGATATTATCGACGATTTCTCGAGGGCTTTTCGAAGATTGCCAAGCCGTTGACGCAGTTGACTCAGAAGGGAGTGCCTTTCTTTTGGTCAGAAGCTTGTGAGGAGAGCTTCCAGGAGTTAAAGCACCGGTTGACGACGGCTGTGATAACCAGAAATTATGGATGTTAATCCCGGAGTGTTAATAACCCGTAAAGTTGTTTTACGTGGCAATTGGAGTTTAATCGAAGTGTTGAGCCTTCTGGGCTCGTCTATTTGAGTAGTTGGGATCGTGGGATCCCGAGGTTGAGATCGTATTCTCATTTCGGTGAAAACCTGTGAGTTGGGTTTTTAGTGTGACTCAGAATCTCGGTGCTTGGTGTGGGCACCGGTAGGGGGTTTTTGAGTTAGAGAGAGAATTTTTGAAAACAGATGATTTTTAATGAATCATGATGTATTTGTGGGGCTATTAGTATTTTGGGGTATTTTTGCAATAAATACCATTTGAACCCGAGATTTTAATGGGAAAAATCATTTCAACCCCTTTCCTCCTCTCTCTCCCGTAGCCGCGCTGCTTCCCGTTTTTTCCCCAGACCCACGCCGCTTCAGGCGCTTCGCCCGCCGCCGTCCGGCCGCCGTTCGGCGCGTGCGACCCGCCGCCGGCTTCGTCTCGTCGAGGCGCAGCTATCCCCTCCATCAATTCGAAGTTTCGTCGCGTGTGGAAGTCGGATTTCGCTGGAATGCGCCGATCCCCAATTTCTAGGGTTCTTCGATTTTGGTCCGATTTCTTCCGATTTTCGATTGGGTAACCTCCCTTGCCCCTTTTTCGTCGTTGTTGTGTTATTCCCTGCCATTTTTGTGTTCGATTTGTTCGAATTATTGCTGTTGGTGGGATTGGTTCGAATTTTTGGATGTATGGGTGAAGTGGGTTCGAAAATTGTGATTTTTGGCAAGGGTGTGGCGATTCTTGTTATGGGTCGTTTATTACATGCCTTAGTTGTATAAGGATGCTTATTGTGTTCGAATTTTAGGGGTTTGGATTTCGAATTTTGGGGGTTTGGCATGTGGGGCGATTATTCATGTTGTTGATTGGTTAATTCATATTTTAGATGAATTATGGTGTTTATTTGGGCTCGAATTGTGGAGTGAGGGTTCGAAAAATTATTGGGGATCTCTTGAGCAATTTTCGTTGATGTCTCATTCGATTTTCCCTCCCTGCATGTACTCTACCCCGGGTCCTTGAAATGGTTAATTGTCGTGTGTTGACAATATTTTTGACGGTTATGGGTGTGCTTGAGCATGGGTTGCATGTTCGTAAATAATTGTGAATTATTTATCGTGTTAGCACATCGTTCCTCGGAGCATGGAACTCGAGCAAGGTTTGGCTCGGACTTCGGAGATTTAAGGTACGTGCGACGTACGAGCATTACTTTGTATGAGAGCATTTGTGAAATGCATAATGTATATTGACTTCATCGATGGTTGTGCGCATGGCTATATTTATGTGTTGATATATATGGGGTACTGGGCCTATATGACTATTGTACGGCATTTGAGATGCCTGAGAATGATCGTGGGATCATGTACTCATCATAAGACATGTGAGATGTCTAGGTATAATGGAAAATTGGTAAAATAAATGCTAGGCATTTGAGCTATTTATGATTGATAGCGAAATTGAGAAATCAGTACTAGATATTGAGATATCTATATTTGTATGTATAATGAACTTGGAATCATTGATTATTGATACTTGAGAATCAGGCATGCTATGAGTTAAATCAATGTGTTGATTTACTGATTTATGAGATTTGATGAGTTTGATGATTGTGAGAACAGGGACAGTACACGGAATCACGGATGAGGATGTTGCCATCCAGGGAGTATCATTTAAAATTCATTAATATTTACTTGTGTTGTAAATTATGAATTTCATTATTGTGATTATGAGATTTCGTGTATTGGTATGCTCACCCCGTTGGGGCTGTCTCTGTTGGGGCAGGTGAACAGGTGCATCGATGGCTATGGAGCTGGGCTCGAGCTGTTGATTGGATGCACTCACAGGATCGTGGTACCAGGGCTTGATGGAGCACGGTATCGTATAGGGTACTTATATACACCCGAGGTTTATATACACATTTATGATGCTCGCTTGTGAGCATGGATATTCATGTATATGGGTTGTATATAAAGGCATGAGCCTTTCTCTCTTTCATTATATGTTGCATGCAATTGTGGTAGAATTGCTAATGATATGAGAGTCGTTAGTGTATTATGTGGGTGTTGAAACCCACTTTTGTTGTCTTATGTGTGGTGTCTTCCCTGGCTGGGAATTTACCTTGTGTTCAGTATTCTGTTGGGTATTGTGTATTCCCTGGCCGGGAATTATATTATGTGATGTGCTTTTGTTTTGGGATAGCTCAATTTACGGGGAGACTCTGCCCAAATTTTTATAAAAGTCCATAATGTGAAAAGTGGCAAAATGGGGATGGTAATGGGCAACTCTATGAGTCTATATGTTAGTAGAGATGATCTTATAACGTTGTATATTAAAGGAATTTTGTACGCATCATTTGAGCTTCCCGATTGACTTTTTATTGAAAGCATGTGCCACACATAATGGTTAATACACTAATTAAGGGTTAAGGGCTTGGGGTCCTTACATTAGTGGTATCAGAGCAGTGGTTAGCTCTTTGGGGCTGTTGAGGGCCTAAAACATGCTGATAGGGATGGGTAGCACATATTTATGCATGATAGTAGCTAGTGTTGTGTGACACAACTATTTTGCTTATGTGCATTTGTGATATGTGATCATAGTGAAACGATTGTATGTCATGACATCTATAGAATCATAATATAACCTGTTGATTATGATTGTGAGTTGTGACACAGGGACAACCAGGTGGAGCATATCGAAATGCATTGGGATACAGGAAGTACTTTGTACTCAAAGTTTATGCATTTACTCATTATAATCATATTGTGGGAATATGGATTATTGTATGCTCATGGGTTGTGATTGTTCCTGTAGGAACACTATGATGCGAAAGGCTAAGGCCATGGTTGAAAGACACGAAACGGTAACCTGCATTTTATATACATCATGGATTTATACATTGTGGATGTATGTGTACATGTAGTGATGATTTTAATGCTTTGCCGCCAAATGTCGAAGCGAGGGGTGGGAGCGCCGCATGTCGCATTTGAGCGAGGTGCATTAAAATACACTCATGATGATGTATGTTGGTATATGGATTATGCTTTGTGATGCAGGTATGGATGAAATACTTGGTGAATATCCCATGAGTCATTGTTATGGATGAGTGATGATTTTAAATGCTTGCCGCTATTTATTATTTTGTGCCGCTAAAATGTGAAGCGAGGGGTGGGAGCGCCGCATGTCACATTGAAGCGTGGTTAGCATATGAGGCGAGGAAAGAATATTTGCCGCTAAAATGTGAGGCGAGGGGTGGGAGTACCGCATGTCCATTTAAGCGAGGTTATTCTATGCCGCCTATATGTGAAGCGAGGGGTGGGAGTACCGCATTTTATTTGAGCGAGGGGCATTAAAATACACTACCGTGACAATGACTAGGGATCGGCTATATTGACTGGCGATGGTTCTTGCCGCCATGTATATTGATAGCGATGGTTCATGCCGCTATATTGCTGGCGATGGTTCTTGCCGCCATGGATATGGATAGCGATGGTTCATTCCGCTATATTGACTGGCGATGGTTCTTGCCGCCATGTATATGGATAGCGATGGTTCATTCCGCTATATTGACTGGCGATGGTTCTTGCCGCCATGTATATGGATAGCGATGCCTCTTTCCGCTATTATGTGGACGATGATTCATGCTCAGGTGTATAGCGAGGTTTCATGCCACTTATTATATGACGAGGTGTCATGCCGTCGATTCTATAGCGATGGATTGTGCCGCTATGTGTTCAGCACAGGATTTTGCCGCCTTCGAGCGATGGGTGCTGACTACGTACTATTATCGAGCGACGGAGACAGGTATGCCGCTATATTGATAGCGATGAGGTATGGCATATTACTTGTGTTAGCATTATTGTGGATACTATGTGTTGCTATATATATGCCATGTGTTTGACGATGAGATTATGGATGTCGTGTATTGCCATGTACCGTCGTATGTTTGACGATGTTAGTCGGATGTCATATGTTGACATATGCCGTCACGGGATGACGATGACATAGTTGATGTTCTATGTAGACGTGTGGCGTCGTTTTGATGATTAATACATTTATGTTATGTATTTGGTTATATGGTTTGAGTGCCTTGGTGGGCACATGGTAGTGTCTGAGTAACTAGTTGACGAGACCATTATGCCGAGCAAGTTGCTCGAGGAACTATTGGGTGCGCCGTATAGGAATTATACCGCAGCACATATTCGAAGTATAATTGTCGAGCAATGATACCCTTGGGTATGCTCGTTGGTTTGGCTAGGGCCAAGTGATTGGTGGTAAGAGTAGTCATTGAGGAAACTACTCGCTTGTGTTGTGATGTATGGTAGACATGGTTGCACCCACCTTGAGGGTGTGGGATAAGTCTTAACGGACTATGATTGCATCATAAGTGAGCAAGGACACCGGGTTGTCCATTGTGCTTGGTATTTTAGAGATATGCTGGGCGATGACCCACAACTCTAATAGTTCGTACGTTATGGTATACCGGATTGGGACGTGTGTCACGTCGATAAGCTGGTACGAGCCTATGGAGACAGTGCTTTGCTAGCCAGATATCGTGGTACTGATATAGTGTGATTGTTGGAGCCATGATACTGCACGATGGAACCGAGTTTGGTGAATCGTATGATGATACGATGAAAGCTTTTGGCAGGCTTTTGATTGTCCCTTTGTAGCATGATGTTGAGGCATGTGACACCCCATGCGAACGTTTTTACGTCTATTGTTTTGAGGGATTTGTCTGGGGCAGCTCATAATGTTGGAGTACGAACAAGAGAGTCATCAGGTCGTTATTGACTCGATCTGAGGGAACCCGTGCATTTGGGATGCAATGGGTGTTATTATATCCAGTTTTCCGAACAGTGGTTCTAGACTTGTGGATCTCGAGTTCGATGGCACTCCCCTTGTGGGGAAGGAGGTAGTATTATACCCATTTGGAAATCTTTGAAAGATTCGGTAAGTTGGTACGTGTAGTGTTGATTTTGGGAATCACACCGTGTTGTTGATCGTCAATTATCATCCTCCTCTGGATGGGGAATAACTCAGAATTGACAGTTGTGTTTGGGACTTAGGGGTATGTTGTAGATACCCGAGCCAAGTGCATTGAGTATGCATGTGATGTCAGTGCTTAGGCAGGTATACCGGTGAGTGTACGGACGCCAGTTATTGATTTCCTTTTTGTCAAGCATAGAGTTATGCTATTTTTTGGATGGTTAAATCTCTGATGAGAGATATGGAACACCTTGAGATTGGGAATCTCCATGGCACGATGATTATGAGGGATAATCGTGAAGTTAGTTGACTTCCCTTGAGGAGGGATTATCTTGTGTGGGTTGAGATGTTCCCTGGTTGGTGTTTCCCTTCGAGTTATACGATAGCCTTCCCAGGTTTGGATTGTTAAATCCTAGGATTATCAAGGGATGGCAGGAATTCGGATTTATTGGGTATTGCTGTCGACACAAGCGTTGAGGATGCAATGTGTTTATTGCATGTCCTTCCAAGATTTGAACTCTGTGGAGTCTCGATGGTTTACTTATGATCAGGATGTGATCCTTGGAATATCCGGAGGTGGACATCTTGTGAGATGTCTTTTGTGTGAATCTGTGGCCGTGAGTTGCCCAAATTGAGTTGCAATGATGCGACTGCTCATTTGATGGAGGAGGTTTGGAAGTGGAAACCAGGCTTGGTATGTGTACACCGTGGTATGCTAATGTTTCCCTCGTAATGATGTGTATTAGACATCGTGAGTCATACGATAGAATCGGGAGCGATTCGAATCCTTGCAGTTTCAGTTGACTAACTGATGTTGGATTATTAGCGTTGAGTGGTGCTGACGCTCTTTGACGTTATGATGGATTTGGAAGTCTATTCCACTCCAGAGATTGACACGAGGTCAACGTTCTCACAGTTGAGGTGTCATTCATGATGCGTTCTTACTAAGTGGTATTAGAACGAAGGATGACTGTCCGATCTACGGTCGTAAATATTGGTTGTTTTGCAGTCACGAGAAACTGACTTTTGGGATGAACCGCATCGAGGTATGTTTTGCCTCTTGGGTGATATGTTGGTTTTGGTAAGTCGCTCTGTTTCAGAGTTTGAAGAGAGGTAAGTTTCCTCGTGGTTTTTAAGACGATTCTGATATGTTCAGGAATCGAGGTTATGATTTCATGTTGTTGTGTAGCCCGGGTGTTACGTGATACACCGGTGCTAATTTCGAGGACGAAATTCTTTTAGTGGGGGATATTGTGATGACCAGAAATTATGGATGTTAATCCCAGAGTGTTAATAACCCGTAAAGTTGTTTTACGTGGCAATTGGAGTTTAATCGAAGTGTTGAGCCTTCTGGGCTCGTCTATTTGAGTAGTTGGGGTCGTGGGATCCCGAGGTTGAGATCGTATTCTCATTTCGGTGAAAACCTGTGAGTTGGGTTTTTAGTGTGACTCAGAATCTCGGGTGCTTGGTGTGGGCACCGGTAGGGGGTTTTTGAGTTAGAGAGAGAATTTTTGAAAACAGGTGATTTTTAATGAATCATGATGTATTTGTGGGGCTATTAGTATTTTGGGGTATTTTTGCTATAAATACCATTTGAACCCGAGATTTTAATGGGAAAAATCATTTCAGCCCCTTTCCTCCTCTCTCTCCCGTAGCCGCGCTGCTTCCCGTTTTTTTCCCCAGACCCACGCCGCTTCAGGCGCTTCGCCCGCCGCCGTCCGGCCGCCGTTCGGCGCGTGCGACCCGCCGCCGGCTTCGTCTCGTCGAGGCGCAGCTATCCCCCCCATCAATTCGAAGTTTCGTCGCGTGTGGAAGTCGGATTTCGCTGGAATGCGCCGATCCCCAATTTCTAGGGTTCTTCGATTTTGGTCCGATTTCTTCCGATTTTCGATTGGGTAACCTCCCTTGCCCCTTTTTCGTCGTTGTTGTTGTATTCCCTGCCATTTTTGTGTTCGATTTGTTCGAATTATTGCTGTTGGTGGGATTGGTTCGAATTTTTGGATGTATGGGTGAAGTGGGTTCGAAAATTGTGATTTTTGGCAAGGGTGTGGCGATTCTTGTTATGGGTCGTTTATTACATGCCTTAGTTGTATAAGGATGCTTATTGTGTTCAAATTTTAGGGGTTTGGATTTCGAATTTTGGGGGTTTGGCATGTGGGGCGACTATTCATGTTGTTGATTGGTTAATTCATATTTTAGATGAATTATGGTGTTTATTTGGGCTCGAATTGTGGAGTGAGGGTTCGAAAAATTATTGGGGAGCTCTTGAGCAATTTTCGTTGATGTCTCATTCGATTTTCCCTCCCTGCATGTACTCTACCCCGGGTCCTTGAAATTGTTAATTGTCGTGTGTTGACAATATTTTTGAGGGTTATGGGTGTGCTTGAGCATGGGTTGCATGTTCGTAAATAATTGTGAATTATTTATCGTGTTAGCACATCGTTCCTCGGAGCATGGAACTCGAGCAAGGTTTGGCTCGGACTTCGGAGATTTAAGGTACGTGCGACGTACGAGCATTACTTTGTATGAGAGCATTTGTGAAATGCATAATGTATATTGACTTCATCGATGGTTGTGCGCATGGCTATATTTATGTGTTGATATATATGGGGTACTGGGCCTATATGACTATTGTACGGCATTTGAGATGCCTGAGAATGATCGTGGGATCATGTACTCATCATAAGACATGTGAGATGTCTAGGTATAATGGAAAATTGGTAAAATAAATGCTAGGAATTTGAGCTATTTATGATTGATAGCGAAATTGAGAAATCAGTACTAGATATTGAGATATCTATATTTGTATGTATAATGAACTTGGAATCATTGATTATTGATACTTGAGAATCAGGCATGCTATGAGTTAAATCAATGTGTTGATTTACTGATTTATGAGATTTGATGAGTTTGATGATTGTGAGAACAGGGACAGTACACGGAATCCCGGATGAGGATGTTGCCATCCAGGGAGTATCATTTAAAATTCATTAATATTTACTTGTGTTGTAAATTATGAATTTCATTATTGTGATTATGAGATTTCGTGTATTGGTATGCTCACCCCGTTGGGGCTGTCTCTGTTGGGGCAGGTGAACAGGTGCATCGATGGCTATGGAGCTGGGCTCGAGCTGTTGATTGGATGCACTCACAGGATCGTGGTACCAGGGCTTGATGGAGCACGGTATCGTATAGGGTACTTATATACACCCGAGGTTTATATACACATTTATGATGCTCGCTTGTGAGCATGGATATTCATGTATATGGGTTGTATATAAAGGCATGAGCCTTTCTCTCTTTCATTATATGTTGCATGCAATTGTGGTAGAATTGCTAATGATATGAGAGTCGTTAGTGTATTATGTGGGTGTTGAAACCCACTTTTGTTGTCTTATGTGTGGTGTCTTCCCTGGCTGGGAATTTACCTTGTGTTCAGTATTCTGTTGGGTATTGTGTATTCCCTGGCCGGGAATTATATTATGTGATGTGCTTTTGTTTTGGGATAGCTCAATTTACGGGGAGACTCTGCCCAAATTTTTATAAAAGTCCATAATGTGAAAAGTGGCAAAATGGGGATGGTAATGGGCAACTCTATGAGTCTATATGTTAGTAGAGATGATCTTATAACGTTGTATATTAAAGGAATTTTGTACGCATCATTTGAGCTTCCCGATTGACTTTTTATTGAAAGCATGTGCCACACATAATGGTTAATACACTAATTAAGGGTTAAGGGCTTGGGGTCCTTACAACGGCGCCAGTGTTAGTGATCCCTACGGAGAACTCCAGATTTGTTTTGTATACGGACGCATCACTTCAGGGCCTTGGGTGTGTTCTGATGCAAGATAAGCATGTGGTAGCTTATGCATCGAGGCAGTTGAAGCCGCATGAGACCAGATATCCAGTTCATGACTTGGAACTGGCGGCTATCATCTTCGCCCTGAAGATTTGGAGACATTATTTGTATGGTACTTCATTTACCATTTACACGGATCACAAAAGCCTCAAGTTTTTATTCACTCAGGCAGAGCTGAACATGAGGCAGAGGAGATGGATGGACCTACTCAAGGACTATGACTGTGAGATAGAGTACCATCTGGGGAAAGCCAATTTGACAGCAGACGCTTTGAGCCGGAAAGTGAGGAGTTCTGCTGAGGATGTCATCCATTTGTCTGCTATGATGACCTCCTATTGCCATCTGGGCTATGATTTTGACATAGATGCATCACCTGTGTATGTATCGACCTTGTTAACTGAGCCAGATATCTATGAGAACATCAGGAGAGTTCAGAGGTCAGACGATGAGGTTCAGAGGTGGTTATCTTTAGTACATCTTGGTCAGCCAACGAAATTCAGAGTGGCCGATGACGGGTCCTTGAGATTGGGTGACCGTTGGGTGGTTCCGAGTACGCCGGAGTTGCGTAAAGGGATCTTGGAGCGAGCTCATAGTAGCAGACTTAGCATCCACCCAGGCGGGAAGAAGATGTATAAAGATTTACGTGGTCAGTTTTGGTGGAAAAGGATGAAATCTGATGTCGTCGCTTTTGTGAAGAGGTGTTTGATCTGCCAGCAGGTTAAGGCAGAGAGGCAGAGACCTGGCGGCGAGTTGAGAAGCTTGGAGATACCGAAGTGGAAGTGGGAACACATTTCCATGGACTTCGTGACTCATTTGCCGAGGAGTGCTTCAGGCTTTGATTCTATTTGGGTGATTGTGGATCGATTGACCAAGGTAGCTCATTTTATCCCCTATAGCATGACTTTCACCTTTTTGAGGATGGCGCAGTTGTATATTAGAGATGTGGTGAGATTGCATGGGATCCCCATTTCCATAGTGTCGGATCGAGATCCGCGATTCACATCTCATTTCTGGGAAGGCCTTCAGTCAGCCTTGGGAACTGAAGTCAGATTGAGCACTGCTTATCATCCTCAGACGGATGGCCAGACCAAGCGCACTATTCAGACGCTCGAGGACATGTTGAGAGCTTGTGTTTTGGAGTTCGATGCCTCTTGGCAGGATTCAGTGCCTTTGGTAGAGTTTTCTTATAACAATAGCTACCAGGCGAGTATTCAGATAGCTCCGTTTGAAGCTCTTTATGGCAGACGGTGTAGATCACCCTTGTGTTGGGATGATTTGGACCGCAAATCGGTCGGAGGACCGGAGTTGATTCGGGAGATGGAAGAGAAGATAAAGACGATAAGGCAGAAAATGAAAGCGGCCCAGGACAGACAGGCAGCTTATGCAAATAAACGGCGGAGACCGTTGGAATTTCAATTGGAAGATAAGGTCTTTTTGGAGATCTCGCCTTTCAGAGGCGTTGTGCGATTCGGGATGCGCGGGAAACTGTCTCCGAGGTATGTTGGACCGTACGAGATTTTGCAGCGCATTGGCACCTTAGCTTACCGACTGGCTTTGCCGCCTTCTTTATCTGGTATACATGATGTGTTTCATGTGTCTATGCTGCGGAAGTATGAGCCGGATCCGTCGCATGTTTTACAGCCTTCCGAAGTTCAGTTAGAGTCCGATGTATCTTATGTGGAACGGCCTGTTAGAATTCTGGATCGAGCAGACCGCAGACTTCGGAACAAAGTGATACCTATGATCAAGGTTCAGTGGGATCGCAGGGGTGTCGAGGAGGCTACGTGGGAGACGGAGCGGCATATGGTGCAGCACTACCCGGAACTATTCTCTGGTATGTGTTTATGTTTAGTTTCCTTTTGGGGTAAGTGCATGTGATTTCGAGGACGAAATCTTATAAGTAGGGGAGTATTGTGATATCCCCGAAATGATTAATTGCAATTTGGTGCATTAATTGTGTTCATATGATTAATTATGTGGTAATTAATTATGTGTTGGAATTATTATGTGGAAATGCTTAGTCACGTGTTAGAGTGACCCGGGATAGCATTTCAGGGTGCATGTTGGGTATGTTGGGAAATTATGGTTGGAAGCATGATTTATTTGCCTTGGTTAGCAATTAATTAGAAATCATGTGTTTAATTGATATTTTGGTGCATTTGGTTTAATGCTTTGGAAAATATCATGTTGGGGTGTTTTATACACCGTGGTATTGTATGCACCCTATTTTAACTTATAACCCCACCCCATCCACTCTCACTTTACCTTTACCAAACAACACCCAAACCCTTCCCCTTTCTCTCCATTTTCGAGTTCAAGCTTTGGGGTGAAGGGAAACCTTTCAAAAATATGGATTTGTGGAGTATATTGGGTGATTTGAGGTCCCCAAGAGGTATGGATACCTCCCCATTGCTTTTATTGTGTTTAGATTGAGTTTGAAATGATTTTGAAGGGTTTTGAAATGGGTTTGTGTTGGGTTGTTGTGGGTTTGGTTATATGTTGAGTTTATACTTGTTTTGAAGTATATTTTGGTGGTTTATGTTGTATTTGATGTTGTTGATTTGTTGGGTTAAGTGTTGGAATGGTTTTGAGGTGCAAAAATGGAGGTTTTTCGGGCAACAGGGGTTGGCGATCGATCGCCCATTCCAGGCGATCGATCGCGCCCAGGCAGTAGGCTTTTCAAGCGTTTGGCGATTGATCGCCACTCTTGGGCGATCGATCGGCGTGGCTGGCGATCGATCGCGCCAAGTGTGGCGATCGATCGCCGAAGGGTGAAAAATGTTGGTTCTCGGACAGTGTGGTTTGGCGATCGATCGCCGTGATGGGCGATCGATCGCGAAGGTTAAAATATGGTGTTTTTGGATTTTTTTGTAGGATTTTTGTTATTGGACTATTATTGGGTTCTAATATTGATTTGTGTGAATGTGTAGAACCATCCCAGGTGGCAACACAGCCAAGGCATTGAAGTCCTACCATATCCTACATTTTGGAAAGGTACGTAGTGGACGTACGGGCACCCAACGGTACATGTATCTTATATACTCATTGTTTATGCATTGTGGATGCAAGTATATATGTGGTATTGCATTGTGGATGCAAATACATGTTATGCATGATGTTTATAGATGCATATGATTATTGGTGCACATCCCATGAGTCGTGGTCATCCCTTGATGATTTTAATGCTTGCCGCTATTTGTTTGGTTCCGCTAAATGTGAAGTGAGGGGTGGGAGCGCCGCATGTCACATTTGAGCGTGGTTATCATATAGGGCGAGGAAAGGGTATTTGCCGCTCAATGAGAGGCGAGGGGTGGGAGTCCCGCATGTCCATTGAAGCGAGGTTATCCTATGCCGCCTATATGTAAATAAGCGAGGGGCATTAAAATACATTGTGATGGACAGACTAGGGATTGGTGATCAGTATTTGGTATTGATGAGCTGGTATATGTCATGACATGTTTAGACCATTTAAAAATAATCTATTGATTATACTCATGAGTTATGGTACAGGGACAACCAAACGGGAAGCGTTTGAAATGCATGGGGAAAACAGGAAGTGTTTTATTATGATTATGCATTTACGCTTTATCTTCATATTGTGTTGAATATGAATGATTATTATTGCTCATGTTTGGGGGTTGTCCTTGTAGGTACACGTTTGGCATGATAGAAGGGCTAGACGGGTTGAGATGGTGAGCTTGTTGAGGATGCTTTTGGGACTTGAAGGACATGATTATTTTGGATAGTATCTACTCTAGGAGTAGTATAAAACTATAGTTGAACACATTCATTGATTGGAATGTAATTAATCCTTTTGGTAGTCCTTATTTTTTTGGCATGTAATGCTTAAGCTCATAGACTCAACACGTTCTTTTACACTCTGATCTTTTGTATTAGCTCTATTATGCCTTGATTCCGCACTTAAGGATTAGGGTCCTTACAACCTGTTTGCTGATTTAAAAGCTTATGAATTCGAATTAGGTATTCTGGTTGAAGATAAACCCAGTACCAGTCAGCCTACCAAAGCTCTCACTGCATCGGATTCCATATCTACTGCTACAGAGATGACTCCAGAAAAGATATGTAATGATGCTATGGCAATGTTCGTAAAGAAATTTGGGAAGTTCATGAAGAAGAATCAGAAATCATATCCACGAAGGCAGAGCTTCAAAGGAAGATCAGAAGAAGAAGAGCGAGTATGCTTCAACTGCCTCAAGCCAGGGCATTTCATCGCCGACTGTCCCAAACCCAAAAAGGATGATCACAAAAGAGGATCCAAGGATCACAGAAAATCCAAGGAAACTAGAAGATCATCCAGAAGGGACAGAGATCAAAAGGTTTTGATGGCAGAAGAAAGTAATAGAAAATGGGTTGATTCTGAATCAGAATCAGAGGAGTCAACCAGCTCGTCCAGCGAGGGTGAAGATGAAGAAGTCCACTGCTTAATGGCAAATGATGAAATTGAGGTACACGAGTCTAACCTATCTGAATTTACACATAGTGAACTTACCAATGCATTGCAGGACATGATCAATGAGTATCGGACGTTATATGAATCCTTTGAAAGCTATAAGACTGAGCACTCAATCCCAATGGAAACGCATAACAACAAACTTGATTGTGAACAATCAAATGAGTTGGAATGCTTAAGGGAAACAACTAGTCTCCTAGTGAAAGAAAGAGATGAAGCCAAGTGCGCTTACCAGAAACTCAGCAAACTGGTCAGCACTTGGAATGCGTCAACTACCAGAAAAGATGAAATGCTTGAGTCTATAAGACTTGCTGGTGATCGAACTGGTATAGGCTATGACAACAATTCATCTGGTAACGAACCTCCGATGTGTCTAAAGAAAAGCAATGTTCAACCAATGAACTTTGTAAGATCTAGCACAGTATATGATCCCATTGAACTGGTTAAAGAACCTGTTAAAGTAACACTCATTAAGGAACAGACATCACACCGAGGTATTGGTTATGTTGAACCAATCAAGAAAGCTAAACCGGGGCAAAAGTTCATAAATGAACTTAAACCCACTGGTCGAGCAGCTAGAGAGGTTAAACCCAACTGGTACTACAATTGTATGCCTGTCCAGAAGAGGTATATGCCAAATAACAGGAACTACAAACCAAAAGCACATGCATACACTCATTATCACACTACACAGTCAAGACCATCACCATCATTTTTGAATGCACACACATTTCAGAACACACACCGACCTAAGCTACTCAGGGTCATACAAGTGTGGGTTCCGAAAGGACTAATCCTGTCTGGACCCAAGTAGGATTGGGTACCAATCATATTTTTGCTTTAATTGCAGAAATCTAGAGTGCAGAAGGCTCGGAGCTCTGAGTGGTTTCTGGACAGTGGATGCTCTATGTGATATCCCCGAAATAATTAATTACAATTTGGGCATTAATTATGTTTATATGATGAATTATGGTGATAATTAATTATGTGCTGGATTTAATTATCATATTGAAATGCTTAGTCACATGATAGGTGTGACCGGGGATGCATTTCGGGATGCATGTTGTGCATGTTGGGAGTTTAAGGATTATCATGGTTGTTTATGGAATCGATAATTATTTGGTCAAGCATGAGATTAATTGGTATTTTGTTGCATTTTGGTATAATGCTTTCAAAATATCATGTTGGGGTGTTTTATACACCATGGTAATTGTGGAGTGCAATTGATTTTATTGACCCACTTTAAACCCCCCACCATACCGTCACTTTTAACTTTCCCCAAATCAACCACCCAAACCCTTTCCCCCTTTCATTTTCGATTTTGTGCAAAAAGGTGGAGAGAAATCCTTCCAAAAGTTTGATTTGTAGAGTTTGTTGGGAGATTTGGAGTCCCAAGAGGTATAGATACCTCCCTATTGTTTTTGTTGTGTTTGGATTGGATTTGAAATTGTTTTTAAGGGTTTTGAAATGGGTTACTTTTGGTTGGTATCATTTTTGTTTGGGTGTTGGATTTTTGTGTTGCTTGAGGTGTATTTTGTTGATTTATTGTGTTATATTGTTGTTGGGTTGGTGGGAGGAGTATTGGTATGAGTTGGGATGGTTTTGGTGTGCATTAATGGTGGAAAATCGCGAGTCTGTGCGAGGCGATCGACCGCCTGTAATGAGGCGACCGATCGCCAACAGGCAGTACCAAAATCGCTGGGTAGGCGATCGATCGCCTGAAATGGCGCGATCGATTGCCGAGGGGCAGTGTCCAAAATATAAGGTAGGCGATCGATCGCCATGTATGGCGCGATCGATCGCCGCGAAGAAAAAAATTGAGGCGATCGATCGCCTCAGCGAAGCGATCGATCGCCAGCAGTGGAATTTTGGAAAATGGATTTTTTTGACGAATTTTTGATATTCGACTATTATTTGGCTTCTAATATGGGGTTGTGTGATTATGCAGAACCATCCCAGGTGGCAACGCAACCAAGGAAGTGAAGCCATATAGAATTCCACTTTTTGGAAAGGTACGTAGAAGACGTACGGGCACCCAACGGTACATGTATCTAATATACTCATTGTTTATGCATTGTGGATGCGAGTATATATGGAATTATGCATTGTGGATGAAAATACATGTTGAACTATGCATGATGATTGTATATGCATATGATGGTTATTGGTGCACATCCCATGAGTCGTGGTCATCCCTTGATGATTTTAATGCTTGCCGCTATTTGATTTGTTGCCGCTAAATGTGAAGCAAGGGGTGGGAGCGCCACATGTCACATTTAAGCGTGGTTGTCATATGAGGCGAGGAAAGAATATTTGCTGCTCAATGTGAAGCAAGGGGTGGGAGCGCCGCATGTCCATTGAAGCGAGGTTATTCTATGACGCCTATATGAAAAACGAGGGGCATTAAAATACATTGTGATGAACAGACTAGGGATTGTTGATTGGTAATTGGTGATAATGGAATGGTATTATGTCATGACATGTGTGGACCATTAAATAATCTATTTGATTATACTCATGAGTTATGGTACAGGGACCACAAAAAAGGGAACGTTTAAAATGCATGGGAAAAACAGGAAGTGTTTATTACGGTTTATGCATTTACGCCTTAAATTCATATTGTGTTGTATATGAATTATTATATGCTCATGTTTGGGGGTTGTCCTTGTAGGTACGTTTTTGGCATGAAAAAGGGGCTAAGGCGGGTTGAGGCAGTGAGCTTGTGAAGAACACTTTTGGGAATTGAAGGACGGATTACTTTTGTATAGTGTCTACTCTAGGAGTAGTGTAAAACTATAGTTGATAACATTCATTGAGATTGGGAATGTAATTAATCCATTGATATTCCTTATTTTCGGCATGTAATTATTAAAGCTCATAGTCTCAACACGATCATTTTACTCTGATAATATATGTTAGCTCTAATTATGCCTTTAATCCGCACTTAAGGAACTAGGGTCCTTACATTAGTGGTATCAGAGCAGTGGTTAGAGAACCCGGGAATGAGTGAAGGGTAGCCTTAGCATGATTGGCTAGGTGCTTACATTTGAAGCATGTTTATGCATGTGGTGCATAGTGTTGTATATACTGTTATACTAACATGCTTATTATCATTCCTGTTATCTAACGGCATAACATATATACTTGTTTTGGAATTGTTGTTAACGTTTGTGTTACAGCATGGCGGCTATGAACTTGGGAAACCTCAATGAAAAGGTGGGTGATGTTGGCAGTGTTAATGCGAGCATTGGTCAGGCAAACCCTTTACCTCCACCAGCTGTAGGCATGGAACCAGTGGCTCAGTTATTACTACCTGGTGAGATCAGTTTGACTCAGTTTCTGTCTTACCACCCGCCCCGGTTTGAGGGGACAGAATCAGGGGAGGAGGCCGAAGAGTGGCTAGAGAGACTTGAGCAGATATTTGTATCCGCTCCTTGTGCTGTTACAGCATGGCTGAGGCTGACGGAATTCCAGTTGGCAAAGAAACCTTCCATGTGGTGGAAGAGCACGGTAATGGAACTGAAAGCACAGGGTGCATTGATTGATTGGACACTCTTCAGAACCCGGTTTCTGAACCGGTACTTCTCTGCGGCGGCGAGACAGATAAAGGAATATGAGTTTGCAAGCTTGAAACAAGGGAGCATGTCAGTGTCAGACTATGCTATGCACTACTCTTCGTTGCTGAGGTATGTCCCACACATTGCCACCAATGGACATGCAAAGATGAGAAACTTTATGAAGGGGTTGCGACCGGAGCTTTTTGACCGGGTTATCACCACTAACCCCACTTCCTTTGATGATGCTCTCACAAGAGCAGAGCTTGCGGAGATTGGAGTTGGGGCCTATCCTAGTGCTGTACCCCCACAGGTGCCACAACAGAGGCAAGCTACTGATAGCTTGAGGCCCCGAGGGGAGTCATTTAAACCTCGTGGTTCCTCTTCATCCTCACGGTTCAGTGGAAAGAAATCCCTTGGTCGGAAGCAAGAGAACAAGAAGAACAATTGGTCGACCAACCGAGGGCCTATGCAAGGAAATAGATCGGGGGAGTCAAGGTGCGACAATTGTGGAGGGCCGCATTCTTCAAATAATTGCCCTGCTTGTTATAGTTGTGGCAAGATGGGCCACATTTCTTGGTATTGCCCCACTCGGGGAGGACAGTCAGATTTTCAAGGAAACAGGCCGAGATTTGATGATAGGACAGTGCATTAGAGGCAGCAAAATATGCCTCGACCATCGGGAGGTCAGACAGTGGGACCACCCCAGGGACAGGTGTATGCACTGACCAGAGAGCAGGCTCAGGCAGCCCCAGAGGAGGTGATCGCCGGTACGTGTCATTTATTTACGTACCCTGCTTTTATTTTGATAGATACAGGTGCCTCCCACTCTTTTGTATCTGTGGGCTTTGTGGAGAGACACCATATGCGCACGTCTTCTTTACCCATGCCTCTCATGGTCTCGACACCCACTGGAAGAATGTTGTTGCCGATCAGTTTCTGGCAGATTGCCTCATTTATTTTGAGGGCAACGAGTTGAAGGCAGACTTGATTGTGTTAGGCATGTCAGACTTCGACTGCATTGTGGGTATTGACATTCTGAACAGATACCAGGCAGTGGTGAATTGTCGGCAGAGAACAGTGAAGTTCAGATCTGATTTGGGAATACAAGTGGACTTTTTATGGCAACGGTTCTCGTGCGAAGATTCCGTTGATTTCAGCAATCAAGATGACTCAATTGTTGGAACGTGGCCACACGGGCTATCTCATCTATGCCGTGGACACGTCTGGGAAGAATAAAGAATTGAAAGGTGAGGAAGTACCAGTGGTAGCAGAGTTTGCTGATGTATTCTCAGAGGAGATCCCAGGTTTCCCACCGGCTAGAGAAGTCGAATTTTGGATCGAGTTATTACCGGGAACATCCGCTATCTCTCGTGCACCTTACAGGATGGCACCGGCGGAGTTGAGAGAATTGAAGGAGCAGTTGCAGGATCTCCTTGATAAGGGATATATACGGCTGAGCGTATCGCCATGGGGCGCACCGGTTCTCTTTGTGAAAAAGAAGGATGGTTCGATGCGGTTGTGCATCGATTACCGGCAACTGAATAAAGCCACAGTGAAGAACAAGTATCCTCTCCCGAGCATTGATGATTTGTTTGATCAGTTGCAAGGTACCAGACTTTATAGCAAGATTGATTTGCGATCCGGGTATCACCAGATTCGAGTCAGGGAGGAGGATGTACAGAAGACAACATTTCGGACTCGGTATGGGCACTACGAGTTCTTAGTGATGCCATTCTGTGTGACGAACGCCCCGGCTGTCTTTATGAGCTTGATGAATCGGGTGTTCCAACCCTATCTTGACCAGTTCGTCATTGTATTCATCAACGACATTCTCATATACTCCCGGAGCGAGGAAGAGCACGTGAAACACTTGAGGACAGTGCTCCAGATTCTCAGAGATCACCAGTTGTATGCCAAGCTCAGCAAGTATGAATTTTGGTTGAGCAGTGTAGTGTTTCTGGGGCATGTCATATCTAGCAGCGGGATATTAGTGGATCCCAGGAAGATTGAAGCTATGATGGAGTGGGCTGCACCCACTTCTGTACCTGAGATACGGAGCTTCCTTGGCTTGGCCGGTTATTATCGACGCTTTGTCGATGGATTTTCGAAGATTGCCAAGCCATTGACACAGTTGGCCCAGAAGGGAGTACCATTCTTTTGGTCAGAAGCTTTTGAGGAGAGCTTCCAGGAGTTGAAACACCGGTTGACGACGGCGCCGGTATTAGTGATTCCTACGGAAAACTCCCGGTTTATTTTGTATACCGATGCATCACTTCAGGGCCTTGGGTGTGTACTGATGCAAGATAAGCATGTGGTGGCTTATGCGTTGAGGCAGTTGAAGCCGCATGAGACTAGATACCCAGTCCATGACTTGGAATTGGCGGCTATCATCTTCGCCCTGAAGATTTGGATACATTATTTGTATGGTACTTCGTTTACCATTTACACGGATCACAAGAGCCTCAAATTTTTATTCACTCAGGCGGAGCTGAACATGAGGCAGAGAAGGTGGATGGACTTACTCAAGGACTATGATTGTGAGATTGAGTACCATCCTGGAAAGGCTAATTTGACAGCAGACGCTTTGAGCCAGAAAGTGAGGAGTATTGCTGAGGACGTCATCCATTTGTCGGCTATGATGACCTACTATTGCCATCTGGGCTATGATTTTGACATAGATGCATCATCAGTGTACGTATCGACCTTATTAGCTGAGCCAGATATCTATGAGAATATTAGAAGAGCTCAGAAGTAAGATGATGAGATTCATAGATGGTTATCTTTATTGCATCTTGGTCAACCATCGAAGTTCAGAGTGGCTGAGGACGGATCTTTGAGATTGGGTAGCCGTTGGGTGGTTCCGAGTACGCCGGAGTTGCGTAGAGGGATCTTGGAGCGAGCTCATAGTAGCAGACTTAGCATCCACCCAGGCGGAAAGAAGATGTATAAAGATCTGCGTGGTCAGTTTTGGTGGAAAAGAATGAAGTGTGACGTCGTCACTTTTGTTAAGAGGTGCTTGATCTGCCAGCAGGTTAAGGCAGAGAGGCAGAGACCTGGCGGCGAGTTGAAAAGCTTGGAGATACCGAAGTGGAAGTGGGAACACATTTCCATGGACTTCGTGACTCACTTGCCGAGGAGCACTTCGGGTTTTGATGCTATCTGGGTGATCGTGGATCGATTGACTAAGGTAGCTCATTTCATTCCCTATAGCATGACCTTCACCTTTTTGAGGATGTCCAAGTTGTATATATGATAGGGTTGAATATTACGCGTTTTTAGGCTATGATATGTATATGTTTTCGTGTTGATTCTTGGATTATTTTATGGTTCATGGTATATATTTCTCTATTTCAGGAATCAATGTTGAAATGTAGGGAAAGGTGAAAAATCAAGCAAAAATGATGAAAAAATGAATAAAGTTGAAGAAAAGAGGAAAAAAACCAGAATCCAAGACACATGTTGCTCCTTTCTCCTCCAAATACTATATGTTTGAGCCATTTTTTGGAAATGTGGTCCATATAAAGGTTGTAGAACTTTCTCTTATCTTCGCGTGGACAGCTGATTCATCAAATTTGGAGTTTGTACGAGAAAGTTACGGCCAAAATACGAAACTCGCCAGAAGCTGAAAAAGGCGAAGAAACTTACTGTGAAGGGCGATCGATCGAACAAGGATTTCCGATCGATCAAGACGGGCAGAAAAAGCCACGAAATTCTTACTGGAAGACTCGATCGATCGGTCACTTCGTCCGGATCGATCGGTGGAATGAATTTTCATTAAAATAACTTCCTTATAGAAGTTTGTTTCCAACAAGGAAGTCCTTGATTTCCTTCCCCTATATATTACAAACGAAAATTACAACCCATACATCATATTTTAACCTAGGAAACACATCACAGCCTCCATCTCAGCCCATCTCTTTCCTTCAATTCCACAATTCACATGTCCAGCCACCATCATTCTTCCACTCACAATTCACACGTCCAGCCTCCACCCTTTCTATAACCATTATTCAACCTTCTAACCTTTCATCCTAGGATTTGGAACACTCCAACAAGGCGATAAAAAGAGATGATCGAGAAGGAAGCGAGAGAAGGAGCAAGGATCTACAACCGGAGTCGACGCTGGGAGTTTATTCTTACTTTTAAACTTTAGTTTAGTTTTATTTTGATTATATCATGCTTGGATTGTTGCAAGACATGTTTGAGTATTGGTATTTATTTACGAGTATGAACTAAGTTTATTTATCGAGGCTAGGCAAATCCTTTGTTATGAACCTTCGATTTGATGATTTAATGATTGAATTCTTATAGTACTTTGCGTATGCTTTATGTTCTTCATGCTTTTAGAGGATTGATCACCTTTGAATGATGTTAGTATCATAATTGAGATCGAGAGATGATTTTATGATACTGAATAAATAACTCATACCATGGATTTAAGACCGAGATCGAGAGATGACGTCAAATACATGCGTGATAGCCATAGATATCTAGTAATTGAAAGCTAGGAGTTTTCATGGATCTTATGCAATATCGAGTTGTTCAATGAGTGCACGAGAGTGACTTGTTGCAATTCGGTGTTAGGTTTAATATAGCACGAGAGAGTGTATTAGATAAATTGGGAGAACTCGTCAACTTAGAAATATTTGAATGTTCAATCGAGAATTGTAGGGAATTGCATTGGTGAGCCAAAGTCTCGATAATCTTTTCTTGTGGATTTTTCTCGTTTACTTTGATTGACTTGGTTGGATTAGTAGTTATTTTAATTAATTAGTAGTTTAATTATTTGATTAATTTTTGTAGGTTAAATAGTTAAAAGTTTCTTATTTGATACTTGCTTGTTAATCCCTGTGGTTTCGACAATCTGTATCTTCCTATCTATACTAAAACATGACACCGTGCACTTGCGGTCTAAAATTGCTAGATTGGAAATAATTGTTTAAAATAAAAGCGATCAAGTTTTTGGCGCCGTTGCCGGGGACTAACTTTAGTAATATCATACGAGAAGCTTTGACTGTAATTTAACCATTTTTCCCTTTGTATATATTTATTTCGAAAAAAAAAAATTATTATATTATTTTGTTTGTTTTTCTTGTGAGGTACTTGGAGATGCTACATCAACAATCCTTCACAAGCTTTGCCCAACAACGTTTCGAGCTGTTCTACGTTGTTTGGGAGAGATTCAATGAATTGGCCAACACATTCCGGTATCACAACTTTTCGAACTCTACTCTCCTGCAATATTTCTTCAAAGGGTTGGATGCACAGACACGAGAATGGGTATTGAGCGGAGCACTGGTGACTGGGAGTCCCCTGGTTGATAGAGATGAGAACAATGTGGTGCACCTGTTCAATGATATGGCGGACTTCGATCATCACTAGCATTGGAATCCTTCACTGCAGGGTTGGAGCCACCAATACCCACCGGAGCCTCGCTACTCTATTGATACGCCGCAACCATTTGAAATCTCGAAGAGAGGAGAGATAGTTCTGCAGATGTCACAACTCAGTTAGAGGATACCTTAGTAATATTCTTGGCATCAACCGAGAACAATTTGGAGTGCCAAACCAACTCAATGCATCAACTGGAGCAGCAAATGGCGGTCCTCATCGAAACAATTTCAATTAGTTGCCAAGAGGAAGAGATGAGGGGTATAAATCAAGAGGCGACGAAATGACGGTCACTCAACCAACCAAGTTTGGGGGAGTGATCCTCCTAGTGTGGAAGAGTCGAGGGAACCTGAGCCTCTTCAAGAGATTGAGCTTACTTCAGAGATGTTATCCGAGGAGTTCCCATGTGAAGATGAGTCGAATGTGATGTTGGAGAAGGAAGAGGCGTTCGAAGATTCTGATTTGAGCCCATCGATGGAGACATGTTCTATGCCATATGTGGATCCTTATTTTCCATCGATGCCAACTTCACCGCACTACATCCTCCAAAATGCAAAGTCAAATCAAGAATCATTCTCCCATGCCTGCCATTTAAAGACGAATGTTGTTGGAGCGACGATCTTACATTGTTACAATGTTGCCAATCTTGAGGGCAAACTGAATGAAGACCCATTAGTGGTATCATATGATACTTACTATCGGCGGCAGCCGCTCTTTGATGGTTGCTTCTGATGGTCAAGCCGACGACTAAAAATCAGCGCTTCTTGGGAGGCAACCCAAGCGTATCCTTTAGTTATTTAGTTTAATTTTACTTTTTTTTGCATTTTAGTTTTGTTTATCTCTCAAGTCGACTATTTTACCATTTGCATTCTTCTCTTGCTAGGTACTTGGTTGGAGCGATGAACCCCTACAACAGTGGAGCTTTCAAAAGCAAATCTTCCTCAACCCTCATGCAAGCGTCTTGATCAGGGGAGTTCACTTGTTCCCTTTTGATTCTTTTAAACATTGAGGGCAATGTTTGATTTAAGTTTGGGGGAGTAGTAGCTTGCATGTTTTACTTGTTTTAACCACATGTTGTGTGCTTAAATGACACTTGAATCATCCGATTATTATGAGCTAAAAAAAATTTTTTTATGAGTTCAAACTTGAGAAAAGAATGAATTATAGTAGTGACTATTCAATGAGGATTTTGATCTCACTATGCATATGAACTTGATTTGTGATTGGACTTGTACATGAATATCCTAATTTGAGTTAGCATGTCAAGAATGAGGAATACTTTGAGCACAATGAGTCATGATCTTGTGGATTGCATGTTGAATAGTGAAAATTGTTGTGAACTTGATGATTTGTCTTGAGCATCTTAGAGTTATCCTAGAACTTATTTGATGATGACACTTTGAGGCGAAATTTTAAAGTTACAAACTCAACTTGGAAATGATCTAGGCGATCTTTGACACATTTGAGCCTTTCAAGCTTACCTAGTCTATATCAATCCCTAGTGTCCCATTTGAGCTTTATAGAAAAAAGAATGGTATATGCATTGCATATGATTAGACCCCATTCGACATTCTTGGCAAACTCATTATACTTACCCTTATTTGAGCCTAAATGAAAAAGTTATCCTTACCCTAAGGGAGTATAATGAATATCATTCGATGCATTTGAATTATTATATCTTGATGAGCTTATTGAAAAAAATATTGATGAATGAGAAAAAAAAAAAGAAGAAAAAGAAAGAGCCTTGAAAAGAAAAAAAATAAACATATAAGACCCAAAGTGGCCAAGGCTATAAAATAAAAAGAAGAGGAGCTCGATGCGTGCGAAAAATTTGAACTGTAAATGATTATACTATCTTCTTTGCGCTTATTCTATCTTTTATTTGAAGCCAACACCAAAGGCCTTACATTACAAGCTTAAAAAGTCCTTTTGATCCAAGTCTAGGGAGTAACTATCATTAGTGGAGAAGTTGTTTGAAAATAGGCTTATGGGGTGCTTGATGATAATCTCGACTTTGAGTTGATTAGCATGATTTGATCTTGAATATGTGCATGAAACTTGAGAATGAAATTAGCACACACACACATTCCGATTTTGAGATATGTTGCTTGACTTAGGAGAAAACATGTCTTGTCAACTTTTGTATATGTGCATGAGATTTCTGAGAATAAAATAAGTCATGAAATAATTGTTTCAAGTATCAAGAATGAACTCTACCTTGTGATTTTAATGCTTAATCGAGGACGATTAAGTGATAAGTTTGGGGGAGTTGATAGGGTTGAATATTACGCGTTTTTAGGCTATGATATGTATATGTTTTCGTGTTGATTCTTGGATTATTTTATGGTTTATGGTATATTTTTCTCTATTTCAGGAATCAATGTTGAAATGTAGGGAAAGGTGAAAAATCAAGCAAAAATGATGAAAAATGAATAAAGTTGAAGAAAAGAGGAAAAAACCAGAATCTAAGACACATATTGCTCCTTTCTCCTCCAATTACTATATGTTCGAGCCATGTTTTGGAAATGTGGTCCATATAAAGGTTATAGAACTTTCTCTTATCTTCGCGTGGACAGCTGATTCATCAAATTTGGAGTTTGTACAAGAAAGTTACGGTCAAAATACGAAACTCGCCAGAAGCTGAAAAAGGCGAAGAAACTTACTGTGAAGGGCGATCGATCGTACCAGGATTTCCGATCGATCAAGACGGGCAGAAAAAGCCACCAAATTCTTACTGGAAGACTCGATCGATCGGCCACTTCGTCCGGATCGATCGGTGGAATGAATTTTCATTAAAATAACTTCCTTATAGAGTTTGTTTCCAACAAGGAAGTCCTTGATTTCCTTCCCCTATATATTACAAATGAAAATTACAACCCATACATCATATTTTAACCTAGGAAACACATCACAGCCTCCATCTCAGCCCATCTCTTTCCTTCAATTCCACAATTCACATGTCCAGCCTCCATCATTCTTCCACTCACAATTCACACGTCCAGCCTCCACCCTTTCTATAACCATTATTCAACCTTCTAACCTTTCATCCTAGGATTTGGAACACTCCAACAAGGCGATAAAAAGAGGCGATCGAGAAGGAAGCGAGAGAAGGTGTGAGACCCCGATATCTCAATATACTAATAGGTGCGATTAAGAGAACTAAACATTCATATGAATAAATCAGAGTAAAGAGTCATGTTGATTTTCCTGAGCTTAAGGAATACAGTAGCAAAAGTTTCAAAAGGGATTTCACAATATTCCTACAAAAAGTGCTACATTATAGTCTTATTCTACCACAAGTAGAAGCTATATAAAATTTTCTCAAATCTTGTAGCTAATCCCGTAACTCTCCTTACAGCTCAGCTTCTCAACCCCGACCCTGGTTCTCAACATCAAAAGCACCTACAAAGACAACCCCCAACACATGAGCATATCACAATTCATATTCAACATAATATGAAAATAAGGCGTAAATGCACAATCATAAAATACAAATCACTTCCTGTATTTCCATCGCATTTACAATGCCCACTGGTTGTCCCTGTACCATGATTCATAATATAACACATTATATGAATGTATGGTTTCACAAATGAATGTCATGACATTTCCTCTTTTTCTTGAGTCAGTCATCATCGGTTATTTTAATACTTCTCCGCTTTTATAATCTCAAAACAAGCGGTATCTCATCCTCGCTTCTTTATACTAGCGGTATCTCATCCTCGCTCAGTATAGTATATACCCGCCTCCATGTGCAAGCGAGCCTCCCCCCTCCCGCTCCACATTTTTAGCGGTAAAGCGTAAGCATTAACACCTTAACCGTGATCGCCCTGACTCGTGGAATACATCTCTTTATCCCACATCACAATATGCAACAACAATGCATAATATGCAACAACAATGCATAATAACATGTATCAACTCAATAATGCATCACATTGCATTCATCATGTGTCATGCAGACAAAACATAAATACATGTTACCGTTGGGATGCCCGTACGTCGCTTACGTACCTTTCCAAAAAGTAGTGTGTGGTGGGACTCTATCCCCTGCGTTGTGTAGCCGTCTGTGAAGGCTCTACACCAGTGTACAACACAATATTAGATGCCAATATATGATCCAAAATCAAAAATCCAACAAAAAACAATATTTCAAAATTTTGCTTCTGGCGATCGATCGCTACCCCTTGGCGATCGATCGCCAAACTCCACTGTCCCATGGCGATCGATCGCGCCTTTCATGGCGATCGATCGCCTGGCTTTGATTTTGGCTACTGGACCTCGGCGATCGATCGCGCCCTTTGTGGCGATCGATCGCCACCTGGTCTGTGCGCGATAATTTTTCCAGCATGTTCAACACCGATATTCACACCTTTCCTTCTAACATATAAGACATACAACATGCCAATACCAACATGCTAGTATTTAAAACACATTACTCTGAGTGTATTTACATCAAGATTGTACCCCAACCACAAACCCACATGCATTAAAATCACCCATGAACATCAGTACTCATTCAACATTTTCTGAAAACAGGGCATTGTCTTCCTGCCCAGATTTTTGAGTACACACTTTCAAGCAACGAAATCTACCACATAAGTCATGCAATTTGCTCGAATAAAATGTTAAGGGTTTCATCTAACTACCATGCATATTTTCACATCGAAGGTTCATTCAAAAACCCTTCTAACATGCATATTACCACCCCTTCAATATCACTCCCAGATCACATATTTCCAGAAAAACAGGGGAAAATATCTACCCAGATTTTCGAACACCATACTTTACATGCTTAAATCTACCACATAAAACATGTAATGTGCTCAAGGAAAAATACTGGAAGCTTCATAAACACACCATAAATGAACATGAATCGAAGGTGTAACAAAACCTAACCTAACATGCCATTTTTCACACTAAACAAAGTATGAACTCAACAACAAAAACTTCAAACCCAGAAATGGTTCCTCACCCCTTTTGGCTCCGATTTTTGCAAGTTTTCCAAGCAAGAAAAATGGTGGATCTCCTCTTGTTTTCCCTTACCAGATGTTGGACGAAAAAGTTGGAGAGAATGGAGTGATTTCAGCTATGACAAGGTGGAGTGGGAGATGAGGAAAGAGGTATGGGCAAGCTGCAGCTGGCAGCAGGGTATGGGTCAAGGGGGGGTGGTTTGTGGTGGGTTTATGTGATGTGTTATGTTTTGGTCCCGGTATTTCGCACGATGTATTAAAATATCCTCACATGATATTTTATAGTATTTTCTCATTAAAATACTTCAATTCCCATTTAAAATATACTTTACCAAAACGATTAACACACACCCCAATTTAAACATGCCACAATCCCCAAAATCCCAACATGTAACACATGCACCCTCACATGCACCTCCCAATATTATTAATTCATCACAAGAATTAGTACCATAAATTTCACAACAATGATTAATGTTTAAATAACACATAATCATTTCGGGGATATCACAGAAGGAGAAAGGATCTACAACCGGAGTCGATGTGGGAGTTTATTCTTACTTTTAAACTTTAGTTTAGTTTTATTTTGATTATATCATGCTTGGATTGTTGCAAGACATGTTTGAGTATTGAGCACTGCTTATCATCCTCAGACGGATGGCCAGACTGAGCGTACTATCCAAACGCTCGAGGACATGTTGAGGGCTTGTGTGTTGGAGTTCGATGTTTCTTGGCAAGATTCAGTGGCCTTGGTAGAATTCTCCTATAATAATAGCTACCAGGCAAGCATACAGATGGCTCCTTTTGAAGCCCTTTATGGCAGACGGTGTAGATCACCCTTGTGTTGGGAAGACTTGGACAGTAAATCGGTCGGAGGACCGGAACTGGTACGAGAAATGGAAGAAAAGATAAAGATGATAAGGCAGAAAATTAAAGCAGCCCAGGACAGACAGGAAGCTTATGCGAATAAACGGCGGAGACCGTTGGAATTTCAGTTGGGAGATAAGGTCTTCTTGAAGATCTCGCCTTTCAGAGGCGTTGTGCGATTTGGGATGCGCGGAAAACTATCTCCGAGGTATGTTGGACCGTACGAGATCTTACAGCGCATTGGCACTTTGGCTTACCGACTAGCTCTGCCACCTTCTTTGTCTGGTATACATGATGTATTCCATGTATCTATGTTGCGAAACTATGAGCCGGATCCATCTCATGTGTTGCAGCCTTCTGAGGTTCAGTTAGAATCCGATATGTCTTATGTGGAATGGCCTGTTAGAATTCTGGATCGAGCAGACCATAGACTTCGGAATAAAGTGATACCTATGATCAAGCTTCAGTGGGATCGCAGGGGTGTCGAGGAGGCTACGTGGGAGACGGAGCGGCATATGGTGCAGCACTACCCGGAACTATTTTCTGGTATGTTATTTATGTTTAGTTTCATGTTGGGGTAAGTGCATGTGATTTCGAGGACGAAATCTTATAAGTAGGGGAGTATTGTGATATCCCCGAAATAATTAATTGCAATTTGGGCATTAATTATGTTTATATGATGAATTATGGTGATAATTAATTATGTGCTGGATTTAATTATCATATTGAAATGCTTAGTCACATGATAGGTGTGACCGGGATGCATTTCGGGATGCATGTTGTGCATGTTGGGAGTTTAAGGATTATCATGGTTGTTTATGGTAATCAATAATTATTTGGTCAAGCATGAGATTAATTGGTATTTTGTTGCATTTTGGTATAATGCTTTTAAAATATCATGTTGGGGTGTTTTATACACCATGGTAATTGTGGAGTGCAATTGATTTTAATGACCCACTTTAAACCCCCCACCATACCATCACTTTTAACTTTCCCCAAATCAACCACCCAAACCCTTTCCCCCTTCATTTTCGATTTTCTGCAAAAAGGTGGAGAGAAATCCTTCCAAAAGTTTGATTTGTGGAGTTTGTTGGGAGATTTGGAGTCCCCAAGAGGTATAGATACCTCCCTATTGTTTTTGTTGTGTTTGGATTGGATTTGAAATAGTTTTGAAGGGTTTTGAAATGGGTTACTTTGGGTTGGTATCATTTTTGTTTGGGTGTTGGATTTTTGTGTTGCTTGAGGTGTATTTTGTTGATTTATTGTGTTATATTGTTGTTGGGTTGGTGGGAGGAGTATTGGTATGAGTTGGGATGGTTTTGGTGTGCATTAATGGTGGAAAATCGCGAGTCAGTGCGAGGCGATCGACCGCCAAAAATGAGGCGACCGATCGCCAACAGGCAGTACCAAAATCGCTGGGTAGGCGATCGATCAGCTGAAATGGCGCGATCGATCGCCGAGGGGCAGTGTCCAAAATATAAGGTAGGCGATCGATCGCCATGTATGGCGCAATCGATCGCCGCGAAGAAAAAAATTGAGGCGATCGATCGCCTCAGCGAAGCGATCGATCGCCAGCAGTGGAATTTTGGAAAATGGATTTTTTTGACGAATTTTTGATATTCGACTATTATTTGGCTTCTAATATGGGGTTGTGTGATTATGTAGAACCATCCCAGGTGGCAACGCAACCAAGGAAGTGAAGCCATATCAAATTCCACTTTTTGGAAAGGTAGTAGAAGACGTACGGCACCCAACGGTACATGTATCTAATATACTCATTGTTAGTATATATGGAATTATGCATTGTGGATGCAAATACATGTTGAACTATGCATGATGATTGTATATGCATATGATGGTTATTGGTGCACATCCCATGAGTCGTGGTCATCCCTTGATGATTTTAGTGCTTGCCGCTATTTGATTTGTTGCCGCTAAATGTGAAGCGAGGGGTGGGAGCGCCGCATGTCACATTTAAGCGTGGTTGTTGTAAGGACCCCCGTGCCCTTAACCCGTAATTAGTGCATTAAGCCATACCATGAGTGCATATACTCATACCATCAGGGGAAAAACCCTATGCAAGTGCAACACCGTATGCTACCCAGAAAATTTCTTGCATTCAATTCCCAATATTCAAATTCCCCCTACCATTATTATTCACATAACATGCACCCACATAATACACTAATATGCTCTTAGTTCATTTAGCAATTTCCATAATTAATTGCATGCAACCATAATGAACAGAAAGAGGCCATAGCCCATTTATACATCCCATATACACGTAAGGTGTACTCAATGAATAAACGTGTATTTGATGCATAAAACACTATACCGGATACCGCTACTGGTACTTCTATCCTGGAAGCACCTTCCAAGCACAACTCGATCTCAACACTGGATCTGAGCGTCCATCCAACCAGCTCTGGTACCTCGATCCTGGAAGTACCTCTAACCAAAAGCCCGAGCTCGACTCCAAAGCCGCTACACCTGTGTTACCTGCCCCAACAGAGACAGCCCCCACACGGGGTGAGCATACCAATACCACCAATCACAAAATAATAATATTGCAATTCATAATTTACAGAATGTAAATGCCATAATTTAAATGATACTCCCTGGATGGCAATACCCTCATCCGGGATCCCATGCATTGTCCCTGTTCTCAAAATAACCAAACTCATCAAATTCCCAAAGCCAGTTAATCACCATATAGATTAACTAATACAGTTCTATCATGTCAGCTCCATAATCAATATGTAAAATCATTATACATAGGCCATAGATTTCACATATATTTAACCAAGGATTCCATGTTCCCGTAACATTGCTCGCTCCACAATAGCGGCATTCTTAACCCAGCGCACGCTCAACAATAGCGGCGTCATAACCGGTAGTGCTCAACGGCGACAACACCCAATCGTTGCTCGCTCTAAAGCGGCACCCTATGATTTCCAATGTATGTCTATTTATCACAGTTACCATATACCATGCATATCATTATCCATTTGAAGTAAATATAATGCACCATGCATTTCAATACTTACCACATGCCAGATATTGCAATGTCCATATAATACCATTACCATACACCATGTATTCCAATGCCCATTTAATACCATTATCACAAACCATGCATATTACAGTTGCAATACTATAATAGGTTATGCTCGTACGTCCCACGTACCTTAAGTCTCCGTAGTCCAAGCCAAACCTTCCTTGAGTCCCATGCCTAGAGAAATATGTGCTAAAACACATAAACGACTCAAAATCAAGAATAAGCATGCGATCACGTGCCCACGCACGTTCAAGACTCCCAATCATATCGTCAATCCATGACGATTACCAAAATAAAAGCCCCCCGGCTAAGCATGCATACTACCCAAAATATTCCATTTTATATGATTAACAGATAGCCAAAAACCCAACCAAAAATTCCGTTTAATAAGCTTGGTTCCAATCAAACCATTTTAAAAGCCTAACATTCTCATTGGAATGTGAACAACACTCCGGAAGTCGGCCCTTTAGACCTCGGTTCCAAAATCCCAACATTTTCCAACATATTCGAAAATCCATGCAGGTGAACAGTGCCGCGATCGATCGCCCATCAGGCGCGATCGATCGCGCAAGCCTACTGCCCGAAAAAAATCAATCCGCGATCGATCGCCACATCTCGCGATCGATCGCTGAGACCCTCGCGATCGATCGCCCCCTTTTCGCGATCGATCGCCGATACTGTACATCTTCTACAAATTCCAGTAGCATGTCGCGATCGATCGGCGCCTCGCCAAGATCGATCGCGGACTGCGATTTTTCGAAAAACTCGAGTTCTAATGGTGTTTTTCACACCCAACTCCAAACCAACACTCCATACCACCTCAATGCCTCAAATACAACAATTAAACTCCATGAAAACACTGAAATCAACATTTTGGATTTTAACCCAAAACCCCCAAATGCCATAACCAACCCAAAACTCAACCACACAACACAAAACCACAATCAAATTGAAGCCAAAAGAGAGGAGAAGAATATTACCTATCTTTCTTCAAGAAATCCGGCCCCCATAATCGAGTTCTAACGATTTTGCTTCAACCAAAGGGAAGGGGAAGGGTTTGGGGCGAAGGTGGCGTGAGAGGGGGAGGAGAGGAGAGAAATGGATTCCAAATGACGGAATCCCGAGTCCAACGGGTATATATAGCAAAATACCCCAACACACCAAAACCTCCGCAAATACATCATGATTCATTAAAAATCATCTGTTTTCAAAAACTCACCCTCCAACATCAAATCCCCAGACTGGCCCCAACACAAGGCACCCCGGACTCCAAGTCCCACTAAAAACCCAAATCATAGGCTTTCCACCAAAATGAGAATACAATCTCAACCTTTGGATCCAACGATCACAAATGCCCAATCTAACAACCTCGGGAGACCCAAACCGCAATTAATTCCTAATTGCTTACAATTAAAAAAATCCATCCAGGATTAATACTACACCGGGATTAACACCATTAATTCCCGGACATCACAATTATCCCCTACTAATAAAATTTCGTCCCCGAAATTGCACCGGTGTACTCCACGTAACACCAGGACTACACAAACAAAACAAAGCCAAGACCCCGATTCTGAACCACCTTAGAATCGAATTAACAACTGCGAGAATACCAGTCTCGCACTAAGACCTAAAATAGAGCAACCGCCAAAACCAATACAACCCGAAAGATAACAACATACCTCGACGTGAATCGTCCCAGAAGTCAGTCCACCATGACTGAAACTCAACCAAACCTTCATTAATCTCGACATAGATATCTCTCCATGATATCTCCATTACTTGTCCACGATGCTTAACACGCATCGTTATGATGAGGACTACTAGCATACGACAGTATACTCACAGAAAATCCGGTTCCGCTTCCCAGCCCATCTCCTCCAAAGGAGTAGTTGCACCACTTGCAACCCGGACCGGGTTACCCACGGTCACTGATCCACACAAAACACATCACCGAGGATGTTTACACCGGTGTGTTCCAAGAAATCATATCTTGGTCCCGACACACCCTCAAGACTCCACAAAGTCTCAAGTTCCACAGAGGTCACGCAAAACAATCACTTGCATCCCCGCCATGCGTGTCAACCACGACACCAAACAAATCCGAGTCCTGGCCACCCCTTGTCTATCCTGGGATTTTACAATCCTAAAACAGGGAGGCTATCGAATTAACCAGCAAGAACTACCATGGTTTCAAAACACAACAATCCCTCCTCCGGGGAAGTCAAACAACCCTCACGATCATTCATCAGAATGCATCGTGCCAGCGAGATTACCGATCTCGAGGTCCCACAATCTCACACCGGAGATTCACCAAACCAAGCATACAACTCGACGTTCAACAATGAACAAAATAACATTGGCATTCGTATACACTCACGGCATACATGCCCAAACACCAATCACAACATGCATACACAATGCAATAGACTCGGGTATCTCCAATCACACCCAAATCCCAAAACCAACTGTCAAACCCCGATTATTCTCGCCCCACGGAGAATGATGGTTGACAAACCAAAACCAAAGGGTGTGATTTCAACATCACCACCACACGAACCAAAATAACGAATCTCCCCAAAAGATTCAACCGGTAGGAATCACAATACCGTCTTCCTCTCAAGGAAGAAGTCATGAATCCATGATCCTCCAATCCTCGAATTACCGTTCGGAAAACCTGGTATATTAATACCAAAACATATCCCGGAACCCAGAAATATACAATTGGTTAGAGTAGTGCATCAATACTACCATTACCCAATCCAAAAATCCGTATACGCCATGTATACACCTTCCAACGATGCTCTGTACTAATACCATAGTACTCCAAAATCGAGCATCTCCCCGAAGACGTCTCCTCAAACGTCTCACCGAGGTAAGAAATCCATTACTCGGTCCAACATCAGTAATGCTTACCATGGCTGACTTACAATCAAACCACGACCGATGCAAGCTGTCTCCAAGACAGTACAATCCAAATCTCTCCAAGAGATAAAAAAAATCAATATAGTAGTGTCACCCCACTAACTATATCTCACAAACCATTGTGACTCCCATTGCATGCCATATGCAAGGATGCTCAACTAGAGCTAACCACGACTTGTTGACACTCACGTTGGTAATACCAACAAACTTGAGCTGTCCCAGCACAAGTCCCTCAAAACAATGACGTATAACGTCCCCGTGAGGTATTCCCTACCTCAAACACCATGCCACATAGAGACTACAAGAGTCTACCATAACCCTCATCGTATCACCATACGATTCACCAAACTCGAATCCAACGAGCATTATAATAGCTACCACAAGCACACTAAAGCACTGCAACAATACCTGGCTAGTGATTCGCTGGTCCCATAGGCTTATACCAACCTATTAACGCGACACACATTCCATCCCGGTATACCATACCGCCCAAACCATTAGAGTTGTGGGTCATTGCCCAACATATCTCTAAAACACCAAAGCACACTGGACAACCCGGCGTCCACGCTCAATTATCATGCAATCCTAATCCATTAGGACTTCTTCCACGCCCTTAGGGTGGGTGTAACCATGTTTACTCCTCATCACAATAACAAGCGAGTAGTTTCCTCAATGACTACTCTTACCACCATTCACTTGGCCTTAGCCATCCCAGCGAGCATACCCAAGGGTATCATTGCTCGTCAATAATATACCTCCATAATACGATGCGTACTCTCACCGGTACAATGCATCAATGATCCATCGAGCAAACCTGCTCGGCAAAAGGTCTCGTCAACTAAATACCCAGACCCTACCATGTGCCCACCATCGGCACTCAAACCATACAACCATATACATAAACATGAATGCATAAATCACCAAAATGACGCCAAGCGTCCACATAGTTATCCCAAATAACATCGTCGAACATATGACGGTACCTGTCGATACACGACATCCATAATCTCATCGTCAAACACATGACGGTAAATAATAATACACCATAATCACCATACTGATAACAAAAGTAATATGCCATACCTCATCGCTATCGAGATAGCGGAATACCTGTATCCATCGTCCACCAGCGGTACATAAGCAGCACCCATCGCTCGTAGGCGGCATAATCCAGTGCTACACACATAGCGGTATAATCCATCGCTATCGAATCAGCGGCATGATCCCTCGCCATGGAGTCAGCGGCATAAAATGTCGCTATAGATATCCGGCGGTATAAACCATCGCCAATAGAATACCCGGCGTAACCGTCGCCAATAAAATACCCGGCGTAACCATCGCCAACAAAATACCCGGCGTAACCATCGCCAATAAAATACCCGGCGTAACCATCGCCAATAAAATACCCGGCGTAACCATCGCCAATAAAATACCCGGCTAATCGCGGACTCAAGAGGTACTCACACTCATGTAGTACTTTGTTCCCGATCACATCGCTACGTCATGACAACGGCATCATCGCTTCGACGTGACAGCGGCATGTATCATCGCTTCGACACGACAGCGGCATCATCGTTTCGACATGACGGTGGTACCATCGCTTCGACGTGACAGCGGCATTTACCATCGCTTCGACACGACAGCGGCATTTACCATCATTCCGGCATGACAGCGGAAATACCCTTCGCTTCGACGTATTAGCGGCATAATATCCCTCGCAATAATAATATGACAGCGGCATTTTTCCTTCGCTTCGACATATTTGCGGCAAATATTCTTCATCGCTATAATACGACAGCGGCAAGTATTCATATCGCTACGCCATGCATGCAACCGTAATGCATAACCCGTATTTCAATAATTGTTTCGGCACGACAGCGGCATCATCGCTTCGACGTGACAGCGGCATTTACCATCGCTTCGACACGACAGCGGCATCATCGCTTCGACGTGCATGCAACCGTAATGCATAATCCGTATTCCCATAAACATCGCCATGAGTGTATTTTAATGCACCTCGCTCCAACATGTAGCGGCAAAGCATTAAAATCATCACTCCGATGTATACCTATGCAACCGTAATGCATAGTCCATGTCTCATAAGACCCTGCAACCACCATGGTTAGCAACACATATGCCAATGATGAACACATATCATAAACGCACATAAGCAATCATGCATAAGTATGTGCTTCTCATTCCCAATAACATGTTCCTAGGCCCTCAACAGCCCCAAAGAGCTAACCACTGCTCTGATACCACTAATGTAAGGACCCCCGTGCCCTTAACCCGTAATTAGTGCATTAAGCCATACCATGAGTGCATATACTCATACCATCAGGGGAAAAACCCTATGCAAGTGCAACACCGTATGCTACCCAGAAAATTTCTTGCATTCAATTCCCAATATTCAAATTCCCCCTACCATTATTATTCACATAACATGCACCCACATAATACACTAATATGCTCTTAGTTCATTTAGCAATTTCCATAATTAATTGCATGCAACCATAATGAACAGAAAGAGGCCATAGCCCATTTATACATCCCATATACACGTAAGGTGTACTCAATGAATAAACGTGTATTTGATGCATAAAACACTATACCGGATACCGCTACTGGTACTTCTATCCTGGAAGCACCTTCCAAGCACAACTCGATCTCAACACTGGATCTGAGCGTCCATCCAACCAGCTCTGGTACCTCGATCCTGGAAGTACCTCTAACCAAAAGCCCGAGCTCGACTCCAAAGCCGCTACACCTGTGTTACCTGCCCCAACAGAGACAGCCCCCACACGGGGTGAGCATACCAATACCACCAATCACAAAATAATAATATTGCAATTCATAATTTACAGAATGTAAATGCCATAATTTAAATGATACTCCCTGGATGGCAATACCCTCATCCGGGATCCCATGCATTGTCCCTGTTCTCAAAATAACCAAACTCATCAAATTCCCAAAGCCAGTTAATCACCATATAGATTAACTAATACAGTTCTATCATGTCAGCTCCATAATCAATATGTAAAATCATTATACATAGGCCATAGATTTCACATATATTTAACCAAGGATTCCATGTTCCCGTAACATTGCTCGCTCCACAATAGCGGCATTCTTAACCCAGCGCACGCTCAACAATAGCGGCGTCATAACCGGTAGTGCTCAACGGCGACAACACCCAATCGTTGCTCGCTCTAAAGCGGCACCCTATGATTTCCAATGTATGTCTATTTATCACAGTTACCATATACCATGCATATCATTATCCATTTGAAGTAAATATAATGCACCATGCATTTCAATACTTACCACATGCCAGATATTGCAATGTCCATATAATACCATTACCATACACCATGTATTCCAATGCCCATTTAATACCATTATCACAAACCATGCATATTACAGTTGCAATACTATAATAGGTTATGCTCGTACGTCCCACGTACCTTAAGTCTCCGTAGTCCAAGCCAAACCTTCCTTGAGTCCCATGCCTAGAGAAATATGTGCTAAAACACATAAACGACTCAAAATCAAGAATAAGCATGCGATCACGTGCCCACGCACGTTCAAGACTCCCAATCATATCGTCAATCCATGACGATTACCAAAATAAAAGCCCCCCGGCTAAGCATGCATACTACCCAAAATATTCCATTTTATATGATTAACAGATAGCCAAAAACCCAACCAAAAATTCCGTTTAATAAGCTTGGTTCCAATCAAACCATTTTAAAAGCCTAACATTCTCATTGGAATGTGAACAACACTCCGGAAGTCGGCCCTTTAGACCTCGGTTCCAAAATCCCAACATTTTCCAACATATTCGAAAATCCATGCAGGTGAACAGTGCCGCGATCGATCGCCCATCAGGCGCGATCGATCGCGCAAGCCTACTGCCCGAAAAAAATCAATCCGCGATCGATCGCCACATCTCGCGATCGATCGCTGAGACCCTCGCGATCGATCGCCCCCTTTTCGCGATCGATCGCCGATACTGTACATCTTCTACAAATTCCAGTAGCATGTCGCGATCGATCGGCGCCTCGCCAAGATCGATCGCGGACTGCGATTTTTCGAAAAACTCGAGTTCTAATGGTGTTTTTCACACCCAACTCCAAACCAACACTCCATACCACCTCAATGCCTCAAATACAACAATTAAACTCCATGAAAACACTGAAATCAACATTTTGGATTTTAACCCAAAACCCCCAAATGCCATAACCAACCCAAAACTCAACCACACAACACAAAACCACAATCAAATTGAAGCCAAAAGAGAGGAGAAGAATATTACCTATCTTTCTTCAAGAAATCCGGCCCCCATAATCGAGTTCTAACGATTTTGCTTCAACCAAAGGGAAGGGGAAGGGTTTGGGGCGAAGGTGGCGTGAGAGGGGGAGGAGAGGAGAGAAATGGATTCCAAATGACGGAATCCCGAGTCCAACGGGTATATATAGCAAAATACCCCAACACACCAAAACCTCCGCAAATACATCATGATTCATTAAAAATCATCTGTTTTCAAAAACTCACCCTCCAACATCAAATCCCCAGACTGGCCCCAACACAAGGCACCCCGGACTCCAAGTCCCACTAAAAACCCAAATCATAGGCTTTCCACCAAAATGAGAATACAATCTTAACCTTTGGATCCAACGATCACAAATGCCCAATCTAACAACCTCGGGAGACCCAAACCGCAATTAATTCCTAATTGCTTACAATTAAAAAAATCCATCCAGGATTAATACTACACCGGGATTAACACCATTAATTCCCGGACATCACAGTTGTCATATGAGGCGAGGAAAGAATATTTGCCGCTCAATGTGAAGCGAGGGGTGGGAGCGCCGCATGTCCATTGAAGCGAGGTTATTCTATGCCGCCTATATGAAAAGCGAGGGGCATTAAAATACATTGTGATGAACAGACTAGGGATTGTTGATTGGTAATTGGTGATAATGGAATGGTATTATGTCATGACATGTGTGGACCATTAAATAATCTATTTGATTATACTCATGAGTTATGATACAGGGACAACCAAAAAGGGAGCATTTAAAATGCATGGGAAAAACAGGAAGTGTTTATTATGGTTTATGCATTTACGCCTTAAATTCATATTGTGTTGTATATGAATTATTATATGCTCATGTTTGGGGGTTGTCCTTGTAGGTACGTTTTTGGCATGAAAAAGGGGCTAAGGCGGGTTGAGGCAGTGAGCTTGTGAAGAACACTTTTGGGAATTGAAGGACGGATTACTTTTGTATAGTGTCTACTCTAGGAGTAGTGTAAAACTATAGTTGATAACATTCATTGAGATTGGGAATGTAATTAATCCATTGATAGTCCTTATTTTCGGCATTTAATTCTTAAAGCTCATAGTCTCAACACGATCATTTTACTCTGATAATATATGTTAGCTCTAATTATGCCTTTAATCCGCACTTAAGGAACTAGGGTCCTTACACTCTAGACATATGACTAGGAACGCTACTCTGCTGTCTGAGTTAGTTGATATCTCCGGACCAAGGATAATGTAAGACCCCAACCCCTTAACTCGTCATTAGTGCAATTATGACGTCATATGAGTATAAAAATTTTTCGTTCTTTAAAAGAATCATTACATGCTTCACATATTCTCCATAACATAAATAATACTCAGCATGGATTGCTCACTTCTACCAACAATAGACTCAAGGTTCACCCATTATCATCATCATTGCACCACTTTTACATTGTGTGTTTTTATAAAAATTTGGGCAGAGTCTCCCCAAAAATTGAGCTATCCAAAAATGAAACACATCACACAGTAACTCCCAGCCAGGGAAAACACAATACTTAAAGGCAACCCAAAACCCTAAGTAAGTTCCCAGCCAGGGAAAAAATACCATATTAAGAAGACATCAAAAGTGAGCTTCAACACCCTTATACAGTCCATATACATGCATCCATGTGCTCACACACGAGCAACGAATAATTGAATTAATTCTCAATGCATAAGTAGGATGTGCCATCAATCAATACTTGTACCATAATCCTTCGAGCACTATTTCCCATGAGCTTAAGCTTTCTTCCCGAGACAACGTCGTACCTGTTATACCTGTTTCAACAGAAACAGCCATCACACGGGGTGAGCATACTCCAACTCAATAATCATTCACACATCAATATACGAAATTGTAAAACAACAATTAAGGTTATTGAAAATCTATAAAATACTCCCTGTACAATTCCAAACCGGCATAGCCATCACCAACTGTTCCTGTTCAATCTTGTACACTTTCATAAACATCAAGTTCAGTATCATTATTCACATTATGGTACTCATCAATGCAATAAATCAATATAATCACAATTCAAGCTTTTATGCTCAATCACAACGAAGCTCATATCGAAGGCAACTACGCCTATCAATTAATCTCATTCTCAACCATTTCTCATATCGATCATGCCAAATATATCAATATTCAATTCGTATACCCGGATCACGTACATCTACGTATCCACCATTCCACGTATATTAAATTCAATTCTCATACTCAAAGACTTAATCTTAGACGGCACATTCAACAATACATGTATTCATGAATATATAAGTACTGGGTATACCTGCTCGCACGTCACCACGTACCTTATATATCCCGACATCTGGAGAGTCATGTAGAATCTTGCAGAAAATTGGTGAAGAATCAGTTGATGCTCCTCACGCTAATCGGACGAATGGGATAGCAAGGAAGACCGATTCAGATTTTTGAGGGAGGATGGAAGATGTTAAACGATGGATGAGGGTAAAAGTGACAGAGAGAGTCTTTTATAATCCCTACCCAAGATTAAATCTCTATCATCCAATTATTATATCATTTACTATATTGAATCTCCACCATTCAATTATTACCTCAAAATAAATATTGTAAGAACCCTTTTAAATTAATTACAATACAAGCTCGACCCGCAATTATTTATCCTAACCCGGTCCAAAGTTCGATATCCAAGAATAAATCCCGACATAACACATAAACACCATAATTAAATCTATAAAAATTATTAATTATTCCCGGACATCACAATTCTCCCCAACTAATAAAATTTCGACCTCGAAATTAAAATGCATGCTTACCATAAAAGCCAACAGTAAAATTTACGTACCGTTAGACAGCTCAAATCTGTAGGACGACACCATCATTCGAATCATCATGGCTCATAAACGTGGCGTACCACACCAACAATCTCAAGACTGTAAGTCACATTACTTTACCATATTCCAACATTAGCATTCAGTGAGCTAACATATATTAATACCACTGACATGTAGATTATACAAAATCAATCATCATCATATTTACATAATTACCATGTATTGAATATTTCATTCATTCTCTCTCGCTACCAGCTGTTCATAAAGTATTGAAAAGATTTGATGATGTTCCTCTGTAACATCTAAGCAACAATAGATCTCATGAAGTAGAATAAGCAATCCCCTTTTTCACGTTTGTTTGCCTATCTCATCACTTAAATTTTCTGTAGCATATAGATTTTTAGTTCAAGTCATTTCTTTCACTCCACTATGTTACATGTATTCTATTAACCAGTCTCAGTAATAGTTTACTTTCATCATAGTGCACATCATATAATTGCTAAATCTTGCAATCCATGTATATCATGTGTCTATCAGAAAGTATGACAATATACCAACATTTTATCGTATAAATTACCTCATACCTGTGAGGTTGCAAAATTATGCAATTTATACCCGCCTCGTCATATCGTACACCACCCTTATCCGTATGAAATTACGGTACTCTTGAGCCCTTAAACATCGACTTCTCACATATCATCTTCTGGTTATTATCTGGCGGCAATTACTAGAAAGCCCATTAGTAATTCTCATACGTATATTAACATTATACGCACAACCACATATTATCAATATCGAATCATAATATATGGTCTAACACGAATATTCTTACATCACGATTAACGTACATAGCATCATAATATCGTTCATCCCTCAAATTTATCTCATAACCCATCATTTATCCTTATCAACTTGGATACGTGTAAGGACCCCAAGCCCTTAAACCATAATTAGTGTATTAACCACTATGTGTGGCACATGCTTTCAATAAAAAGCCAATCGGGAAGCTCAGATGATACTCTATCATTGCATGGCATTTATAAAAAAATTTCTTTAACACTCAATGTTATAAGGTCATCAGCCTAACAACGAAATAGACTCACAAAGTTCGCCCAATACCATCCCTTTTTGCCACTTTTCACATTGTGGACTTTTATAAAAATTTGGGCAGAGTCTCCCCATAAATAGAGCTATCCCGAAATAAAAGCACAACACACAATCATAATTCCCGGCCAGGGAAAACATAATACTCATCAGACAGCAGTAATACTAAGTAAATTCCCAGCCAGGGAAGACATCATACATATGATGACATAATGGGTCTCAACACCCACATAATACACTAACGACTCTCATATCATTAGCAATTCTACACAATTGCATGCAACATATAATGAAAGAGAGGAAGGCTCATGCCTTTATATACAACCCATATACAAGAATGTCCGTGCTCACATGCGAGCATCATAAATGTGTATATAAACCTCGGGTGTATATAAGTACTCTATACGATACCGTGCTCCATCAAGCCCTGGTACCACGATCCTGTGAGTACGTCCAATCAACAGCTCGAGCTCAGCTCCACAGCCATCGATGCACCTGTTCACCTGCCCCAACAGAGACAGCCCCCAACGGGGTGAGCATACCAATACACAAAATCTCATAATCACAATAATGAAATTCATAATTTACAACACAAGTAAATATTAATGAATTTTAAATGATACTCCCTGGATGGCAACATCCTCATCCGGGATTCCGTGTACTGTCCCTGTTCTCACAATCATCAAACTCATCAAATCTCAAAAATCAGTAAATCAACGCATTGATTAACTCATCGCATGCCTAATACTCGAATATCAACAGATAGTGGTTGCAACTCATTAAACATGCAAATATAGATATCTCAATATCTAATACTGATTTCACAACCTCGCTATCAATCACAGATAGCTCAAATGCCTAGCATTTATTTTACCAATTCTTCATTATACCCAGACATCTCAAATGTCTTATAATGAATACATGATCCCACGATCATTCTCAGGCATCTCAAATGCCCTACAATGGTCATATAAACCCAGTACCCCATATATCATGTAAGAGTCATCCTACTCTAGTGTCACGCACGCTACAAGCGGCGATATCAAGATTTGGGTCATTTCTTGGCTATATCAACATATATATATATAATCCTCATGCGCGATTATTCAATGAAATCAAATTTCATTATGAATTCAAAAATGCCCTAATATATAGAAATGCTCGTACGTCGCACGTACCTTAAATCTCCGAAGTCCGAGCCAAACCTTGCTCGAGTTCCATGCCCCGAGGAATGATGTGCTAACACGATAAATAATTCACAATTATTTACGAACATGCAACCCATGCTCAAGCACACCCATAACCCTCAAAATATTGTCAACACACGACAATTAACCTTTTAAAAGACCTGGGGCAGGGTACAAGCGGGGAGGGGAACGAATGAGACAACAACGAAAATTGTTCAAGAACACCCTACAAAAATCGAACCCGAATCTCACAATTTCGAACCCAAATAAATACCATAATTCATCTAAAATGAGAATTAAGCTATCCAAGCAAGAATCAACACCCCTTGCCAAAAACCCCCAATTTTCGAACTCAACCTCTTAAATTCGAACCCCAAACAAGCCCTTAAATTCGAACCCTTATAATTCATCAAATTCGAACACAATAATGGCAGGGAAATACACGAAAATGACGAAAAAGGGGTAAGGGAGGTTACCCAATCGAAAATCGGAAGAAATCGGACGAAATCCGATGAACCCTAGAAATTGGGGATCGGCGCTTCCAGCCAAAATCCGAACGAGAAACGCGATGAAACTTCAAATTGACGGAGGGGAAAGCTGCGCCTCGACGAGACGAAGCCGGTGATAGGTCGCACGCGGCGAACGGCGGCCGGACGGCGGCGGACGAAGCGCCTGAAGCGGCGAGGGCAGGGGAGGTCGGGAAATCGCGCGCGGGAGGGAGAGAGAGGAAAGTGGGCTGAAATGAATTTAATTCTAAAATTTTGGGTTCAATTGGTATTTATAGCAAAAATACCCCAAAAAATTAATAGCCCCACAAATACATCATGATTCCTTAAAAATCATCTGTTTTCAAAAACTCTCTCTCTAACTCCAAAACCACCTACCGGTGCTCACACAGCACCCGAGATCCCGAGACACATCAAAAACCCAACTCTTAGGTTTTTCACCGAAATGTGAATACAATCTCAACCTCTGGATCCAACGATCCCAACTACCCAAATAAACGAGCCCAGAAGGCCTAACACCTCAATTAAATTCCAAATCGCCACGTAAAACCACTTTAGGGATTATTAACACTACGGGATTAACACCTATAATCCCTGGTCATCACAATACGTTATCCTGTTTATCGCTCCTTACTAATCACTTGCATATAAACAATTTAAAACAATGTATCAACATCAACATTGACTGATTAATCTCATACCTTTGTAGATTAAGTCACCTACATGTACAATAGCATCATAGTATCATGCTCATCACAGTACTCACATGCTTTCAAACATCAACGTTTCCATATTTCATCACGCAGCTATCATCTGGTATGAAGTATTAGACAGAAGCTCATTAGTATTTCTCAAATACTCATAACATAACCACGTACCTCGTCATTTACGCATTATTGATATTCATAATGTTTCCGTCATCAATCATTCCCTGCGTCAAAATTTTCACGCAATCCTGTACGCATCATGCTACAACAAACTATCACATATATGTGTGATTGAAATTCAACATAATAATCAATTGCATGACTCTATGACGCAATTCATTTCAATCTTTAACTCATCCTCGAAACATAATAATTCATTAATCATGAATGTTCACAAGATCATATGTCCACACATGGCATTCATAGTGATTCCACGTCATCCCGTGACGTACCCGTTCATCTCATGTCAACATGATCACGTTCACCTACTACTCCTACAATATATCAATCTAGCATGCTTTTCACAGTAATAAATACCATCTCAAGCGATTATCATTTTTTGTTATTCCATCTGTACAATCGATTCTCAAAATTAAAATAACTCACTGAGATAATGCAATCAGCATCTATCAACATATATTAACATATATTCACATGCCAAACCAAACGTAATAGTTTACCTCAACTCCTTGTTCCTCTGGAACATTTCAATATCCTCTGGGCCTACATCTCATGTACCCAAGGAACAACAATAACACAATGTCCACAGCTATCTGAAATGAACACATCATCAGTATACATCGCTAGTACAATAACAATGCTCTAATAATCATGCTAACATAATAGCAGCACATCAATATTCATCGCCCAATGACGGCACCCTAATATTCATTGCTAACACAATAGCAATATATCAATACTCATTGCCAACACTGGCCATGCATAATCTCATCGCCACTACGGGCATGCACAATATCATCGACACTACTGGCATCCATATAACATCCATAATCACAATGAATAAAATCACATTCTTAAAACAATAAGATGTAATAACACTTACTGTACACAGTGGATCCACATTTGATCCTTCAAAATGCCCCTGTTCTCAACATAAATATTCCACAATTGATATACTCATCATCAATAACATGACCGTCCAAAAATATTCATTGCCTCGACATATCAGCGGCATTCACAATATTTCCATCGCTTCGATATGATAGCGGTAAATATTATAAATCTCAAATATCACAATATAATCATACCATCATCTCGCCAATAAATGTCATCGATATATCGGTATCAATCACACCCCGCTATTGCATCCACTGCAATAAAAATGAAAGAAAACAATAATGTCTCTTCATCCACTCTATCCATTGATCGTTTTCACCTGTACATTTGATTATCACAATACGTCAAATCAACAAGGTCAATTTAAAGCAATGTATATTCATCACCCTCCCTCTATAGTGGAGGCACATAAAATACATTGCACACTCTCAATAGTGTCGATCCCGACAATAATCACATTGCATGCTCTCCCTAGCACCGACTCAATATCAATATACACGTCACATGCTCTCTCTAGCATTGACCCTGAAATATACACGTCGCTCGCTTGCCAGCGGCGATCACATCACTCACTTGTCAGTGGTGACCCGAATCACATCGTTCACTCCTCAGTGGCGACCAATATCACATCGCTCGCTCGTCAGCGGCGACCACATCACTCACTCGTCAGTGGTGACTCAATATCACATCGCACATTCTAGTGGCGACCTCTAAATAAACACATCACTCGCCTCAGTGGTGACCCTCTGTACATTTACACACACATAATCACATCGCACACTCTAGTGGCGACCCATAAATAAACACATCGCTCGCTACACGCGGTGACCCACATCACTCGCTACTAGGCGGTGACCCTTAAATATATTAATACGTCGCTCGTACCCACGGCACCCCACATATAATAATAACATGTCGCTCAACACGAAGGCAACCCACACATAGTAATAATACGTCGGTCAACCATAAAGTGACCCTAAACCTAAGCGACACTTCGCTTTTCAATAATATAGTGGAAAATATATTCATCCATGCTTGTACATCATTACGTACCTGTGCCATCATGTAAATGACATACACATACCCGATTGTCACATCATCTGTTGTCATACTCCAACAGCACAGTACTGCCTACCATTTTCTATCCTTAGATATCATATCTCATTTTCTGATTTCTCCTGCAAAATCAGATTTCTCAGCACTGCACATACATATACATAACATGTACACAAAACTCAACTCAATAAAACGCATTTATCCCTCTATTAATAACAACGTCCACTTATCATCAACATTAATTACCGTCAGCGATGTCATTCATCACGCACCTTAAAAGGCATTATCATTTTCACCATAGTCAAGCTAATGATATAAATAAAATGGGTTACCATACTCGAGGCTTTTCAACCATACCACCCTCATTGTATATGTTCATTGGTATTGCTAGTCGTTTATCAATATCATGTTCTTCGTATCTCATACGATCCTGCAATCACGATGGTTAGCAATAACACCAATTTTTATTGCTTCATCTCATAAAATGCACATAGCAGGTGTGGGGTCCTCGTTACTTAATCCATTATGTATTCCATTATGTATTTGTGATGCCCCGAAATTAATTAATGGTAACTTGGACATTAATTATGTTTATATGATGTATCATGTATTGATAGATTTATGTGTTGGGTATTAAGATGTTAACATGATTAATTGTGTTAAATTATCAATTATGAGGAAGATATGATTTTAAATGAAGTATAGAGCATTGTTGTAAAGTGCTTTTAAAATACCAAGTTGGGTATTTTATACATCATGTTAAGTTTGGGGTATACTTTTTATTAAGTCATTACAACCCCTTTTTAATCCCATACCCATCACTTTAAACCCCCCACTTTACTCTCACCTTTTAAAAATCCCCAAATCACTTCCCAACCCCAAACCCTACCCCATTTTCGAAATCCACCAAAAAGGAAGAAGGAAAGTCCCACAAAAACTTTGGTTGTGTGATCTTTGCTAGGATTTGGAGCCTACAAGAGGTATGGAACCATTCCTATAAGTTTTATGATGTTTGGTGTTGAAATGGGTTAAGTTTTTGATGATTTATGTGGGTTTGTTTGGGTATGTGTTGTGTATGGTTGGGGTATGATTTTTGAAGTGTTTTATGTTGGTTTTGGTGGGTTATGATGTTATTGATGTTTTATGGAAGTTTGGTTTTGGGGTGGTATGTGAAGGAGCTTGAAAAATGAGCATTAATGGCGAAAATTCGATGTACAGCACGCGGCGATCGATCGCCCGTTCTTGGCGATCGATCGCGAGCGTCCAGTACCAGCCAGAAGCATTTGGCGATCGATCGCCACTTTTGGGCGATCGATCGGCGGGCCTGGCGATCGATCGCGCCAAAGGTGGCGATCGATCGCCAAGAAGAAGATTTTGGCCCCTCGTCCAGTGCGATCTCGCGATCGATCGCGCCTGGGTGGCGATCGATCGCGAGCTGAAGAAAAGTGGATTTTTGATTTTTTGTGGGATTTTTGGATATTGGACTATGTTTAGCTTCTAATATCAATTTGTATGGTTGTGTAGAACCATCCCAGGTGCCCACAACATCCAGGAGATAAAGCTCTCCAAATTCTCCACTTTTGGGAATTAAGGTACGTAAGAGACGTACGAGCATCGGACGGTAAACCATGCCCTTACATATTATGATGATGTTTAAGATGATGTTTACGATGATGACGTTTAAGATGATGTTTACGATGATGACGTTTAAGATGATGTTATGATGATGACATCTATGATGATAATTATAATGATGATGCTTATGATGATGTTACGATGATGAGGCTTAAGATGATGTTTATGATAACGATGTTATGAGGACGTCTATAATGACGAAGTTTATGATAAGGTCATACGACGTGTATGATTGGGTAAGACGCCCATGTGGTAAGACACCACCCAAAGTATAGGATTGGGTAAGATGCCCTCGTGGTAAGATGCCACGCAATGTTTATAATATGGTAAGACACCATATGACTGGGTAAGATGCCCACATGGTAAGATGCCACACAATGTTTATAATATGGTAAGACGCCATATGATTGGGTAAGATGCCCACGTGGTAAGATGCCACGCAATGATTATGATATGGTAAGATGCCATACAATGGGGTAAGACACCCCAATATATGAATAAGAGTCAGGGATAACCAAGGAGGTCGGAGGACGACCAATAACTTTTACTTAACTAAGATGTTATGCATTATTGTATGCTTTTATATAATGTTAAGTAAATTTATGAATGCTCATGATGTGTTATCCCTGTAGGTACACTTTTGGACCAAGGGCCTAGGGTCGGGTTGAGGAAGTGAGCTAAAGGGAGCATGATGAACATAGGATGCAGGATTTTTGATAGTCTCTACTCTAGGAGTAGTGTAAATCTATAGCTTTAACATTCTTTGTTGGGAATGTAATTAAATAGCTTTGAAAACTTTATTTTTGGCCTGTAATCTCCCTAGCTCAAACTACAACCGGAACCCTTAAGAGGTTATAAATGCATGTCCTATCCCATTTATGTGTACTATATGAAGTTAAGGTAGGAAGACCCTACATTAGTGGTATCAGAGCCAGGTTAGATAACCCGGGATGAGTGAAGGGTAGCCTTAGCAATAAGTTAGCTAGGTGCTTACTTTCGACATGTTTTGTGCATAAGTTGCATATGAAGTATATGATGTTATGCTAACATGTTTTGTTTATCTAACGAAGTATTATACGAACTGCTTTTGGATCTTGTTGTTAATCCTTGTGTTGCAGTATGGCAGCAAATGTGGAGGTAGATGACGCAGTGAGCGTCAATGCAAGTGCGGGGCGTACGAATCCCCTACCCCCGCCAGCTTTTGATGATGAACCGGCCGAACAGCGGTTATTGCCAGGGGAGCTAAGCTTAACTCAGTTTCTTGCTTACCGACCCCCAACTTTTGAAGGAACTGAAACTGGGGAACGAGCTGAGGAATGGTTGGAAAGAATAGAGCAGATCTTTGTGGCAGCCCCATGTGCGAAGACAGCATGGATACGGTTAGCAGAGTTCCAGTTGGCCAAGAAGGCGCTAATGTGGTGGAAGACCACTGTGGTGGAGCAAGAGGCTCAAGGTCATGAAGTGAACTGGAAAATGTTTCGAACTCGCTTCCTGAACCGTTATTTCTCGGCTGCAGCACGACAGGCTAAGGAAGATGAATTCACTCACCTCAAGCAAGGTAATATGTCAGTATCAGATTATGCTCTTCAGTTCTGCTCCTTGCTCAGATATGTGCCTCACATTGCTACGAGCACACAAGCAAAGATGAGGAATTTCATGAAAGGATTGAGGCCGGAGCTATACGATAGGGTGATCACTTATGGCCCTACTTGTTTTGATGATGCACTCTCAAGGGCTGAGCTAGCCGAACTAGGAGTGGGTGCATACCCTGATGTTGTACCACCGTCGGCACCCTCTCAGAAATCCACTCCGGATAATTTGAAGCCGAGGAATGATCAGTTCAAGTCAAGGGGGAACTCCTCAGCGTCAAGGTTTAGTGGTAAGAAGTCCGACAATAGGTGGAAAGGAAACCGAAGAGGTGATGCCCCATCTGGAAGGGGGCAGTCTCAGGGAGACAGATCCGGAAGGATCCAATGCACTCTTTGTGGGCAACCACATCTGGCGAAAGACTGTATAGGGTGCTATGTTTGTGGCGACAAGGGCCACTTTGCTAGACAGTGTCCCAACAGGGGGAGCCAACAGGGTTCTGCGGGGAGGCCTGCAGATAGGACAGCGCAGCACCGACCACCATTTGTGCCGCGTCAGCATGGAGGTCAGCCCATGGGGCCACCTCAAGGACAGGTCTATGCACTGACAAGGGAGCAGGCTTCAGCGGCTCCGGAGGAGGTTATAGCGGGTACGTGTCTTTTATTTACGCACCCTGCTTTTATATTGATCGACACAGGTGCGTCACACTCTTTTGTGTCGACAAGTTTTGTGGAAAGGCACCACGTATGCACTTCTCCGTCGCCCACGCCTCTTATAGTCTCGACCCCCGCTGGAAGAAGTATGATTACTGATCGGATCGTCTACAATGGCCTCATTTATTTTGAGGATAAGGAACTAAGGTCAGACTTGATTGTTCTGGGAATGTCAGATTTTGATTGCATTCTGGGCATTGATGTTCTGAACAGGTATCAGGCAGTTGTGAACTGCAGGCAGAGAACTGTACGGTTTAAATCCGATATGGGAGTTCCATGGACGTTCTATGGGGATGGTTCTCGCTCTAAGATTCCGTTAATATCTGCTGTCAAGATGGCGCAGTTGTTGGAACGAGGTCATTCAGGATATCTCATTTATGCCGTCGATGTCACGGAAAAGAAAGGAGAAGTGAAAGTTGAGGATGTGCCCGTAGTGGCGGAGTTCCCTGATGTCTTTCCGGAGGAGATTCCCGGATTCCCACCGACGAGAGAGGTCGAGTTTGGGATTGAGTTATTACCAGGGACGTCTGCCATTTCTCGTGCCCCTTATAGGATGGCACCAGCGGAGCTAAGGGAACTAAAGATTCAGTTGCAGGAGCTCCTTGTTAAGGGCTATATACGCCCTAGCGTATCGCCCTGGGGAGCACCAGTTTTATTTGTGAAGAAGAAAGATGGTTCGATGCGTTTGTGCATCGATTACAGACAACTGAACAAAGCTACGGTGAAGAATAAGTACCCACTCCCGAGGATCGATGATTTGTTTGATCAGTTGCAGGGTACGAGGCTCTACAGTAAGATCGATCTGAGGTCGGGGTACCATCAGATTCGAGTAAGAGGAGAGGATGTCCAGAAGACAGCCTTCAGGACTAGGTATGGGCATTATGAATTCCTAGTCATGCCTTTTGGGGTGACAAATGCCCCGGCTGTTTTCATGAGTTTGATGAACAAGGTATTCCAGCCATATTTGGATCAATTCGTCATAGTTTTCATTGACGACATACTCATCTACTCTAGGACTGAAGAAGATCATGTACGGCACTTGAGGACAGTACTTCAGATCCTTAGGGATCATCAGTTGTATGCTAAGCTTAGCAAGTGCGAATTCTGGTTAGACAGCGTGGTGTTCCTAGGCCATGTCATATCTAGCCAAGGGATATCTGTGGATCCGAGGAAGATTGAAGCTGTGATGGAGTGGGCAGCACCCACTTCTGTACCCGAGATACGGAGTTTTCTGGGCTTAGCAGGTTATTACCGACGTTTTGTCGAGGGGTTTTCCAAGATCGCTAAGCCATTGACACAGCTGACTCAGAAAGGAGTCCCATTCTTTTGGTCCGAAGCTTGTGAGGAAAGCTTCCAAGAATTGAAGCGTCGTTTGACGACAGCGCCTGTATTGGTGATTCCGTCTGAGGATAAGAGGTTTGCCTTGTACACGGATGCGTCACTGCAGGGTTTGGGCTGCGTATTGATGCAAGACAGACAAGTGGTAGCCTATGCTTCGAGACAGTTGAAGCCTCATGAGACCAGGTACCCAGTCCATGATCTGGAACTGGCAGCTATCATTTTCGCCTTGAAGATTTGGCGTCATTACCTTTATGGTACTACGTTTACCATTTTTACGGACCATAAGAGCCTGAAGTTCTTGTTCACTCAGGCAGAGTTGAATATGAGGCAAAGGAGGTGGATGGATTTACTCAAGGATTATGACTGTGAAATTGAGTACCATCCTGGTAAGGCAAATTTGATAGCAGACGCCTTAAGTAGGAAGGTGAAGAGTACTGCTGAGGACGTTATGTGTTTATCAGCTTTGATGACTTCTTACTGCCATCTGGGCTATGACTTCGATGTAGACACGTCGCCGGTGCGAGTGTCGACCTTATTGGCCGAGCCAGACGTATTTGAGGCTATCAGGAAAGCCCAGAGGTTGGATGATGAAGTTCAGAGATGGTCATCAATAGTACTTCGAGGTCAGCCAACAAAGTTTAGTGTGGCTGAAGATGACTCTTTAAGATTGGGCAACCGATGGGTGGTCCCAGATGCGCCAGGATTGCGTAAAGGAATTTTAGAACGGGCTCATAGTAGCCGGTTCAGTATCCACCCCGGTGGAAGAAAGATGTATAAGGACCTAAGTGGTCAATTCTGGTGGAGACGCATGAAGCGTGATGTGATCAGCTTCGTTAAGAGATGTTTGATCTGCCAACAAGTAAAGGCAGAAAGGCAGAGGCCTGGTGGCGAGCTGAAGAGCTTGGAGGTACCTAAGTGGAAGTGGGAGCATATATCTATGGACTTCGTGACCCACTTGCCAAGGTCGGCCTCTGGATTTGATGCGATCTGGGTGATCGTAGATAGGCTGACGAAGGTAGCTCATTTCATCCCTTACAGTATGACTTTCACGTATTTAAAGATGGCCCAATTATATGTACGGGATGTAGTGAGGTTGCATGGGATTCCAGTCTCGATCGTGTCTGACAGAGACCCAAGGTTTACTTCTCATTTCTGGGAGGGTCTCCAGACAGCTTTGGGCACCGAGGTGAGACTAAGTACAGCTTATCACCCTCAGACTGATGGCCAAACGGAGCGTACTATACAAACGCTCGAAGATATATTGAGGGCATGTGTTTTGGAGTTTGATACTCCGTGGCAAGAGTCTATACCTCTGGTAGAGTTCTCCTACAATAACAGCTATCAGGCGAGCATTCAAATGGCCCCTTTTGAAGCTCTGTACGGACGACGATGTAGATCACCGCTGTATTGGGAGGACTTGACGAGTAAAGCGGTCGGAGGACCGGATATGATTAAGGACATGGAGGAAAAGATTAAGATGATACGCTTAAAGATGAAAGCGGCCCAAGATAGGCAAGCAGCCTATGCCAATAAGCGGCGACGACCGCTAGAATTTCAAGTGGGAGACAAGGTCTTCTTGAAAATCTCACCCTTCAGGGGTGTTGTTCGATTTGGTATGCGGGGGAAGTTATCCCCGAGGTATGTTGGACCGTATGAGGTATTACAGCGTATCGGCACTTTGGCTTACCGATTGGCTTTACCGCCGTCCTTATCTGGAATTCATGATGTCTTCCATGTTTCTATGTTGAGAAAGTATGAGCCAGATCCGTCTCATGTATTACAGCCTACTGAAGTGCAGTTAGACTCAGATGTATCCTACGTTGAACGACCGGTCAGAATTCTGGATCGTGAGGATCGCAGACTACGAAGTAAAGTTATACCAATGGTCAAAGTTCAGTGGGATCGTCGGGGTGTCGAGGAGGCTACGTGGGAGACGGAGCGGCATATGATGCAGCATTACCCCGAACTATTTTCTGGTATGATTTATGTTTAGTTTCTTTTGGGTAAGTGCATGCGATTTCGAGGACGAAATCTTGTAAGTAGGGGAGTAATGTGATGCCCCGAAATTAATTAATGGTAACTTGGACATTAATTATGTTTATATGATGTATCATGTATTGATAGATTTATGTGTTGGGTATTAAGATGTTAACATGATTAATTGTGTTAAATTATCAATTATGAGGAAGATATGATTTTAAATGAAGTATAGAGCATTGTTGTAAAGTGCTTTTAAAATACCAAGTTGGGTATTTTATACATCATGTTAAGTTTGGGGTATACTTTTTATTAAGTCATTACAACCCCTTTTTAATCCCATACCCATCACTTTAAACCCCCCACTTTACTCTCACCTTTTAAAAATCCCCAAATCACTTCCCAACCCCAAACCCTACCCCATTTTCGAAATCCACCAAAAAGGAAGAAGGAAAGTCCCACAAAAACTTTGGTTGTGTGATCTTTGCTAGGATTTGGAGCCTACAAGAGGTATGGAACCATTCCTATAAGTTTTATGATGTTTGGTGTTGAAATGGGTTAAGTTTTTGATGATTTATGTGGGTTTGTTTGGGTATGTGTTGTGTATGGTTGGGGTATGATTTTTGAAGTGTTTTATGTTGGTTTTGGTGGGTTATGATGTTATTGATGTTTTATGGAAGTTTGGTTTTGGGGTGGTATGTGAAGGAGCTTGAAAAATGAGCATTAATGGCGAAAATTCGATGTACAGCACGCGGCGATCGATCGCCCGTTCTTGGCGATCGATCGCGAGCGTCCAGTACCAGCCAGAAGCATTTGGCGATCGATCGCCACTTTTGGGCGATCGATCGGCGGGCCTGGCGATCGATCGCGCCAAAGGTGGCGATCGATCGCCAAGAAGAAGATTTTGGCCCCTCGTCCAGTGCGATCTCGCGATCGATCGCGCCTGGGTGGCGATCGATCGCGAGCTGAAGAAAAGTGGATTTTTGATTTTTTGTGGGATTTTTGGATATTGGACTATGTTTAGCTTCTAATATCAATTTGTATGGTTGTGTAGAACCATCCCAGGTGCCCACAACATCCAGGAGATAAAGCTCTCCAAATTCTCCACTTTTGGGAATTAAGGTACGTAAGAGACGTACGAGCATCGGACGGTAAACCATGCCCTTACATATTATGATGATGTTTAAGATGATGTTTACGATGATGACGTTTAAGATGATGTTTACGATGATGACGTTTAAGATGATGTTATGATGATGACATCTATGATGATAATTATAATGATGATGCTTATGATGATGTTACGATGATGAGGCTTAAGATGATGTTTATGATAACGATGTTATGAGGACGTCTATAATGACGAAGTTTATGATAAGGTCATACGACGTGTATGATTGGGTAAGACGCCCATGTGGTAAGACACCACCCAAAGTATAGGATTGGGTAAGATGCCCTCGTGGTAAGATGCCACGCAATGTTTATAATATGGTAAGACACCATATGACTGGGTAAGATGCCCACATGGTAAGATGCCACACAATGTTTATAATATGGTAAGACGCCATATGATTGGGTAAGATGCCCACGTGGTAAGATGCCACGCAATGATTATGATATGGTAAGATGCCATACAATGGGGTAAGACACCCCAATATATGAATAAGAGTCAGGGATAACCAAGGAGGTCGGAGGACGACCAATAACTTTTACTTAACTAAGATGTTATGCATTATTGTATGCTTTTATATAATGTTAAGTAAATTTATGAATGCTCATGATGTGTTATCCCTGTAGGTACACTTTTGGACCAAGGGCCTAGGGTCGGGTTGAGGAAGTGAGCTAAAGGGAGCATGATGAACATAGGATGCAGGATTTTTGATAGTCTCTACTCTAGGAGTAGTGTAAATCTATAGCTTTAACATTCTTTGTTGGGAATGTAATTAAATAGCTTTGAAAACTTTATTTTTGGCCTGTAATCTCCCTAGCTCAAACTACAACCGGAACCCTTAAGAGGTTATAAATGCATGTCCTATCCCATTTATGTGTACTATATGAAGTTAAGGTAGGAAGACCCTACAGTATTCGATTAACATACATCTTTGAGTCTGAATTAAATAATAACATACACTGATTAAGAGTATCTTACTTGTTAAGTTGTTATAGGGTTTCTTAAAACCTACCAACTACATATCATATGTACAAACAACAACCTATTACAAGATAACTCCTAGGCAGTGGTTCAGCTCGCAGCGGAAAATGACTCACATCCCGTCTCCCCACGTCTATGAGTCCCTACAGAAACATTCACACCACATGAGTATAGATAACAACTATCTCAGTGCAATATCAAAACAATAACATTAATGATAAAGCACAATAAAAATCATCAATATTGAATGTTCTGTATCATGCATCAACAAATGCACTATCTCATGACATGTCTCAACAATCACCCTATTATCACGAGCCCCATATGATATGCCTATTCAGCTCAATATGTCAGTGGAACCACATCACATCTTCATATTAGCAGCACATATCATAGTACCGTACTCATATGTGATAATAGCCAGAGCATATACCCAAACCAGGCGTATATCCCTCAAGCCAAAGCATATGTAGTATATCTATCGTGGCAACGATCCCAGCCAAAGCATATACCAATCCTGGCATATCTATCAAGGCAATGATCTCATCAAAGCATATACACATATCTATCAAGGCATCCATCTCAATCATATGAAAGTCATTTATGCACATGCATATGATACTACCAATCATATGACACACAGATAACATAAATCATATGATATCAAAACCATAACATCATCATCACACTATATTTATACTCCGTACGTCAACACGTACCTGTACAGCGACACAAACGAGTTAAATCAGGCGTCACTGGCTAAGTTCCTTGTTGTCCCGTCCCCTGAGATGATGCTACAACAATGCCAACAATATATCATGTTATCATAGGCATAAAAATCAAATTCTACCAAAAGATAACATTTTTCAACATTCCTAAAGCACCGATCGATCGCTACCATTACCGATCGATCGCCAAAACATTCTGTCTCATCGCGATCTATCGCAACAACTTGGCGATCGATCACCACAATGCTCTGTTCATAGCGATCGATCGCTACAATTTCACCGATCGATCGCCACACATTTTCACCGCCTTATATTTTGGCTGTCTTCGGCGATCGATCGCCATACCAGTACCGATCGATCGCCGATGCCCAGAAAGTTTAGAGCATGGCGATTTTCAAGTTTTTCTCCATGGTTCTTCTCCTATAACTCAAATTGAACCATTTCAACATGTTTCTTGCAATCTCTAGGAACATATTAACATGTTTCTATCATCATAGAATCCTATTAATAGCATATAAACATGTTATGATTCTTCACATGAACATTTATTATTCTACTTCTCATACATCAACACCAAGTACATAATTCAAGTGTAAAACCATGAATTCCTTACCAAGATGGTACAATTTCACTTCACACCACTTCCTAGCTCAATTCACAAGTGAATCCTAAGCTCAAACCAACAAGAACTTGAAAGAGATGGAGAGGAGCTTGTGTAGTGTTTTAGTAGATGTAAAATGAGAAACTATGTGATTCTCCTCCCTAAATCACTTGATATAAGTTATTAGCTCCCTAAATCCCTTGAAGTTAATGACATGATAAGTAACATGTACTTGAAGATGAAATCCAAATTCAAATGCAACTCCAATTCAAATTCAATTCACATGCATATTCAAATGCCTACAAGTTCATGTTGCTTTATATGGTATTATTTAAATCATTGTACACCATGTTTCAATCCTTGCCCTTGCCATATATCATTTCATACATGTATTAATTCATTTTTTTGTTTCCACCCGAACCCCTATTATCATACTGCCAATTGATATAATTATACCAGAATCATATCACACGTGTATAAAACAAATCGAGGCATTACAATTCTCCCCCACTCAATGAATTTTGTCCTCGAAATTGCATATACAAACATAATACATGCATATGAGAGATACAACATAAGAAACATGTATAAATAACATATCAACATACCAGAAAACAAATCTGGATACCGTTGCATCATATGCTGCTCCGTCTCCCACGTTGCCTCTTCGACACCCCGTCTGTCCCACTGTACTTTAACCATAGGAATCACTTTATTACGTAACCTGCGTTCAGCTCGATCCAAGATCATAACCGATCGTTCCTCATACGACACATCTGTATCCAACTGTACATCAGGTAACTGTAATACATGACTCGGATCTGGTTCATATTTCCTCAACAGTGAAACATGAAAGACATCATGAATACTACTCAAGGCCGGTGGTAGTGCTAATCGATATGCCAACGTACCAATACGTTGCAATACCTCATACGGACCAACATACCGTGGAGACAATTTTCCACGCTTACCAAACCGTACTACACCTTTAAAAGGTGAAATTTTCAAGAACACTCGGTCACCAACTTGAAATTCAAGTGGTCTACGTCACTTATTGGCATAAGCAGCATGTCTGTCCTGAGCAGCTTTAAGTTTCAATCGAATTAATTTTATTTTCTCTTCCATGTCATGAATCATATCCGGTCCATGTAAGGAAGACTGATCCACATCATCCCAATACAATGGCGATCTACATCGTCGCCCATACAAAGCCTCAAATGGTGCCATCTGTATACTAGATTGATAACTATTATTATATGAAAATTCCACTAATGGCAATGACTCTTGCCAAGAGGTATCAAACTCTAATACACAGGCACGCAACATATCCTCAAGTGTCTGTATCGTACGCTCTGTTTGTCCATCTGTCTGAGGATGATATGCTGTACTCAACCGCACTTCAGTTCCCAACTCTGTCTGTAACCCTTCCCAAAAATGAGAAGTAAATCTTGGATCCCTATCCGATACAATGGAAACCGGAATACCATGTAGTCTCACTACATGTTGAATGTACAATTGTGCCATTCTCATATATGTAAATGTCATACAGTATGGCACGAAATGAGATACTTGGTGAGTCGGTCAACAATCACCCAAATAGCATCGCAACCAGAAGACGTCCGTGGCAAATGAGTCACAAAATCCATCGTGATATGTTCCCATTTCCACTGAGGAATTTCCAAACTGTGTAATTCACCTCCTGGTTTCTGTCTTTCCGCTTTCACTTGTTGACAGATCAAACACCGTTTCACAAAACTCAACACATCCTGTTTCACACGTTTCCACCAAAATTGGGTACGTAAATCATGATACATTTTCTTCCCTCCAGGATGTATACTGTATCTACTACAATGAGCACGTTGTAGTAGTTCTTGGCGTAGTCCTAATATCCTAGGTACTACCCAACAAGTCCTGTATTTCAGAATTCCATCATTTGCAAGTACAAACTGTGATGTTTGTCCTTGACTTATCAGTTCTTTCCAATGTTGTACCTCATCATCAGTCATTTGTGCCTTTCTGATTTTGTCAAAAATGTCAGGTTCAACCAATAATGTTGATACCCATACTGGCACTGTTTCCACATCAAAATCATAACCTAAAGTACAACAAGAAGTCATCAATGCTGATAAATGAATCATCTCATCAGCCGTATGATGTACTTTTCGACTCAAGGCATCTGCTGTAAGATTAGCTTTTCCTGGATGATATTCAATCTCACAATCATAATCTTTCAACAGATCCATCCATCTCCTCTGTCTCATATTCAACTCGAATAAAAACTTTAAACTCTTATGATCTGTGTTTATGGTAAACGACGTACCATATAAATAATGTCGCCATATCTTCAATGCAAAGACAATGGCAGCTAATTCCAGATCATGCACTGGATATCTCATTTCATGTGGCTTCAACTGTCGTGATGCATAAGGCACTACATGTTTGTCCTGCATCAATACACAACCCAAGCCTAGTAATGATGCATCAGTATATAAGGCAAACCTGTCATGTTCCGAGGGAATGATCAACACTGGAGCAGTAGTTAACCGATGTTTGAGTTCCTGAAAACTACGCTCACAAGCATCTGACATTGAAATGATACTCCCTTCTGTGTCAACTGTGTCAATGGTTTGGCAATTGCTGAAAATCCTTCAACAAACCGTCTATAATATCCAGCCAAACCCAAGAAACTACGAATTTCTGGCACAGAAGTAGGTACTGACCAATTCAACACTGCTTCGATCTTTTTCGGATCAACTGATATACCCTCTTTCGAAATTACATGCCCCAAAAAGCCGACACTAGTCAACCAAAACTCACACTTACTGAGTTTGGCATACAACTGATGTGTCCTCAACAATTGCAATACCATATGCAAATGTTGAACATGTTCTGCATCACTCTGCGACTAGATCAGTATATCATCGATAAAGACAATGACAAATCGATCAAGGTATTCCTGGAACACAAGATTCATTAAACTCATAAAGACAGCTGGAGCATTTGTTACTCCAAATGGCATTACTAGAAACTCATAATGCCCATAGCGAGTTCTGAATGCTGTCTTCTGTACATCACCCTCTCTCACACGTATTTGATGATAACCAGACCTCAAATCAATCTTAGAATAGATTTTTGATCCTTACAACTGATCAAATAAATCATCAATACGAGGAAGATGATATTTATTCTTTATGGTTACCTTGTTCAATTGTCGATAGTCAATACACAATCCCATTGTCACATCCTTCTTCTTAACAAATAATACCGGAGCACCCCAAGGCGATACACTAGGACGTATGTACCCCTTGTCCAATAAGTCTTGCAATTGAGTTTTCAATTCTTTTAATTCCGAAGGTGCCATCCGATAAGGAGCTCGTGAAATTGCAGAAGTACCAGGTATCAAATCAATACCAAATTCCACTTCTCGACTCGGTGGGAATCCAGGTATCTCATCTGGAAACACATCCGCATATTCTGCAACCACTGGTATCTCCTCCACTTTTCTTTTTCTTTTCTGTTCAGTTACATCAAGGGCATATATCAAATAACCCGCATGTCCACGTTCTAACAGACGCGACATTCGGATTGCTGATATCAAAGGAATCTTTGCCCTCGATCCCTGGCCATAGAAAAACCATTGATTTCCAGTATCAGACTGAAATCTCGCTATCTTCTGACAACAATCCACAACAGACTGATATTTACTCAACACATCGATTCCAAGGATGCAATCAAAATCTATCATGTCTAATACAATCAAATCAGCCTGTAGTCTATCCTCAGTCTCAAACTGAATATCACAATCAGATACACTCTGACAAGTCATCACAGTAGTTCCCATGGGTGTCGAGACCTAAAGAGGCATCAACAGTGGAGACGAGCATATATGATACTGATCAATAAAGGCTTGTGCAATAAAAGAATGTGATGCACCAGTATCAATCAAAAGTAAAGCTGGATAAGTAAACAAAGTACACTTACCCGCTATCACAGCAACAGGGGCTGCCTCTGCTTCCTCCCTGTTCAATGCATACACTTGAGCCTGAGGTGGTCCTGTCCTCTGTCCTCCACCAGACTGTGGTACACCCTGTGGTCTCTGCTGCACTGTATTCTCTGACATGGGTCCTCTTCTCTGTTGTCCACCCACTTGAGGACAATCACGGATCACATGTCCTGGCTTCCCACAACGGAAACAAACCACTGTATCAAACTGTGGACAATTTCTTTGAAAATGTGGCCCTCCACATTTAAAACATTGTAGTCCTCATCCACTACTACTACTACTACTCCCTTGAGACTGTCCCTTAGCTTTTCGGTCATCCCCTTTCCGTGGTCCAAAATGTTTCCCACTAAACCTAGATGAAGATGCACCACCTCGTGGTGATTTAAATGGGTCTCCTCTAGGTCTCATACTGTCAGATGTAGGTGGTTGGGCTTGTCCAACATCTTTGTATACTCCTACAGCAATCTCAGCCATCTCGGCTCTAGTCAATGCTTCTTCATATGATGTAGGGTTATTGGACATGACCCTATCAAACAATTCAGGCCTCAAACCTTTCACAAATTGTCTGATCTTTGCCTTTGTGTTTACAGCAATATGTGGCACATACCAGAGTAAGGAAGAATAATGTACAGCATAGTCCGATACTGTCATTGATTCCTGTCTCAAGTTTGTAAATTCATCCTCTTTCCTCTGCCTTGCAGCAACAGTGAAATAATGCTCAAGAAACTTCGTTCTAAACACATCCCAGTTAACTGTTTGTCCTTGAGCCCTCAACTCAAGCACTGTGGACTTTGTGATGACCAGGGATTATAGATGTTAATCCCGTAGTGTTAAAAATCCCTAAAGTTGTTTTACGTGGCGATTTGGAGTTTAATCGCGATGTTGGGCCTTCTGGGCTCGTTTATTTGGGTAGTTGGGATCGTTGGATCCCGAGGTTGAGATTGTATTCACATTACGGTGTAAAACCTAAGAGTTGGGTTTTTGATGTGTCTCGGAATCTCTGGTGCTTGTGTGAGCACCGGTAGGGGGTTTTGGTGTTAGAGAGAGAATTTTTGAAAACAGATGATTTTTAATGAATCACGATGTATTTGTGGGGCTATTAGTATTTCGGGGTATTTTGCTATAAATACAAGTTGAACCTGAGATTTTTATTAAAAATTGCATTTCAGCCCCACCTTCCCTTCTTCTCTCTCCCCGCCGAATCCCGCCTGCTACAGTTCCCCCGCGCACGAAAACGCCGCGCCCCGCCGCCGTCCGGCCGCTGTTCGGCGCGTGCGACCTATCACCGGCTTCGTCTCGTCGAGATGCAGCTATCCCCTCCATCAATTCGAAGTTTCGTCGCGTGTGGAAGTCGGATTTCGCTGGAATGCGCCGATCCCCAATTTCTAGGGTTCTTCGATTTTGGTCCGATTTCTTCCGATTTTCGATTGGGTAACCTCCCTTGCCCCTTTTTCGTCGTTGTTGTGTAATTCCCTGCCATTTTTGTGTTCGATTTGTTCGAATTATTGCTGTTGGTGGGATTGGTTTGAATTTATGCATTTTTCGTGGGTTTAGGTTCGAATATTGTGGTTTTTGGCATGAGGATGATGATTCTTGTTGTTATTCGATTTATTCATGTTTAAATGAATTATGATGCTTATTTGGGTTCGAATCGAGTTGTTATGGTTCGAATTTTTGAAGGTGTTCTTGAGCAATTTTTCGATATGTCGCATTCGTTTTCCCTCCCTGCATGTACCCTGCCCCGGGTCTTTTAAATGATTTATTGTCGTGTGTTGACAATATTTTGAGGGTTATGGATGTGCTTGAGCATGTGTTACATGTTCGTAAATAATTGTGAATTATTTATCGTGTTAGCACATCGTTCCTCGGGGCATGGAACTCGAGCAAGGTTTGGCTCGGACTTCGAGGATTTAAGGTACGTTTAGCGTACGAGCATAGCTTAAATGATGTTTTACAAGTATGATGCATGATTTAAAATACATGAAATGCTTTACTATGATGGCACCGTGACTTGGTTACGTTATGTTGAATCACATGGTGAAATGCTTGGTGCCGCTATGAAGCGAGCAAATGATGGGTGTGGTCGCTACGGAGCGAACACCAGTAGTATGACGCTACTTTGAAGTAAGAAATGAAAATGTGGTGTTGATTAGATATCTAGGATATCTGTATTTTATTCCCTATTGGTAATGAATAGGAACAGAGACGTAGTTAATCAGAGAAGTGATTAACTAGTATCGGAAGTTAAGGAAGTCTCAAAATGATATCTAGAATTATGATAATTGCTAGATAAAGAAAGATGTTATGAAATGTTGTTAATTCGAAACTGGTTAGGGTTAACCAATATGATGATTAACTGCATATTCAAGATTTGATGATTTATCTGTTTTGAGAACAGGGTTATTACAGGGGTACGCTAGGATGAGGATGATACCATCCAGGAAGTGTCACATATGTTCCACAATATTTACATTTTCGTAAATTATGTATTATGTCATTATGATTATGAAATTGTGGAATTGGTATGCTCACCCCGTTGGGGGCTGTCTCTGTTGGGACAGGTGAACAGGTACATCGATGGCTTTGGAGATGAGCTCGAGCTGTTGATTGGATGTACTCTCAGGATCGTGGTACCAGGGCTTGATGGAGCACGGTATCGTATAGAGTACCTATATATATATATACCCATGATGGTTATACACATATTTGTGATGCTCGCATGTGAGCACGATTATACTTGTTTATGGGTTGTATATATGTGATGTCCGGGAATTAATGGTGTTAATCCCGGTGTAGTATTAATCCTGGATGGATTTTTAATTATGGCAATTAGGAATTAATTGCGGTTCGGCATCTCCCGAGGTTGGTAAATCGGGCCTTCTGGGCTCGTCTAATTGATTATTTGGGATCGTTGGATCCCGAGGTTGAGATCGTATTCTCATTCCGGTGAAAACCTGCGAGTTGGGTTTTTAGTGTGACTCAGAATTTCGGGTGCTGTGTGTGGGCACCGGTAGGGGGTTTTTGAGTTAGAGAGAGAGTTTTTGAAAACAGATGATTTTTAATGAATCATGATGTATTTGTGGGGCTATTAGTATTTCGGGGTATTTTTGCTATAAATACCAATTGAACCCGGGATTTTAATGATCGGAGTCATTTTTTTCCTCACCTCTCTCTCTCCTCGCGCCCGCAGCCCCCTTTCCCGATCCCCTTTACCCCCGCGCACAAAAGGCCACCGCCCGTCGCCGTCCGGCCGCCGTTCGGCGCGTCCGACCCGCCGCCGTGTTCGTCTCTTCCAGGCGGTTCTATCCATACCAACAATTTGAAGTTTGGTCGAGAATCGAGCTCGGATTTGCCAGAAAAGCGTAGGGTTCAAAAACTGGATTTCATCCGATTTTGGGGAGCGATTTTGGTATGTTTTTGGTGCGATTTTTCTGATGTTTTTGGGGCGTTTTTAAGCTGGTTTTGAGTCGATTATTTCAGCCTTTTTGGTTCGAAATTATTGGTTAAGTTTGGTTCGAATTTTCAGCTCGATTTCGTGGGTTAGGGTTCGAAATTTGGGGGTTTCGTTTGTGGGGCGATTATTGTTGTTGGTAATTGATTAATTCATGTTGTAGATGCATTATGATGCTTGATTGTGTTCGAATTCGAAGAATTGTAAGGGTTCGAATTTAAGGGCTTGTTTGGGTTCGAATTTAAGGGTATTGAATTCGAAAATTGGGGGTTTTTGGCAAGGAGTGTTGATTCTTGCTTGGATAGCTTAATTCATGTTTTAAATGAATTATGGTGATTATTTGGGTTTGATTTGTGTTGTTGGGGTTCAAATTTAGGGGTGGTCCTTGAGCAATTTTCGATATTGTCTCATTCGATTTCCCTCCCTGTATATGCCCTGCCCCGGGTCTTGTAAATGGTAAATTGTCGTGGGTTGACAATATTTTGAGGGTTATGGGTGTGCTTGAGCATGGGTTGCATGTTCGTAATTAATTGTGAATATTTATGTGTTTTAGCACATGTTTCTCGGGGCATGGAACTCAAGCCAGGCTTGATATGGACTACGGAATTCTAAGGTACGTATAACGTACGAGCATAGCCTTTTGTAATGTTGCAATAGTGAAATGCATGATATCGGGTATTTGTAATAAATGGGCATTGAAATGCATGGTTGGTGGTATTTACAATAAATGGGTATTGAATGCATGGTATATGGTATTGGAAATAGATGGGTATCGAAGTGCATGGTTTATGGTACTTGCAATAATTGGATAGTGAAATACATGGTATATGGTAACTGTGATAAATAGACATACATTAGAAATCATAGGGTGCCGCTTTCGAGCGAGCAACGATTGGGTGTTGTCGCCGTTGAGCGACCATCGGTTATGACGCCGCTATTGTTGAGCGTGCGCTGGGTTTAGAATGCCGCTATTGTGGAGCGAGCAATGTTATGGGAACATGGAATCCTTGGTTAATTATGTGAATTCTATGGCCTATCTATGATGATTTTACACATTGATTATGGAACTGGCATGATAGAACTGTAGTAGTTAATCTATATGGCGATTAACTGGCTTTGGGAATTTGATGAGTTTGGTTGTGTTGAGAACAGGGACAATACATGGGATCCCGGATGAGGATGTTACCATCCAGGGAGTATCATTTAATTATGGCATTTACATTCTGTAAATTATGAATTGCGATATTATTATTTTGGATTGGTGGTATTGGTATGCTCACCCCGTGTGGGGGCTGTCTCTGTTGGGGCAGGTAACACAGGTGTAGCGGCTTTGGAGTCGAGCTCGGGCTTTTGGTTAGAGGTACTTCCAGGATCGAGGTACCAGAGCTGGCTGGATGGACGCTCAGATCCAGTGTTGAGATCGAGTTGTGCTTGGAAGGTGCTTCCAGGATAGAAGTACCAGTAGCGGTATCCGGTATAGTGTTTTATGCATCAAATACACGTTTATTCATTGAGTACACCTTACGCGTATATGGGATGTATAAATGGGCTATGGCCTCTTTCTGTTCATTATGGTTGCATGCAATTAATTATGGAAATTGCTAAATGAACTAAGAGCATATTAGTGTATTATGTGGGTGCATGTTATGTGAATAATAATGGTAGGGGGAATTTGAATATTGGGAATTGAATGCAAGAAATTTTCTGGGTAGCATACGGTGTTGCACTTGCATAGGGTTTTTCCCCTGATGGTATGATTATATGCACTCATGGTATGGCTTAATGCACTAATTACGGGTTAAGGGCACGGGGGTCCTTACATTAGTGGTATCAGAGCAAGGTTAGCTCTTTGGGGCTGTTGAGGGCCTAGGAACATGTTATTGGGAATGAGAAGCACATACTTATGCATGATTGCTTATGTGCGTTTATGATATGTGTTCATAATTGGAATATGTGTTGCTAACCATGGTGGTTGCAGGGTCTTATGAGACATGGACTATGCATTACGGTTGCATAGGTATACATCGGAGTGATGATTTTAATGCTTTGCCGCTACATGTTGGAGCGAGGTGCATTAAAATACACTCATGGCGATGTTTATGGGAATACAGGTTATGCATTACGGTTGCATGCACGTCGAAGCGATGATGCCGCTGTCGTGTCGAAGCGATGGTAAATGCCGCTGTCACGTCGAAGCGATGATGCCGCTGTCGTGCCGAAACAATTATTGAAATACGGGTTATGCATTACGGTTGCATGCATGGCGTAGCGATATGAATACTTGCCGCTGTCGTATTATAGCGATGAAGAATATTTGCCGCAAATATGTCGAAGCGAAGGAAAATGCCGCTGTCATATTATTATTGCGAGGGATATTATGCCGCTAATACGTCGAAGCGAAGGGTATTTCCGCTGTCATGCCGGAATGATGGTAAATGCCGCTGTCGTGTCGAAGCGATGGTAAATGCCGCTGTCACGTCGAAGCGATGGTACCACCGTCATGTCGAAACGATGATGCCGCTGTCGTGTCGAAGCGATGATACATGCCGCTGTCACGTCGAAGCGATGATGCCGTTGTCATGACGTAGCGATGTGATCGGGAACAAAGTACTACATGAGTGTGAGTACCTCTTGAGTCCGCGATTATCCGGGTATTTTATTGGCGATGGTTCCGCCGGGTATTTTATTGGCGATGGTTACGCCGGGTATTTTATTGGCGATGGTTACGCCGGGTATTTTATTGGCGATGGTTACGCCGGGTATTTTATTGGCGATGGTTACGCCGGGTATTTTGTTGGCGATGGTTACGCCGGGTATTTTGTTGGCGATGGTTACGCCGGGTATTTTGTTGGCGATGGTTACGCCGGGTATTTTATTGGCGACGGTTACGCCGGGTATTCTATTGGCGATGGTTTATACCGCCGGATATCTATAGCGACATTTTATGCCGCTGACTCCATGGCGAGGGATCATGCCGCTGATTCGATAGCGATGGGTTATACCGCTATGTGTGTAGCACTGGATTATGCCGCCTACGAGCGATGGGTGCTGCTTATGTACCGCTGGTGGACGATGGATACAGGTATTCCGCTATCTCGATAGCGATGAGGTATGGCATATTACTTTTGTTATCAGTATGGTGAGTATGGTGTATTATTATTTACCGTCATGTGTTTGACGATGTGATTATGGATGTCGTGTATCGACAGGTACCGTCATATGTTCGACGATGTTATTTGGGATAACTATGTGGACGCTTGGCGTCATTTTGGTGATTTATACATTCATGTTTATGTATATGGTTGTATGGTTTGAGTGCCGATGGTGGGCACATGGTAGGGTCTGGGTATTTAGTTGACGAGACCTTTTGCCGAGCAGGTTTGCTCGATGGATCATTGATGCATTGTACCGGTGAGAGTACGCATCGTATTATGGAGGTATATTATTGACGAGCAATGATACCCTTGGGTATGCTCGCTGGGATGGCTAAGGCCAAGTGAAGGGTGGTAAGAGTAGTCATTGAGGAAACTACTCGCTTGTTATTGTGATGAGGAGTAAACATGGTTACACCCACCCTAAGGGCGTGGAAGAAGTCCTAATGGATTAGGATTGCATGATAATTGAGCGTGGACGCCGGGTTGTCCAGTGTGCTTTGGTGTTTTAGAGATATGTTGGGCAATGACCCACAACTCTAATGGTTTGGGCGGTATGGTATACCGGGATGGAATGTGTGTCGCGTTAATAGGTTGGTATAAGCCTATGGGACCAGCGAATCACTAGCCAGGTATTGTTGCAGTGCTTTAGTGTGCTTGTGGTAGCTATTATAATGCTCGTTGGATTCGAGTTTGGTGAATCGTATGGTGATACGATGAGGGTTATGGTAGACTCTTGTAGTCTCTATGTGGCATGGTGTTTGAGGTAGGGAATACCTCACGGGGACGTTATACGTCATTGTTTTGAGGGACTTGTGCTGGGACAGCTCAAGTTTGTTGGTATTACCAACGTGAGTGTCAACAAGTCGTGGTTAGCTCTAGTTGAGCATCCTTGCATATGGCATGCAATGGGAGTCACAATGGGTTGTGAGATATAGTTAGTGGGGTGACACTACTATATTGATTTTAATTGTACTGTCTTGGAGACAGCTTGCATCGGTCGTGGTTTGATTGTAAGTCAGCCATGGTAAGCATTACTGATGTTGGACCGAGTAATGGATTTCTTACCTCGGTGAGACGTTTGAGGAGACGTCTTCGGGGAGATGCTCGATTTTGGAGTACTATGGTATTAGTACAGAACATCGTTGGAAGGTGTATACATGGCGTATACGGATTTTTGGATCGGGTAATGGTAGTATTGATGCACTACTCTAACCAATTGTATATTTCTGGGTTCCGGGATATGTTTTGGTATTAATATACCAGGTTTTCCGAACGGTAATTCGAGGATTGGAGGATCATGGATTCATGACTTCTTCCTTGAGAGGCAGACGGTATTGTGATTCCTACCGGTTGAATCTTTTGGGGAGATTCGTTATTTTGGTTCGTGTGGTGGTGATGTTGAAATCACACCCTTTGGTTTTGGTTTGTCAACCATCATTCTCCGTGGGGCGAGAATAATCGGGGTTTGACAGTTGGTTTTGGGATGTGGGTATGATTGGAGATACCCGAGTCTATTGCATTGCGTATGCATGTTGTGTGGTGTATGGGCATGTATGCCGTGTGTGTATACGAATGCCAACTCTATTTTTTTTGTTCATTGTTGAACGTCGAGTGTGTATACTTGGTTTAGTGGATCTCCGGTGTGAGATTGTGGAACCTCGAGATCGGTAATCTCGATGGCACGATGCATTCTAATGAATGATCGTGAGGGTTGTTTGATTCCCCGAGGAGGGATCGATGTGATTTGGAATCATGGTGGTTCTTGTTGGATAATTCGATAGCCTTCCTATTTTAGGATTGTTAGATCCAAGGATAAATGAGGGATGGCCGAGATTCGGATTTGTTTAGTGTCATGGTTGACACTTGTGTAGGAATGCAATTGGTTGCCTTCCATGTCCCCTATGGAACTTGAGACTTGGTGGAGTCTTGATGGTGTGTCGGGACCAAGATATGATTTCTTGGAACACACCGGTGTAAACATCCTCGGTGATGTATTTTTGTGTGGATCAGTGACCGTGGGTAACCCGGTCCGGGTTGCAAGTGGTGCAACTACTCCTTTGGAGGAGATGGGCTGGGAAGCGAAAACTGGTTTTTCTGTGAGTATACTGTTGTATACTAGTGGTCCCCACCATGACGATATGTGTCATGCATCGTGGGAAGGTGGCGAATATCACGGGATGATGTCTATGTCAGAACTAATGGTGATTTGGTTGGGTTGCAGTTTTGGTGGACTGACTTGTGGGACGATTCACGTCGAGGTATGTTGTTATCTTTCGGGTTTGTATTGGTTTTGGCGTTGCGCTATTTTGGGGCTTGGTGCGAGACTGGTATTCTCGCAGTTGTTAATTCGATTCTAAGGTGATTCAGAATCAGGGTCTTGGCTTTGTTTTGTTGGTGTAGTCCTGGTGTTACGAGGAGTACACCGGTGCAATTTCGAGGACGAAATTTTATTAGTAGGGGATAATTGTGATGTCCGGGAATTAATGGTGTTAATCCCGGTGTAGTATTAATCCTGGATGGATTTTTAATTATGGCAATTAGGAATTAATTGCGGTTCGGCATCTCCCGAGGTTGGTAAATCGGGCCTTCTGGGCTCGTCTAATTGATTATTTGGGATCGTTGGATCCCGAGGTTGAGATCGTATTCTCATTCCGGTGAAAACCTGCGAGTTGGGTTTTTAGTGTGACTCAGAATTTCGGGTGCTGTGTGTGGGCACCGGTAGGGGGTTTTTGAGTTAGAGAGAGAGTTTTTGAAAACAGATGATTTTTAATGAATCATGATGTATTTGTGGGGCTATTAGTATTTCGGGGTATTTTTGCTATAAATACCAATTGAACCCGGGATTTTAATGATCGGAGTCATTTTTTTCCTCACCTCTCTCTCTCCTCGCGCCCGCAGCCCCCTTTCCCGATCCCCTTTACCCCCGCGCACAAAAGGCCACCGCCCGTCGCCGTCCGGCCGCCGTTCGGCGCGTCCGACCCGCCGCCGTGTTCGTCTCTTCCAGGCGGTTCTATCCATACCAACAATTTGAAGTTTGGTCGAGAATCGAGCTCGGATTTGCCAGAAAAGCGTAGGGTTCAAAAACTGGATTTCATCCGATTTTGGGGCGCGATTTTGGTATGTTTTTGGTGCGATTTTTCTGATGTTTTTGGGGCGTTTTTAAGCTGGTTTTGAGTCGATTATTTCAGCCTTTTTGGTTCGAAATTATTGGTTAAGTTTGGTTCGAATTTTCAGCTCGATTTCGTGGGTTAGGGTTCGAAATTTGGGGGTTTCGTTTGTGGGGCGATTATTGTTGTTGGTAATTGATTAATTCATGTTGTAGATGCATTATGATGCTTGATTGTGTTCGAATTCGAAGAATTGTAAGGGTTCGAATTTAAGGGCTTGTTTGGGTTCGAATTTAAGGGTATTGAATTCGAAAATTGGGGGTTTTTGGCAAGGAGTGTTGATTCTTGCTTGGATAGCTTAATTCATGTTTTAAATGAATTATGGTGATTATTTGGGTTTGATTTGTGTTGTTGGGGTTCAAATTTAGGGGTGGTCCTTGAGCAATTTTCGATATTGTCTCATTCGATTTCCCTCCCTGTATATGCCCTGCCCCGGGTCTTGTAAATGGTAAATTGTCGTGGGTTGACAATATTTTGAGGGTTATGGGTGTGCTTGAGCATGGGTTGCATGTTCGTAATTAATTGTGAATATTTATGTGTTTTAGCACATGTTTCTCGGGGCATGGAACTCAAGCCAGGCTTGATATGGACTACGGAATTCTAAGGTACGTATAACGTACGAGCATAGCCTTTTGTAATGTTGCAATAGTGAAATGCATGATATCGGGTATTTGTAATAAATGGGCATTGAAATGCATGGTTGGTGGTATTTACAATAAATGGGTATTGAATGCATGGTATATGGTATTGGAAATAGATGGGTATCGAAGTGCATGGTTTATGGTACTTGCAATAATTGGATAGTGAAATACATGGTATATGGTAACTGTGATAAAAAGACATACATTAGAAATCATAGGGTGCCGCTTTCGAGCGAGCAACGATTGGGTGTTGTCGCCGTTGAGCGACCATCGGTTATGACGCCGCTATTGTTGAGCGTGCGCTGGGTTTAGAATGCCGCTATTGTGGAGCGAGCAATGTTATGGGAACATGGAATCCTTGGTTAATTATGTGAATTCTATGGCCTATCTATGATGATTTTACACATTGATTATGGAACTGGCATGATAGAACTGTAGTAGTTAATCTATATGGCGATTAACTGGCTTTGGGAATTTGATGAGTTTGGTTGTGTTGAGAACAGGGACAATACATGGGATCCCGGATGAGGATGTTACCATCCAGGGAGTATCATTTAATTATGGCATTTACATTCTGTAAATTATGAATTGCGATATTATTATTTTGGATTGGTGGTATTGGTATGCTCACCCCGTGTGGGGGCTGTCTCTGTTGGGGCAGGTAACACAGGTGTAGCGGCTTTGGAGTCGAGCTCGGGCTTTTGGTTAGAGGTACTTCCAGGATCGAGGTACCAGAGCTGGCTGGATGGACGCTCAGATCCAGTGTTGAGATCGAGTTGTGCTTGGAAGGTGCTTCCAGGATAGAAGTACCAGTAGCGGTATCCGGTATAGTGTTTTATGCATCAAATACACGTTTATTCATTGAGTACACCTTACGCGTATATGGGATGTATAAATGGGCTATGGCCTCTTTCTGTTCATTATGGTTGCATGCAATTAATTATGGAAATTGCTAAATGAACTAAGAGCATATTAGTGTATTATGTGGGTGCATGTTATGTGAATAATAATGGTAGGGGGAATTTGAATATTGGGAATTGAATGCAAGAAATTTTCTGGGTAGCATACGGTGTTGCACTTGCATAGGGTTTTTCCCCTGATGGTATGATTATATGCACTCATGGTATGGCTTAATGCACTAATTACGGGTTAAGGGCACGGGGGTCCTTACAATATAAAGGCATGAGCCTTTCTCTCTTTCCTTTCTATGTTGCATGCAATTAGAGGTAGAATTGCTAAAGGTTATGAGAGTCACTGGTGTATTGTGGGTGTTGAAACCCACTTTTGTTGTCATATGTGTGGTGTCTTCCCTGGCTGGGAATTTACTTGATATTGCTGCATTCTGATGAGTATTATGTTTTCCCTGGCCGGGAATTTTGTTATGTGTTGTACTTTTATTTCGGGATAGCTCTATTTATGGGGAGACTCTGCCCAAGTTTTTATAAAAGTCCACAATGTAAAGAGTGGTGTAATGGGCGAACTCTATGAGTCTCTTGTTGTTGGGATGATGAACTTATAACATAGTATGTTAAAGAAAACTTTGTAATTACCATTCAATGGTAAAGTATCATCTGAGTTTCCCGAATGATTTTATGGAAAGCATGTGCCACACATAATGATTAATACACTAATCAAGGGTTAAGTATAAGGGGTCCTTACATTAGTGGTATCAGAGCAGTGGTTGCTCATTGGGGCTGTTGAGGGCCTAGGAAGTTATTGATAGTACTTATTTATGCATGATGTCATTAATGTTATACGACATGACTAATTGTTTATGTGCTTTTATGATATGAAAAGTGGTATTGCTAACCATTGTGGTTGCAGGAATCGTGTGGGACACGATAGGATGACATTAATAGTGATGTCTAACACTCTATATGCTACGTGCCAAGGAATCTGATTTTGGAAGAAAATCAGGGAAAAGAAAGATATGACGTATTGTCTGAGGACAGACTGGGTAGACAACCGACAGTGGAATACTTCGGTATGGTCTCAATTATTATTGAATATACTAATGCGTTTGTTCATGTAATGTTCGAGCAAGGAAGGTACGTAAGAGACGTACGAGCATCGGACGGTAAACCATACCCTTACATATTATGATGTTTATGATGAGTAAAGATGATATGATGTTTATGATGATGATTATGATAAGTAAGTTAAGATGATGATGTTTATGATAAGTAAAGAGGATATGATGTTTATGATGATGATTATGATAAGTAAGTTAAGATGATGATGTTTATGATAAGATGATATGATGTTTATGATGATGATTATGATAAGTAAGTTAAGATGATGATGTTTATGATAAGATGATATGATGTTTATGATGATGATTATGATAAGTAAGTTAAGATGATGATGTTTATGATAAGATGATATGATGTTTATGATGATGATTATGATAAGTAAGTTAAGATGATGATGTTTATGATAAGTAAAGATTATATGATGTTTATGATGATGATTATGATAAGTAAGTTAAGATGATGATGTTTATGATAAGTAAAGATGATATGATGTTTATGATGATGATTATGATAAGTAAGTTATGATGATGATGTTTATGATGAGTAAAGATGATATGATGTTTACGATGATGTTTACGATGATGATGATTATGACGATGTTTATGATGACGTATATGAGATTGGGTAAGATGCCCATGTGGTAAGATGCCACACAATGTGTATGATATGGTAAGACGCCATATGATTGGGTGAGATGCCCATGTGGTAAGATGCCACACAATGTTTATGATATGGTAAGACGCCATATGATTGGGTGAGATGCCCATATGGTAAGATGCCACACAATGTCTATGATATGGTAAGACACCATATGATTGGGTGAGATGCCCATGTGGTAAGATGCCACACAATGTTTAGGATATGGTAAGACGCCATATGATTGGGTGAGATGCCCATGTGGTAAGATGCCACACAATGTTTAGGATATGGTAAGACACCATATGATTGGGTGAGATGCCCATGTGGTAAGATGCCACACAATGTTTATGATATGGTAAGACACCATATGATTGGGTGAGATTCCCATGTGGTAAGATGCCACATTGTGTTATGGTAAGATGCCATATGACGGGGTAAGATGCCCATATGGTAAGAGGCCATACGATGTTATTATGTGGTAAGACGCCACGGGGTAAGATGCCCATATGGTAAGAGGCCATACAATGTTATTATGTGGTGAGACGCCACGGGGTAAGATGCCCATATGGTAAGAGGCCATACGATGTTATTATGTGGTAAGACGCCACGGGGTTAGATGCCCATATGGTAAGAGGCCATACAATGTTATTATGTGATGATGCTTATATGATGATGATGTATAAGATGATGATGCTATATGATGATGATGTATAAGATGATGATGCTATAAGATGATGATGCTTATAAGATGATGATGCTATAAGATGATGATGCTTATATGATGATGATGTATAAGATGATGATGCTTATATGATGATGATGTATAAGATGATGATGCTTATATGATGATGATGTAAAAGATGATGATGCTTATATGATGATGATGTATAAGATGATGATGCTTATATGATGATGATGTATAAGATGATGACGCTATAAGATGATGATGCTTATATGATGATGATGTATAAGATGATGATGCTTATATGATGATGATGTATAAGATGATGATGCTTATATGATGATGATGTATAAGATGATGATGCTTATATGATGATGATGTATAAGATGATGATGCTTATATGATGATGATGTTATAAGATGATGATATTTATGAAATGATGATGCTCATATGATGAAGATGTTATAAGATGGTGATAATTATAAGATGATGATTTTAATCATTCATGTCAAGAATTAATGACTATATGCATGGCTATGAAACAGGGACATTGGAGTGTCCAGGGTGTATAGGCATTAGAGGAATGTTGGGTAAATACCCACTACTCTATTGATTTTCTTCCCACAGTGTGGTATGCCGTGCGGGAACGTCCATCTTATTGGTAGGTTTGAGGTGAACCTAGAGAGGCAGCGACTAGTTTGTCTGCCGTGTGTGTGCAGCACCAAGAGGGGCTTGTTAGAGCCGTTATACTGCTCGTAGGAACCAAGTGTGGTAAATCGTAAGGCGATACGATGTGGATTGTGGTGGACTCTAGTAGTCACCATGTCATCGAGGTTGAGGTTGTGTGTGCCTCACTGAAACGTGTATACGTTTATGTTTAATTCTTGGTGAGACTTGTCTGGGACAGCTCATGATGTTGAAGTGCCAACAAGAGAGTCATCAAGTCGTCGTTGATTCGATCTGGGAATCCATGTATTTGGGATGCAATGGGTTTATTGCATGTCCTTTCAAATTTGAAACTCTAAGGAGTTTCGATTGTTTCTTTATGACCAGGATGTGGTTCTTGGGATATCCGGAGGTGGACATCTTCTGAGATATCTTTCGTGTGAATCTATGGCCGTGAGTTGCCCAACTTAAGTTGCAATGATGCGACTTCTCCTTCGATAGAGGAGGTTTGGAAGTGGAAACCAGGTTTGGTATGTGTACACCGTGGTGTACTGATGTTTCCCTTGTAACGATGTATGTTAGACATCGTGAGTCATGATAAGAGATGTCAATGGATGATATCTACGATGGAATCGGGAGCGATTCGAATCCTTGCAGTTTCAGTTGACTAACTGCTTTTGGATTATTAGCGTTGAGTTGTGCTGACGCTCTTTGACGTTATGATGGATTTGGAAGTCTATTCCACTCCAGAGTTTGACACGAGGTCAACGTTCTCACGGTTGAGGTGTCATTTAGGATGCGTTCATACTAGTTGTATTAGAACTAAGGATGACTGTCCGACCTACAGCCGTAAGTATTGGTTATTTTGCAGTCATGAAAGGCTGACTTTTAGGATGACCCGCATTGAGGTACGTTTTGCCTCTTGGGTGATATGTTGGTTTTGGTATGTCGCTCTGTTTCAGAGTTTGATGTGAGGTAAGTATCCTCGCGTTTATTAATACGATTCTGATATGGTCAAGAATCGAAGTTATGGCTTCATGTGTTGTGTAGCCTGAGTGTTATGTGATACACCGGTGCTAATTTCGAGGACGAAATTCTTTTAGTGGGGGATATTGTGATGACCAGGGATTATAGATGTTAATCCCGTAGTGTTAAAAATCCCTAAAGTTGTTTTACGTGGCGATTTGGAGTTTAATCGCGATGTTGGGCCTTCTGGGCTCGTTTATTTGGGTAGTTGGGATCGTTGGATCCCGAGGTTGAGATTGTATTCACATTACGGTGTAAAACCTAAGAGTTGGGTTTTTGATGTGTCTCGGAATCTCTGGTGCTTGTGTGAGCACCGGTAGGGGGTTTTGGTGTTAGAGAGAGAATTTTTGAAAACAGATGATTTTTAATGAATCACGATGTATTTGTGGGGCTATTAGTATTTCGGGGTATTTTGCTATAAATACAAGTTGAACCCGAGATTTTTATTAAAAATTGCATTTCAGCCCCACCTTCCCTTCTTCTCTCTCCCCGCCGAATCCCGCCTGCTACAGTTCCCCCGCGCACGAAAACGCCGCGCCCGCCGCCGTCCGGCCGCCGTTCAGCGCGTGCGACCTATCACCGGCTTCGTCTCGTCGAGACGCAGCTATCCCCTCCATCAATTCGAAGTTTCGTCGCGTGTGGAAGTCGGATTTCGCTGGAATGCGCCGATCCCCAATTTCTAGGGTTCTTCGATTTTGGTCCGATTTCTTCCGATTTTCGATTGGGTAACCTCCCTTGCCCCTTTTTCGTCGTTGTTGTGTAATTCCCTGCCATTTTTGTGTTCGATTTGTTCGAATTATTGCTGTTGGTGGGATTGGTTCGAATTTATGCATTTTTCGTGGGTTTAGGTTCGAATATTGTGGTTTTTGGCATGAGGATGATGATTCTTGTTGTTATTCGATTTATTCATGTTTAAATGAATTATGATGCTTATTTGGGTTCGAATCGAGTTGTTATGGTTCGAATTTTTGAAGGTGTTCTTGAGCAATTTTTCGATATGTCGCATTTGTTTTCCCTCCCTGCATGTACCCTGCCCCGGGTCTTTTAAATGATTTATTGTCGTGTGTTGACAATATTTTGAGGGTTATGGATGTGCTTGAGCATGTGTTACATGTTCGTAAATAATTGTGAATTATTTATCGTGTTAGCACATCGTTCCTCGGGGCATGGAACTCGAGCAAGGTTTGGCTCGGACTTCGAGGATTTAAGGTACGTTTAGCGTACGAGCATAGCTTAAATGATGTTTTACAAGTATGATGCATGATTTAAAATACATGAAATGCTTTACTATGATGGCACCGTGACTTGGTTACGTTATGTTGAATCACATGGTGAAATGCTTGGTGCCGCTATGAAGCGAGCAAATGATGGGTGTGGTCGCTACGGAGCGAACACCAGTAGTATGACGCTACTTTGAAGTAAGAAATGAAAATGTGGTGTTGATTAGATATCTAGGATATCTGTATTTTATTCCCTATTGGTAATGAATAGGAACAGAGACGTAGTTAATCAGAGAAGTGATTAACTAGTATCGGAAGTTAAGGAAGTCTCAAAATGATATCTAGAATTATGATAATTGCTAGATAAAGAAAGATGTTATGAAATGTTGTTAATTCGAAACTGGTTAGGGTTAACCAATATGATGATTAACTGCATATTCAAGATTTGATGATTTATCTGTTTTGAGAACAGGGTTATTACAGGGGTACGCTAGGATGAGGATGATACCATCCAGGAAGTGTCACATATGTTCCACAATATTTACATTTTCGTAAATTATGTATTATGTCATTATGATTATGAAATTGTGGAATTGGTATGCTCACCCCGTTGGGGGCTGTCTCTGTTGGGACAGGTGAACAGGTACATCGATGGCTTTGGAGATGAGCTCGAGCTGTTGATTGGATGTACTCTCAGGATCGTGGTACCAGGGCTTGATGGAGCACGGTATCGTATAGAGTACCTATATATATATATATACCCATGATGGTTATACACATATTTGTGATGCTCGCAGAGCACGATTATACTTGTTTATGGGTTGTATATAAAGGCATGAGCCTTTCTCTCTTTCCTTTCTATGTTGCATGCAATTAGAGGTAGAATTGCTAAAGGTTATGGGAGTCACTGGTGTATTGTGGGTGTTGAAACCCACTTTTGTTGTCATATGTGTGGTGTCTTCCCTGGCTGGGAATTTACTTGATATTGCTGCATTCTGATGAGTATTATGTTTTCCCTGGCCGGGAATTTTGTTATGTGTTGTACTTTTATTTCGGGATAGCTCTATTTATGGGGAGACTCTGCCCAAGTTTTTATAAAAGTCCACAATGTAAAGAGTGGTGTAATGGGCGAACTCTATGAGTCTCTTGTTGTTGGGATGATGAACTTATAACATAGTATGTTAAAGAAAACTTTGTAATTACCATTCAATGGTAAAGTATCATCTGAGTTTCCCGAATGATTTTATGGAAAGCATGTGCCACACATAATGATTAATACACTAATCAAGGGTTAAGTATAAGGGGTCCTTACATTAGTGGTATCAGAGCAGTGGTTGCTCATTGGGGCTGTTGAGGGCCTAGGAAGTTATTGATAGCACATATTTATGCATGATGTCATTAATGTTATACGACATGACTAATTGTTTATGTGCTTTTATGATATGAAAAGTGGTATTGCTAACCATTGTGGTTGCAGGAATCGTGTGGGACACGATAGGATGACATTAATAGTGATGTCTAACACTCTATATGCTACGTGCCAAGGAATCTGATTTTGGAAGAAAATCAGGGAAAAGAAAGATATGACGTATTGTCTGAGGACAGACTGGGTAGACAACCGACAGTGGAATACTTCGGTATGGTCTCAATTATTATTGAATATACTAATGCGTTTGTTCATGTAATGTTCGAGCAAGGAAGGTACGTAAGAGACGTACGAGCATCGGACGGTAAACCATACCCTTACATATTATGATGTTTATGATGAGTAAAGATGATATGATGTTTATGATGATGATTATGATAAGTAAGTTAAGATGATGATGTTTATGATAAGTAAAGAGGATATGATGTTTATGATGATGATTATGATAAGTAAGTTAAGATGATGATGTTTATGATAAGATGATATGATGTTTATGATGATGATTATGATAAGTAAGTTAAGATGATGATGTTTATGATAAGATGATATGATGTTTATGATGATGATTATGATAAGTAAGTTAAGATGATGATGTTTATGATAAGTAAAGATGATATGATGTTTATGATGATGATTATGATAAGTAAGTTAAGATGATGATGTTTATGATAAGATTATATGATGTTTATGATGATGATTATGATAAGTAAGTTAAGATGATGATGTTTATGATAAGTAAAGATGATATGATGTTTATGATGATGATTATGATAAGTAAGTTATGATGATGATGTTTATGATGAGTAAAGATGATATGATGTTTACGATGATGTTTACGATGATGATGATTATGACAATGTTTATGATGACGTATATGAGATTGGGTAAGATGCCCATGTGGTAAGATGCCACACAATGTGTATGATATGGTAAGACGCCATATGATTGGGTGAGATGCCCATGTGGTAAGTGTTGGGATATGCCCTAAGACAAGTCATTAGATGATTGTTTAAGACATACAATGTTTATGGATTTATGAATGGCAATTCATTATTATATATTATTCTTTTAACTGTGCATTGTGAATTAATATATATGTTAATGTCCTTAGAATAATATTGTATTATTCTTAAAGATGTTCCTAGTCAAGTATTATCATGAATGGGATAATGATAATACGTAGAGACTAGTATATGTTGATCGATGAATTGTTCATTGATATGAGATATCTAATCAGCATATGGGTACATGTTAGAGAACGATGTACTGAACAGACCCACCATGAGAATGCAACATGGATAGTTATATGATCGTCATATGCAATTCTCATAGTGATAATAATGTATGTAATCCTTACGACTTGTGATCATCAGAGATCCCAACATAAGGAGTTATGTATCTTGATATCGTCAAACGTTACCCGTAACAGGGTATACTATAAAGGCGACTATTGGATACACTACGAATTATGTAGAGGGATGTTGACTGATCGAGATAGGATTTGTCCCTCCTATATAACAGGAGATGTGTTTGGCCCTTGATCAAGTGAGAACTAAAATGCATGGCCATGCTCGAATGAGTCGATATGAGATATCGAGCTTATTCGTTTATTCTAGTTCTACTTGGGGATCAAGAAATAGAGATTGAATATACGAGTATGACTATTCCATGACTCGTGTTCAATCTAAACACAAAGGACAAAGGGATTAAGTTACATGATTAATATTATCACAAGTTCTAAAGGTTATGTCGAGTCATTGACATTCTCGTAATTTGGGTAGCATCGATGTGTTGCTAGATACCGCTCGATGCTTGCGACATAAAATGAGATTTTATGTCACTGCCAACATTACGAGATCCTATCGGGTCGCACAAATGATTAAATCGAGAAGGGAAATTAAATTCATGAGATGAATTAAATAATTAAGAGGAGTCTTAATTAATTATCATAAGGATTAATTAAATCATGGGCTTAAGCCCATGAAGCTTTGAGAAAGCCTTTAATTAATCATATTTAATATGATAGCAAGGTTTTTAATTGTAAGACAATATCAAAAACAAAACCCTACACGTGAAGAAGCACAAGTCGGCCGCACCATCCAATTCCTCTCGGCCTTCACAAGTCGAAGGGGTTCTTGGTGGTTTCGTGCCATTTTTCGATTGTGAATCGATCTAGCTTCGTGTATAGGATTAATAACAAGTCTAGCAACTTGTTATTAAACCATCCCTTCACTCGATTTGATCGTGTGGATACCGTTGAGGCAAAACCAATCGAGTTTTGCTTAGTGACTCGGAGAAGGCGTAAGACGTGGTGCAGCTCCGTGGATTCGGCCTCAAACACGCTACAAGGGTAAGACACTTGTAATTCTCTAATCCGATATGAATCCCTATGTATAGATCGCTGGTTTGTAATCCCAAAATTTTATTCCGCTGCGCTGTATGCTCATGGGGTTACTAACAGTGGTATCAGAGCCGTGTACAAGGCTCATATCGGATTTTATGTGGTTAAATAGTTTAATCATGTTAGAATTAATATTGCATGCTAATTAAACTGTTTAAATTCATATTTGATATGAAATTAATTTTAGTTTTTGATAATCATCGTAAAAATTGTATTTGATATAATTGGCGAATAATTGTATACGATACACGAAAGCGTAAAATCGAGGTGTTGGCTCAAGGTGGTTCGACCACCTCATGACTTGACCCTCGGGCCGCCGCAAGTGAGCTAGGGTTCGGACCCTTGGCTCATGCATGGGGCCACGCCACTTCCAAGAGGCTAGGGTTTGGAACCCTAATCACAATAGCTACTCGGCCGCCGCTTGGGCTAGGGTTTATCGAACCTTAGGCTCGAGATGGTTAAGCCGTCACCGTCATGGATCGTCCATGGTTGGACCGTGGCTTGTGGCTCATGGATTTCGGTGTTTCGAGCAAGTTGGCTCGATGAAAAACCAACATGGTGCAAGGCGGCTAGGGTTTGGAACCCTAGCGGCGCCGCACCCATGCCATCGGCTCGGACCATGTCGTGGGCTAGGGTTTCGAACCCTAGGCCCATAATTGGTCCAGCCGTGGTGCATGGTTGGTTCGAACCATGGTGGTTCGTAGCTAAGTCGCATTAAGTTCGTGGCATGTGATGTCCCGAGCGTACGATAATTTTTCAAAAATTATTTTACAGTTTTAATTAGAATTAAATTTAAATTGTTTAGAATTTAATTAATTAAATGTTAATGCATGCTTTATGTGTTGTTTGAGCATGGTGCGTGGTTATAGCCCTTTGACCTATTAGATAGGATTTGTGAATGATTGTAATTTATAATACGACCTGCGTGTCGTGCCTTTCTCTATTTCATTCTAAATGTAATCCCTCCCCTATGTTCCCCTCGAATGTGAATCGAGGAATTCTATATCTTGTAAAATAGTGTAGTTTATTTTATTGATGGTGATCAATGAAGATGGAGCATCGTGCCGGGATGAGGAGGCCATTCACAAATTGGAGCCAAAGGAAGGGTGCTTATGAAGTTACCTTAGGTTGACTCATAAGAGTTTCTCATTGGCTTGAGAAACTCATTAGTAGGGGCTATAACCATGTCACGTTTTAATTATGTATGTTGATGCATGATTTATCTTATGTTTTAGTTTGATAATAGTATTACACATATATGTAGATATGTATACAACTATATGTAGTGGACATATTTTAAATTATCAAATTAATCATGAGATCAATAAATCCCTCTAAAATATTAAGTTTTAGATGCCTTCCAAAATAAAAGTACTCGTCAATAACTTCGATTGTACATGTGTGGGTTTGCCAAAGCAAAGCACCGTGGCAATCTTAGTAAGGCGCGAAAGGATAAAAGTGATATCCGTTATACTTTAATTGGGTACGACTTAACTAGGTTATCTCAATAGGATTGGGAACCTAGAGGCATGGGTTGGATTATAATTCATTAGCTGAATTGAACAAAGTGTTGTTCGTCCAACTATCCAAGAATTATATGTGATGTAATTGACAAAGTGTTGTCTACCTAAATAACCGAGTCTTGGGCGATTAGCCAAAGCTAACTCAAGATTAGGCGAAATATGGATCTTGGCCCACTAAAAGTTTCGAGGGTTGATATTTTTCAAATAAAATAGTGGGAGTATCATTTAATATAAGACCATGTTAAATGATTTAAATCATAAACTTATTTTGCATATTTATATTGTAGATATCCATGGCAACTACAAACGTTACTAGCACTTTATCACTGCGATCGGTCCTTGAGAAGGACAAATTAAATGGGACAAATTTCCTAGACTGGCATAGGAACTTGAGGATAGTCCTCAAACAAGAAAAGAAACAATATGTTCTAGAGGAACCCTTGCTCGCTGAGGAACCTCCCCTAACAGCTACAAGAGCTGAAAAAGATGCTTACAAGAAGCATCAGAGTGACGCACTTGATGTTGGGTGTCTCATGCTTGCCACTATGAACTCTGAGCTTCAGAAGCAACATGAGGAAATGGAGGCGTTCGATATGATCGAACACTTAAAGCAGTTGTACCAACAGCAAGCTAGACAAGAGAGGTATGACGTCTCTAAAGCGTTATTCCAGTGCAGGATGGTAGAGGGAAGCTTAGTTGGAACTCATGTGCTCAAGATGATTGGGTACATTGAGAATCTGGATAAGCTAGGTTTTCCATTGGACCAAGAGTTGGCCACCGATGTAATCTTGCAATCGTTGCCGGAGAGCTTCAGTCAATTTGTAGTAAATTACAATATGACTGATATGGAAAAGACTCTGCCCCAGTTGCTTGGTATGTTGAGAACATATGAAGCAAATACTAAGAAGACTAAGGCCACAAATGTCCTTATTGTGAATAAGGGCAAAGGAAGGGCCAAAGCCAAAGGCAACAAGAAAGCAAAGAAGGTCTTTGCTAAATCTAAGCCAAAGTCTTCTGCACTAAAGCCAAAGGGAGGGATAGCAAAGGAAGGGAACTGTTTCCATTGCGGTGAGACCGGCCATTGGAAAAGGAACTGCAAAGTATATCTGGAGGATCTAAAGAAAGGAAGTGTGACTTTCGCTTCAGGTATTTTTGTTATAGAAGTCAATTTATCTACTTCTTCATCATGGGTATTAGATACTGGATGTGGATCTCACATTTGTGTAAATGTGCAGGATCTCAAAAGGAGTAGGACATTGGCAAAAGGTGAAGTTGATCTCCGAGTTGGAAATGGAGCAAGAGTTGCTGCATTAGCTATAGGAGATTATCATTTAGCTTTACCTTCTGGTTTATCGTTGATTTTAAAAGACTGTTATTTTGTGCCTTCAATTACTAAAAACATTATATCTATTTCTTGTTTAGACAAGTATGGTTTTTCATTTATAATAAAGGACAATTGTTGTTCTATTTATTTAAATGATATGTTTTATGCTAATGCACAAATGGTGAATGGTCTTTATGTATTAAATCTTGATATACCTATCTATAACATAAATACTAAAAGGATTAAAAATAATGATTGTAATCCGACTTATCTCTGGCACTGTCGCTTGGGCCACATAAACGAGAACCGCATATCTAAACTTCATAAGGATGGAGTATTAGATTCATTTGATTTTGAATCATATGAAACATGCGAATCTTGTTTAATGGGCAAGATGACTAAAGCCCCTTTCAAGGGACATGTTGAAAGGGCAAATGTTTTATTGGGACTAATACATAGTGATGTATGTGGACCAATAAGTACACTAGCTAGAGGTGGTTTTCAATACTTCGTTACATTTACTGATGACCTCAGTAGATATGGGTATGTGTACCTAATGAAACATAAGCATGAAACCTTTGAAAAGTTCAAAGATTTCAAGAATGAAGTACAAAACCAACTTGGCAAAAGTATCAAAATCCTTCGATCAGATCGAGGAGGAGAATACTTAAGCCAAGATTTTCATGACTATCTAAAAGAGTGTGGGATAGTCCCACAACTCACTCCTCCGTATACTCCACAATGGAATGGTGTATCCGAGAGGAGAAATCGAACCTTGTTAGACATGGTTAGATCAATGATGAGTCATGCAGATCTTCCGATATCATTTTGGGGACACGCTCTAGAAACAGCGATTTTCTTACTGAACCGAGTTCCATCTAAATCAGTGGAAAAGACACCATATGAGATATGGACTGGGAAGCGTCCTAGTATGTCTTTTATGAAGATTTGGGGTTGTGAGGCTTTCGTTAGACGTCACGCCACTAACAAACTTGGACCCAAATCTGATAAGTGTTTATTTGTGGGGTATCCTAAGGAAACGAAAGGATACTATTTCTATTATCCCACCGAGAACAAAATAGTTGTTGCTCGGACTGGTGTATTTCTTGAAAGAGAATTTATTTCTAGAAAAACCAGTGGGAGAAAAATAGAACTTAGTGAAGTTCAACCACAAGAAAACACTGAACCTGAAATTGAGATGGAAACAGAGCAGGCACCACAAACTGTTGTGGAAGAAGCACCTGCTCAAGAGACACAAGCCCAGCGTAGGTCTGTAAGAGAACACCGGGAGCCACAGAGATATGGATTTCTTGTGACTCAACAAGGTGAATTACTACTTATTGATGAGGATGAGCCGTCATCTTATCAACAAGCTATAATGGGTAATGATTCTGAGAAATGGCAAGAAGCCATGAAATCTGAGATGGAATCCATGTATGCAAACCAAGTATGGACTTTGGTTGATCCACCTGAAGGGGTACGACCCATAGGGTGCAAATGGATTTTCAAGAAAAAGACCGATATGGATGGTAACGTACAAACCTATAAAGGTCGGCTGGTTGCAAAAGGATTCAAACAAATTCATGGTATTGACTATGATGAAACCTTTTCACCAGTGGCCATGGTTAAATCCATAAGGATCTTACTTGCAATAGCTGCATTTCATGATTATGAAATCTGGCAGATGGATGTCAAAACAGCTTTCCTTAATGGAAATCTGCTCGAGGATGTGTACATGACACAGCCCGAGGGTTTTGTCGATCCAAAGGATGCTGGAAAGATATGCAAGCTACAACGATCCATTTATGGATTGAAGCAAGCTTCTCGGAGTTGGAATCTTCGTTTTGATGATGCAATCAAAGAGTTTGGTTTTATCAAAAATGAAGATGAACCTTGTGTCTACAAGAAGGTCAGTGGGAGCGTAATCATTTTCCTAGTGTTGTATGTAGATGACATACTTCTTATTGGAAATGATATCCCTGCCTTACAATCTGTAAAGATTTGGCTAGGGAATTGCTTTTCAATGAAAGACTTAGGAGAAGCTACCTATGTGTTAGGAATCAAGATCTATAGAGATAGATCGAGAAGGCTTCTTGGTCTAAGTCAAAGTACATACATAGACAAGGTGCTTAAAAGGTTTAGCATGCAAGAATCCAAGAAAGGATTCGTGCCTATGACACATGGTATTTATCTCTCGAAGGAACAGTGTCCTTCAACACCAGAGGAGAGACAACGCATGATTAAGATTCCATACGCGTCAGCTATTGGATCTATCATGTATGCCATGATATGTACTCGTCCCGATGTATCGTATGCTTTGAGCATGACGAGCAGATATCAAGTTGATCCAGGTGAAGGTCACTGGATTGCTGTCAAGAACATCCTGAAGTACTTAAGAAGGACTAAGGATACATTCTTGATTTATGGAGGTGAGGAAGAGCTCAATGTAATGGGTTACACTGATGCAAGCTTCCAAACCGACAAAGATGATTTTCGATCGCAATCTGGATATGTGTATTGCCTGAATGGAGGTGCTGTGAGCTGGAAGAGTTCAAAGCAAGAAACAGTAGCCGATTCTACAACGGAAGCTGAGTATATTGCTGCCTCGGATGCAGCAAAGGAAGCTGTTTGGATGAGGAAGTTCATTTCTGAACTTGGAGTGGTGCCTAGCATTAAAGATCCGATAGAACTCTATTGTGACAACAATGGAGCGATCGCATTGGCTAAGGAACCAAGATCTCACCAAAGATCCAAGCACATACTTAGGCGTTTCCATTTCATTCGAGAAATCGTTGAAAGGGGAGATGTTAAAATATGCAAAGTACCGACAGATGATAATGTATCTGACCCATTGACGAAGCCGCTGTCACAGCAGAAGCATGATCGTCATACTAGATCTCTAGGCATTAGGTATATGTCTGAGTGGTCTTAGTGCAAGTGGGAGATTTGTTGGGATATGCCCTAAGACAAGTCATTAGATGATTGTTTAAGACATACAATGTTTATGGATTTATGAATGGCAATTCATTATTATATATTATTCTTTTAACTGTGCATTGTGAATTAATATATATGTTAATGTCCTTAGAATAATATTGTATTATTCTTAAAGATGTTCCTAGTCAAGTATTATCATGAATGGGATAATGATAATACGTAGAGACTAGTATATGTTGATCGATGAATTGTTCATTGATATGAGATATCTAATCAGCATATGGGTACATGTTAGAGAACGATGTACTGAACAGACCCACCATGAGAATGCAACATGGATAGTTATATGATCGTCATATGCAATTCTCATAGTGATAATAATGTATGTAATCCTTACGACTTGTGATCATCAGAGATCCCAACATAAGGAGTTATGTATCTTGATATCGTCAAACGTTACCCGTAACAGGGTATACTATAAAGGCGACTATTGGATACACTACGAATTATGTAGAGGGATGTTGACTGATCGAGATAGGATTTGTCCCTCCTATATAACAGGAGATGTGTTTGGCCCTTGATCAAGTGAGAACTAAAATGCATGGCCATGCTCGAATGAGTCGATATGAGATATCGAGCTTATTCGTTTATTCTAGTTCTACTTGGGGATCAAGAAATAGAGATTGAATATACGAGTATGACTATTCCATGACTCGTGTTCAATCTAAACACAAAGGACAAAGGGATTAAGTTACATGATTAATATTATCACAAGTTCTAAAGGTTATGTCGAGTCATTGACATTCTCGTAATTTGGGTAGCATCGATGTGTTGCTAGATACCGCTCGATGCTTGCGACATAAAATGAGATTTTATGTCACTGCCAACATTACGAGATCCTATCGGGTCGCACAAATGATTAAATCGAGAAGGGAAATTAAATTCATGAGATGAATTAAATAATTAAGAGGAGTCTTAATTAATTATCATAAGGATTAATTAAATCATGGGCTTAAGCCCATGAAGCTTTGAGAAAGCCTTTAATTAATCATATTTAATATGATAGCAAGGTTTTTAATTGTAAGACAATATCAAAAACAAAACCCTACACGTGAAGAAGCACAAGTCGGCCGCACCATCCAATTCCTCTCGGCCTTCACAAGTCGAAGGGGTTCTTGGTGGTTTCGTGCCATTTTTCGATTGTGAATCGATCTAGCTTCGTGTATAGGATTAATAACAAGTCTAGCAACTTGTTATTAAACCATCCCTTCACTCGATTTGATCGTGTGGATACCGTTGAGGCAAAACCAATCGAGTTTTGCTTAGTGACTCGGAGAAGGCGTAAGACGTGGTGCAGCTCCGTGGATTCGGCCTCAAACACGCTACAAGGGTAAGACACTTGTAATTCTCTAATCCGATATGAATCCCTATGTATAGATCGCTGGTTTGTAATCCCAAAATTTTATTCCGCTGCGCTGTATGCTCATGGGGTTACTAACAGTAAGATGCCACACAATGTTTATGATATGGTAAGACGCCATATGATTGGGTGAGATGCCCATGTGGTAAGATGCCACACAATGTCTATGATATGGTAAGACACCATATGATTGGGTGAGATGCCCATGTGGTAAGATGCCACACAATGTTTAGGATATGGTAAGACGCCATATGATTGGGTGAGATGCCCATGTGGTAAGATGCCACACAATGTTTAGGATATGGTAAGACACCATATGATTGGGTGAGATGCCCATGTGGTAAGATGCCACACAATGTTTATGATATGGTAAGACACCATATGATGGGTGAGATGCCCATGTGGTAAGATGCCACACGATGATTGTGTTATGGTAAGATGCCATATGACGGGGTAAGATGCCCATATGGTAAGAGGCCATACGATGTTATTATGTGGTAAGACGCCACGGGGTAAGATGCCCATATGGTAAGAGGCCATACAATGTTATTATGTGGTGAGACGCCACGGGGTAAGATGCCCATATGGTAAGAGGCCATACGATGTTATTATGTGGTAAGACGCCACGGGGTTAGATGCCCATATGGTAAGAGGCCATACAATGTTATTATGTGATGATGCTTATATGATGATGATGTATAAGATGATGATGCTATATGATGATGATGTATAAGATGATGATGCTATAAGATGATGATGCTTATAAGATGATGATGCTATAAGATGATGATGCTTATATGATGATGATGTATAAGATGATGATGCTTATATGATGATGATGTATAAGATGATGATGCTTATATGATGATGATGTATAAGATGATGATGCTTATATGATGATGATGTATAAGATGATGATGCTTATATGATGATGATGTATAAGATGATGACGCTATAAGATGATGATGCTTATATGATGATGATGTATAAGATGATGATGCTTATATGATGATGATGTATAAGATGATGATGCTTATATGATGATGATGTATAAGATGATGATGCTTATATGATGATGATAGATGATGACGCTATAAGATGATGATGTATAAGATGATGATGCTATAAGATGATGATGCTTATATGATGATGATGTATAAGATGATGATGCTTATATGAGGATGATGTTATAAGATGATGATATTTATGAAATGATGATGCTCATATGATGAAGATGTTATAAGATGGTGATAACTATAAGATGATGATTTTAATCATTCATGTCAAGAATTAATGACTATATGCATGGCTATGAAACAGGGACATTGGAGTGTCCAGGGTGTATAGGCATTAGAGGAATGTTGGGTAAATACCCACTACTCTATTGATTTTCTTCCCACAGTGTGGTATGCCGTGCGGGAACGTCCATCTTATTGGTAGGTTTGAGGTGAACCTAGAGAGGCAGCGACTAGTTTGTCTGCCGTGTGTGTGCAGCACCAAGAGGGGCTTGTTAGAGCCGTTATACTGCTCGTAGGAACCAAGTGTGGTAAATCGTAAGGCGATACGATGTGGATTGTGGTGGACTCTAGTAGTCACCATGTCATCGAGGTTGAGGTTGTGTGTGCCTCACTGAAACGTGTATACGTTTATGTTTAATTCTTGGTGAGACTTGTCTGGGACAGCTCATGATGTTGAAGTGCCAACAAGAGAGTCATCAAGTCGTCGTTGATTCGATCTGGGAATCCATGTATTTGGGATGCAATGGGTTTATTGCATGTCCTTTCAAATTTGAAACTCTAAGGAGTCTCGATTGTTTCTTTATGACCAGGATGTGGTTCTTGGGATATCCGGAGGTGGACATCTTATGAGATATCTTTCGTGTGAATCTATGGTCGTGAGTTGCCCAACTTAAGTTGCAATGATGCGACTTCTCCTTCGATAGAGGAGGTTTGGAAGTGGAAACCAGGTTTGGTATGTGTACACCGTGGTGTACTGATGTTTCCCTTGTAACGATGTATGTTAGACATCGTGAGTCATGATAAGAGATGTCAATGGATGATATCTACGATGGAATCGGGAGCGATTCGAATCCTTGCAGTTTCAGTTGACTAACTGCTTTTGGATTATTAGCGTTGAGTTGTGCTGACGCTCTTTGACGTTATGATGGATTTGGAAGTCTATTCCACTCCAGAGTTTGACACGAGGTCAACGTTCTCACGGTTGAGGTGTCATTTAGGATGCGTTCATACTAGTTGTATTAGAACTAAGGATGACTGTCCGACCTACAGCCGTAAGTATTGGTTGTTTTGCAGTCATGAAAGGCTGACTTTTAGGATGACCCGCATTGAGGTACGTTTTGCCTCTTGGGTGATATGTTGGTTTTGGTATGTCGCTCTGTTTCAGAGTTTGATGTGAGGTAAGTATCCTCGCGTTTATTAATACGATTCTGATATGGTCAAGAATCGAAGTTATGGCTTCATGTGTTGTGTAGCCTGAGTGTTATGTGATACACCGGTGCTAATTTCGAGGACGAAATTCTTTTAGTGGGGGATATTGTGATGACCAGGGATTATAGATGTTAATCTCGTAGTGTTAAAAATCCCTAAAGTTGTTTTACGTGGCGATTTGGAGTTTAATCGCGATGTTGGGCCTTCTGGGCTCGTTTATTTGGGTAGTTGGGATCGTTGGATCCCGAGGTTGAGATTGTATTCACATTACGGTGTAAAACCTAAGAGTTGGGTTTTTGATGTGTCTCGGAATCTCTGGTGCTTGTGTGAGCACCGGTAGGGGGTTTTGGTGTTAGAGAGAGAATTTTTGAAAACAGATGATTTTTAATGAATCACGATGTATTTGTGGGGCTATTAGTATTTCGGGGTATTTTGCTATAAATACAAGTTGAACCCGAGATTTTTATTAAAAATTGCATTTCAGCCCCACCTTCCCTTCTTCTCTCTCCCCGTCGAATCCCGCCTGCTACAGTTCCCCCGCGCACGAAAACGGCGCGCCCGCCGCCGTCCGGCCGCCGTTCGGCGCGTGCGACCTATCACCGGCTTTGTCTCGTCGAGACGCAGCTATCCCCTCCATCAATTCGAAGTTTCGTCGCGTGTGGAAGTCGGATTTCGCTGGAATGCGCCGATCCCCAATTTCTAGGGTTCTTCGATTTTGGTCCGATTTCTTCCGATTTTCGATTGGGTAACCTCCCTTGCCTCTTTTTCGTCGTTGTTGTGTAATTCCCTGCCATTTTTGTGTTCGATTTGTTCGAATTATTGCTGTTGGTGGGATTGGTTCGAATTTATGCATTTTTCGTGGGTTTAGGTTCGAATATTGTGGTTTTTGGCATGAGGATGATGATTCTTGTTGTTATTCGATTTATTCATGTTTAAATGAATTATGATGCTTATTTGGGTTCGAATCGAGTTGTTATGGTTCGAATTTTTGAAGGTGTTCTTGAGCAATTTTTCGATATGTCGCATTCGTTTTCCCTCCCTGCATGTTGTAAGTAACCCCATGAGCATACAGCGCAGTGGAATAAAATTTTGGGATTACAAACCAGCGATCTATACATAGGGATTCATATCGGATTAGAGAATTACATAAGAGTCTTACCCTTGTAGCGCGTTTGAAGCAGAATCCACGGAGCTGCACCACGTCCTACGCCTTCTCCGAGTCAATAGCAAAAACTCGATTGGTTTTGCCTCAACGGTATCCACACGATCGAATCGAACGAAGGAATAGTTTAAGAACAAGTTGCTAGACAAGTTCTTAAACCAATACACGAAGCAAGCTCGATTCACAATCGAAAGAATTGACCAAAACCACCAAGAACACCTTCGACTTTTGATGGCCGAGAGTGATTCAATGGTGCGGCCGTTGCCTCCTTGGCGTGTGTAGGGTTTTTGATATAAAAATTGTCTTACAATAAAACACCATGCAATCATATTAAATATGATTAATTAAAGGCTTTCTTAAAGCTTCATGGGCTTAAGCCCATGATTTAATTAATCCTTATGATTATTAATTAAGACTCCTCTTAATTATTTAATTCATCCCATGAATTTAATTTCCCTTCTCGATTTAATCTTTTGTGCGACCCGATAGGATCTCGTAATGTTGGCAGTGACATAAAATCTCATTTTATGTCGCAAGCATCGAGCGGTATCTAGCAACACATCGATGCTACCCAAATTACGAGAATGTCAATGACTCGACATAACCTTTAGAACTTGTGATAATATTAATCATGTAACTTAATCCCTTTGTCCTTTGTGTTTAGATTGAACACGAGTCATGGAATAGTCATACTCGTATATTCAATCTCTATTTCTTGATCCCCAAGTAGAACTAGAATAAACGAATAAGCTCGATATCTCATATCGATTCATTCGAGCATGGCCATGCATTTTAGTTCTTACTTGATCAAGGGCCAAACACATCTCCTGTTATATAGGAGGGACAAATCCTATCTCGATCAGTCAACATCCCTCTACATAATTCGTAGTGTATCCAATAGTCGCCTTTATAGATTACCCTGTTACGGGTAACGTTTGACGATATCAAGATACATAACTCCTTATGTTGGGATCTCTGATGATCACAAGTCGTAAGGATTACATACATTATTATCACTATGAGAATTGCATATGACGATCATATAACTATCCATGTTGCATTCTCATGGTGGGTCTGTCCAGTACATTGTTCTCTAACATGTACCCATATGTTGATTTGATATCTCATATCAATGAACAATTCATCGATCAACATATACTAGTCTCTACGTATTATCATTATCCCTTTTCATGATAATACTTGAATAGGGACATCTTTAAGAATAATACAATATTATTCTAAGGACATTAACATATATATTAATTCACAATGCACAGTTAAAAGAATAATATATAATAATGAATTGCCATTCATAAATCCATAAACATTGTATGTCTTAAACAATCATCTAATGACTTGTCTTAGGGCATATCCCAACAAATCTCCCACTTGCACTAAGACCACTCAGACATATACCTAATGCCTAGAGATCTAGTATGACGATCATGCTTCTGCTGTGACAGCGGCTTCGTCAATGGGTCAGATACATTATCATCTGTTGGTACTTTGCATATTTTAACATCTCCCCTTTCAACGATTTCTCGAATGAAATGGAAACGCCTAAGTATGTGCTTGGATCTTTGGTGAGATCTTGGTTCCTTAGCCAATGCGATCGCTCCATTGTTGTCACAATAGAGTTCTATCGGATCTTTAATGCTAGGCACCACTCCCAGTTCAGAAATGAACTTCCTCATCCAAACAGCTTCCTTTGCTGCATCCGAGGCAGCAATATACTCAGCTTCCGTTGTAGAATCGGCTACTGTTTCTTTCTTTGAACTCTTCCAGCTCACAGCACCTCCATTTAGGCAATACACATATCCAGATTGCGATCGAAAATCATCTTTGTCGGTTTGGAAGCTAGCATCAGTGTAACCCATTACATTGAGCTCTTCCTCACCTCCATAAATCAAGAATGTATCCTTAGTCCTTCTCAAGTACTTCAGGATATTCTTGACAGCAATCCAGTGACCTTCACCTGGATCAACTTGATACCTGCTCGTCATGCTCAAAGCATACGATACATCGGGACGAGTACATATCATGGCATACATGATAGATCCAATAGCTGACGCGTATGGAATCTTACTCATGCGTTGTCTCTCATCTGGTGTTGAAGGACACTATTCCTTCGAGAGATAAATACCATGTGTCATAGGCACGAATCCTTTCTTGGATTCTTGCATGCTAAACCTTTTAAGCACTTTGTCTATGTATGTACTTTGACTTAGACCAAGAAGCCTTCTCGATCTATCTCTATAGATCTTGATTCCTAATACATAGGTGGCTTCTCCTAAGTCTTTCATCGAGAAGCAATTCCCTAGCCAAATCTTTACAGATTGCAAGGCAGGGATATCATTTCCAATAAGAAGTATGTCATCTACATACAACACTAGGAAAATGATTACGCTCCCACTGACCTTCTTGTAGACACAAGGTTCATCTTCATTTTTGATAAAACCAAACTCTTTGATTGCATCATCAAAACGAAGATTCCAACTCCGAGAAGCTTGCTTCAATCCATAAATGGATCGTTGTAGCTTGCATATCTTTCCAGCATCCTTTGGATCGACAAAACCCTCGGGCTGTGTCATGTACACATCCTCGAGCAGATTTCCATTAAGGAAAGCTGTTTTGACATCCATCTGCCAGATTTCATAATCATGAAATGCAGCTATTGCAAGTAAGATCCTTATGGATTTAACCATGGCCACTGGTGAAAAGGTTTCATCATAGTCAATACCATGAATTTGTTTGAATCCTTTTGCAACCAGCCGACCTTTATAGGTTTGTACGTTACCATCCATATCGGTCTTTTTCTTGAAAATCCATTTGCACCCTATGGGTCGTACCCCTTCAGGTGGATCAACCAAAGTCCATACTTGGTTTGCATACATGGATTCCATCTCAGATTTCATGGCCTCTTGCCATTTCTCAGAATCATTGCCCATAATAGCTTGTTGATAAGATGACGGCTCATCCTCATCAATAAGTAGTAAGTCACCTTGTTGAGTCACAAGAAATCCATATCTCTGTGGCTCCCGGTGTTCTCTTACAGACCTACGCTGGGCTTGTGTCTCTTGAGCAGGTACTTCTTCCACAACAGCTTGTGGTGCCTGCTCTGTTTCCATCTCAATCTCAGGTTCAGTGTTTTCTTGTGGTTGAACTTCACTAAGTTCTATTTTTCTCCCACTGGTTTTTCTAGAAATAAATTCTCTTTCAAGAAATACACCAGTCCGAGCAACAACTACTTTGTTCTCGGTGGGATAATAGAAATAGTACCCTTTCGTTTCCTTAGGATACCCCACAAATAAACACTTATCAGATTTGGGTCCAAGTTTGTTAGTGGCGTGACGTCTAACGAAAGCCTCACAACCCCAAATCTTCATAAAAGACATACTAGGACGCTTCCCAGTCCATATCTCATATGGTGTCTTTTCCACTGATTTAGATGGAACACGGTTCAGTAAGAAAATTGCTGTTTCTAGAGCGTGTCCCCAAAACGATATCGGAAGATCTGCATGACTCATCATTGATCTAACCATGTCTAACAAGGTTCGATTTCTCCTCTCGGATACACCATTCCATTGTGGAGTATACGGAGGAGTGAGTTGTGGGACTATCCCACACTCCTTTAGATAGTCATGAAACTCTTGGCTTAAGTATTCTCCTCCTCGATCTGATCGAAGGATTTTGATACTTTTGCCAAGTTGGTTTTGCACTTCATTCTTGAAATCTTTGAACTTTTCAAAGGTTTCATGTTTATGTTTCATTAGGTACACATACCCATATCTACTGAGGTCATCAGTAAATGTAACGAAGTATTGAAAACCACCTCTAGCTTGTGTACTTATTGGTCCACATACATCACTATGTATTAGTCCCAATAAAACATTTGCCCTTTCAACATGTCCCTTGAAAGGGGCTTTAGTCATCTTGCCCGTTAAACAAGATTCGCATGTTTCATATGATTCAAAATCAAATGAATCTAATACTCCATCCTTATGAAGTTTAGATATGCGGTTCTCGTTTATGTGGCCCAAGCGACAGTGCCAGAGATAAGTCGGATTACAATCATTATTTTTAATCCTTTTAGTATTTATGTTATAGATAGGCATATCAAGATTTAATACATAAAGACCATTCACCATTTGTGCACTAGCATAAAACATATCATTTAAATAAATAGAACAACAATTGTCCTTTATTATAAATGAAAAACCATACTTGTCTAAACAAGAAATAGAAATAATGTTTTTAGTAATTGAAGGCACAAAATAACAGTCTTTTAAAATCAACGATAAACCAGAAGGTAAAGCTAAATGATAATCTCCTATAGCTAATGCAGCAACTCTTGCTCCATTTCCAACTCGGAGATCAACTTCACCTTTTGCCAATGTCCTACTCCTTTTGAGATCCTGCACATTTACACAAATGTGAGATCCACATCCAGTATCTAATACCCATGATGAAGAAGTAGATAAATTGACTTCTATAACAAAAATACCTGAAGCGGAAGTCACACTTCCTTTCTTTAGATCCTCCAGATATACTTTGCAGTTTCTTTTCCAATGGCCGGTCTCACCGCAATGGAAACAGTTCCCTTCCTTTGCTATCCCTCCCTTTGGTTTCAGTGCATAAGACTTTGGCTTAGATTTAGCAAAGACCTTCTTTGCTTTCTTGTTGCCTTTAGCTTTGGTGTAAGGACCCCAAGCCCTTAAAACCTTGATTAGTGTATTAACCACTATGTGTGGTACATGCTTTCTATAAAATGTCAATCGGGAAGCTCTGATGATACTTAATCATTGCCTGTCAATAAAAGACTCATATGTTTGCCCTTTACCAACCCCTTGGTGCCACTTTTCACATTGTAAACTTTTACAAAAATTTGGGCAGAGTCTCCCCATAAATAGAGCTATCCCAAAACAGAGTACAACACATAACAAAATTCCCGGCCAGGGAACACATAATACTCAACAGAAAGCAGTAATACAAGTAGATTCCCAGCCAGGGAAGACACCACACATATGTCAACAAAAGTGGGTTCCAACACCCACATAATACACCAATGACTCTCATATCATTCTAGCAATTCAACCTAATTGCATGCAACCTTAAATGAAAGAGAGAAAGGCTCATGCCTTTATATACAATCCATATACAAGTATAATCGTGCTCACATGCGAGCATCATGAATATGAATATGTATAAATCCTCAGGTGTATATATAGGTACTCTATACGATACCGTGCTCCATCAAGCCCTGGTACCACGATCCTGGGAGTACCTCAAATCAACAGCTCGAGCTCAGCTCCATAGCCATCGATGTACCTGTCCACCTGTCCCAACAGAGACAGCCCCCAACGGGGTGAGCATACCAATACACAAAATCCCATAATCATAATAATGAAATTCATAATTTACAACAAAGGTAAATGCTAATGAATTTAAATGATACTCCCTGGATGGCAACATCCTCATCCGGGATTCCGTGTACTGTCCCTGTTCTCACAACATCAAACTCATCAAATCTCATAAATCAGTAAATCAACACATTGATTTACACATCGCATGCCTGATCCTCGAATATCAACATATAGTGATTACAAATTCATTAAACATGCAATTACAGATATCACAATATCTAATACTGATTTCACAACCTTGCTATCAATCACAGATAGCTCAAATGCCTTAGCATTTATTTTACCAATCCTTCATTATACTTAGACATCTCAAGTGTCTTATAATGAATACATGAGTCTACAAACCTAGACATCTCAAATGTCTCATAATGAATACATGATTCTACGAACCTAGACATCTCAAATGTCTTACGAAGAATGCATGATTCTACAAACCTAGACATCTCAAATGTCTCATAATATAGTCATATAAATCCAGTACCCCATATATCATGCAAGAGTCATCCTACTCTAGTGTCACGCACGCTACAAGCGGCGATATCAAGATTTGGGTCATTCCTTGGCTATATCAACATGTATATATAACCATACGCAAAACATTCAATGCAATCAAAACACCTTATGCATTTCACATATATATAGTAATGCTCGTACGTCGCACGTACCTTAAATCTCCGAAGTCCGAGCCAAGCCTTGCTCGAGTTCCATGCCCCGAGGAATGATGTGCTAACACGATAAACAATTCACCATTATTTACGAACATGTAACCTATGCTCAAGCACACCCATATCCCTCACAACATTGTCAATACACGACAATTATCCTCTTAAAAGACCCGGGGCAGGGTACATGCAGGGAAGGAAATAAATGAGACAATCGAAATTTGTTCAAGAATGCCCTACAAAAATCGAACCTTAATCTCACAATTTCGAACCCAAATAATTCCATAATTCATCTAAAATGTGAATTAATCAACCCATAGCATGAATAATCATCCCACATGCCAAACCCCCAAATTTGAAATCCAAATCCCTAAAATTCGAAACCCAAGCCCCTAAAATTCGAAATCCAAGAAGCATCATAATGCATCTACAACATGAATTTATCAATCCATAACAAGAATCACCACAACCCTTCCAAAACCCCCAAAATTCGAACCCACTTCAAGCATACAACCCAAAATTTCGAACCAATCCCACCAACAACAATAATCCGAACAAATCGAACACAAAAATGGCAGGGAATTGCACGAAAATAACGAAAAAGGGGTTAGGAAGATTACCCAAACGAAATCGGAAGAAAAATCGACCAAAATCGATAAACCCTAGAAATTGGGGATCGCCGCTCTTTCTCAAAATTCGACCTCAAATCGCGATGAAACTTTCAATTGGCAGAGGGGAAAGGAGCGCCTCGTCGAGACGAAGCCGTGGGTAGGTCGCACGCGCCGATCGGCGGCCGGACGGCGGCTGGCGGAGCGCCTGAAACGGCGGGGGTGCAGGGGCGACGGGAATCGCGCGGGAGAGAGAGGGAGGAAAACTTTGGGGCTTAAATGAAATTCTCTTAAAATCTTGGGTTCAAATGGTATTTATAGCAAAAATACCCCGAAAAATTAATAGCCCCACAAATACATCATGATTCCTTAAAAATCATCTGTTTTCAAAAACTCTCTCTCTAACTCCAAAATCCCCTACCGGTGCTCACCCAGCACCCGAGATCCCGAGACACATTAAAAAACCCAACTCTTAGGTTTTACACCGTAATGTGAATACAATCTCAACCTCTGGATCCAACGATCCCAACTACCCAAATAAACGAGCCCAGAAGGCCCAACACCTCGATTAAATCCCAAATCGCCACGTAAAACCACTTTAGGGATTATTAACACTACGGGATTAACACCTATAATCCCTGGTCATCACAATATCCCCCACTAAAAGAATTTCGTCCTCGAAATTAGCACTGGTGTATCACGTAATACCCAGGCTACACAACAACATGAAGCCATAACCTCGATTCCTGACCATATCAGAATCGTCTTAATAAACGCGAGGATACTTACCTCTCATCAAACTCTGAAACAGAGCGACATACCAAAACCAACATATCACCCAAGAGGTAAAACGTACCTCGATGCGGGTCATCCCAAAAGTCAGTCCCTCATGACTGCGAAACAACTGATACTTACGACTGTAGATCAGACAGTCATCCTTCGTTTCTAATACAACAGTACGAACACATCCTGAATGACACCTCAACCGTAAGAACGTTGACCTCGTGTCAAACTCTGGAGTGGAATAGACTTCCAAATCCATCATAACGTCAAAGAGCGTCAGCACAGCTCAACGCTAACAATCCAAAAGCAGTTAGTCAACTGAAACTGTAAGGATTCGAATCGCTCCTGATTCTATCGTAGATATCATTCCATGACATCTCTATCAAGACTCACGATGTCTAACATACATCGTTACGAGGGAAACACTAGTACAACCACGGTGTACACATATCAAACCTGGTTTCCACTTTCAAACTTCCTCCATCGAAGGAGTAGTCGCCTCATTGCAACTTAATTTGGGCAACTCACGGCCACAAATTCAAACAAAAGACATCCCACAAGATGTCCACCTCCGGATGTTCCAAGAATCACGTCCTGATCATAAATAACAACCGAGACTCCGCAGAGTTTAAATTCTTAAGGGGCATGCAATAAACCCATTGCATCCTCAACGCTTGTGTCGTCAGCGACACTCAACCAATCCGAAATCCTGCCATCCCTTGAAAATCCTCGGATTTAACAATCCAAACTTGGGAAGGCTGTCGCATAACTCGAAGGAAAACACCAACAAGGGAAGTACCTTAACCCTCACAAGAAAATCCCTCCTCAAGGGAGTCAACTAACTTCACGATCATTCCTCATAATCATCGTGCCATGGAGATTCCCAATCTCAAGGTGTTCCATATCTCACATCAGAGATTTAACCATCCCAAAAATAGCATAACTCTATGCTTAACAGAGAGGAAATCAATAACTGGCATCCGTATACTCACCGGTATACCTGCCTAAGCACTGATATCGCATGCATACTCAATGCACTCGGCTCGGGTATCTACCACATATATCCCTAAGCCCCAAACACAACCGTCAATTCTGAGTCATTCCTTACTCAGTGGAGGATGAAAATCGACGATTAACAATACACGGTGTGATTCCCAAGATCAACACCACTTGCACCAACTTACCGAATCTTTCAAGATTCCCAAATAGGTATAATACCACCTCCTTCCTCGCAAGGGAAATGCCATCGAACTCGAGATCCACAAGTCTCGAACCATCGTTCGGAAAAACTGGATATAATAACACCCATTGTATCCCAATACACGGGTTCCTTTAGATTGAGTCAATAACAACCTGATGACTCTCTTGTTGGTACTCCAACATCCTGAGCTGTCCCAGACAAGTCTCCAAGATTAAACATAAACGTATACACGTTTCAGCGAGGCACGCACAACCTCAAATGATGTGGTGACTACTAGAGTCCACCACGATCCACATCGCATCACCTTACGATTTGCCAAACTTGGTTCCAACGAGCAGTGTAACGGCTCTAGCAAGCCCATCATGGTGCTACACACACGCGGCAGATAACCTAGTCTCTGCCTCTTTAGGTTTACCTCAAACCTACCAATAAGACGGACGTTTCCACATGGTATAACATACTATGGGAGAAAACTCAATAGAGTAGTGGGTCTTTATCCAACATTCCTCAATGCCGATACACCCTGGACAACCCAATGTCCCTATGTACTTAACATAACCTGATCCTACTCCCTTAGGACCCATCCTACACCCTCAAGGGTGGTGTGATCATGTCTACCACATGTCACATCGACAGAAAGCGAGTAATTTCCTCCATGATTACTCCTGTCGTCAAATCACATGGCCAAAAGCCATTCCAACGAGCATACCTCAAGGGTATCACCACTCGTAAAATGATCCCCCAATCGTAAGCTGCGGTACAATCCCATGTACAGCGCATCCATCCATTCCTCGAGCAACCCGCTCGGTATAAGGGTCACGTCCATCGGTGTCGCACACACCACCTTGTGCTCGGTACTGGCACCCAAGGCATACCACTGAATACGTATACTCAACGCATCGATCATCGTAACGATGATGCATGTCTAATAAGACATCTCCTACACCATCGTCATCGTCATCCCGTGACGACACATGCCAACTCATGGCATCTAAAACATTGTCAACTAGTGACGATACATGTACCTCAGCGTATGTCATCCACTATCATGCTAGTAAAAATAGGCATAATAAAACATGTATATCAATGCATGCCAGCTACAATAAAGCAAATAAAATAGCAATATCTCATACCTCATCGCTAGTGATATAGCGTCATACCTGTCTCCGTCGCTCAATAATAGTGCGTAATCAGCACCCATCGCTCGAAGGCGGCAAAATCCTGTGCTGAGTACATAGCGGCAAAATCCCTCGCTATAGAATCGACGGCATGACACCTCGTCATATAATAAGTGGCATGAAACCTCGCTATATACCTGAGTATGAATCATCGTCCACATAGTAGCGGAAAGAGGCATCGCTATCAATACACCTGGCGGAATGAACCATCGCCAATAGATATAGCGGAATGAACCATCGCTATCAATACACCTGGCGGAATGAACCATCGCCAATAGATATAGCGGAATGAACCATCGCCATCAATACACCTGGCGGAATGAACCATCGCCAATAGATATAGCGGAATGAACCATCGCTATCAATACACCTGGCGGAATGAACCATCGCCAATAGATATAGCGGAATGAACCGTCGCTATAAATACGCCTGGCGGAATGAACCATCGCCAATAAATATAGCGGAATGAACCGTCGCTATAAACCGTGTCCTCATAGGGAAATGAATATAAATCGACACAGCGGGACACATCACCGCTATCATCCGTGTCATCACATAGGAATGAATCATCATCCTAACAAGCGGCATCTCATCCTCGCTTCTTCATACAAGCGGTATCTCATCCTCGCTTCGTATGGCATACCCCGCCTCCATGTGCAAGCGAGCATCCCTGCCCGCTCCACATTTTTAGCGGTACAAGCATAAGCTTCTTCATACAAGCGGTATATCATCCTCGCTTCGTATGGAATACCCCGCCTCCATGTGCAAGCGAGCATCCCCGCCCGCTCCACATTTTTAGCGGTCAAGCATAAGTATAAAAATTCTCACTGTCATAAGCAGGACTCCTGGAATGTGTAATCATCATTCCTTTTTATACTCCATATTTCCTGTAACCTGCAACCATCAGGGTTAACAACAATAGCCATATACGCTATGCATCCACATTCAATTCATAATAAAAACACATTATGAGAATGTATGGTTTCACAAATAAATGTCATGATATCCTTCTTTAAATCCTTATTTCATCCTGAGCCCTTATCATTAGTACATTTTAATGCTTCTTGCTACTCCAGGAAAGCGGAATTCTTCCTCGCTTCCACTGGACTTTAGCGTTGCTACTCCATATAAGCGGGACTCTTCATCGCTTCATATGGACTTTAGCATAAGCCATTAAAATCCTTACTAAGATAACTTTGACTCAAGACATGCATATGCAAAAACAATGCACAATAACATATATCATAACCTCAATGCACCACTTTGCATTCATCATGTGTCAACAAGACAACGTAAAATACATGTTACCTCGGAAATATCCCTTTATCTGATTTTCTTAAAACCAGCTTCCTTGGCACATAACACACGGAGTGCCAGACATCCCCATAAATGTCATCCTATCGTGTTCCACACGATTCCTGCAACCACAATGGTTAGCAATACCACTTTTCATATCATAAGAGCACATAAACAATGTGTTATGTCATACAACATTAATGCCATCATGCATAAATATGTGCTATCAATAACTTCCTAGGCCCTTAACAGCCCCAATGAGCAACCACTGCTCTGATACCACTAATGTAAGGACCCCAAGCCCTTAAAACCTTGATTAGTGTATTAACCACTATGTGTGGTACATGCTTTCTATAAAATGTCAATCGGGAAGCTCTGATGATACTTAATCATTGCCTGTCAATAAAAGACTCATATGTTTGCCCTTTACCAACCCCTTGGTGCCACTTTTCACATTGTAAACTTTTACAAAAATTTGGGCAGAGTCTCCCCATAAATAGAGCTATCCCAAAACAGAGTACAACACATAACAAAATTCCCGGCCAGGGAACACATAATACTCAACAGAAAGCAGTAATACAAGTAGATTCCCAGCCAGGGAAGACACCACACATATGTCAACAAAAGTGGGTTCCAACACCCACATAATACACCAATGACTCTCATATCATTCTAGCAATTCAACCTAATTGCATGCAACCTTAAATGAAAGAGAGAAAGGCTCATGCCTTTATATACAATCCATATACAAGTATAATCGTGCTCACATGCGAGCATCATGAATATGAATATGTATAAATCCTCAGGTGTATATATAGGTACTCTATACGATACCGTGCTCCATCAAGCCCTGGTACCACGATCCTGGGAGTACCTCAAATCAACAGCTCGAGCTCAGCTCCATAGCCATCGATGTACCTGTCCACCTGTCCCAACAGAGACAGCCCCCAACGGGGTGAGCATACCAATACACAAAATCCCATAATCATAATAATGAAATTCATAATTTACAACAAAGGTAAATGCTAATGAATTTAAATGATACTCCCTGGATGGCAACATCCTCATCCGGGATTCCGTGTACTGTCCCTGTTCTCACAACATCAAACTCATCAAATCTCATAAATCAGTAAATCAACACATTGATTTACACATCGCATGCCTGATCCTCGAATATCAACATATAGTGATTACAAATTCATTAAACATGCAATTACAGATATCACAATATCTAATACTGATTTCACAACCTTGCTATCAATCACAGATAGCTCAAATGCCTTAGCATTTATTTTACCAATCCTTCATTATACTTAGACATCTCAAGTGTCTTATAATGAATACATGAGTCTACAAACCTAGACATCTCAAATGTCTCATAATGAATACATGATTCTACGAACCTAGACATCTCAAATGTCTTACGAAGAATGCATGATTCTACAAACCTAGACATCTCAAATGTCTCATAATATAGTCATATAAATCCAGTACCCCATATATCATGCAAGAGTCATCCTACTCTAGTGTCACGCACGCTACAAGCGGCGATATCAAGATTTGGGTCATTCCTTGGCTATATCAACATGTATATATAACCATACGCAAAACATTCAATGCAATCAAAACACCTTATGCATTTCACATATATATAGTAATGCTCGTACGTCGCACGTACCTTAAATCTCCGAAGTCCGAGCCAAGCCTTGCTCGAGTTCCATGCCCCGAGGAATGATGTGCTAACACGATAAACAATTCACCATTATTTACGAACATGTAACCTATGCTCAAGCACACCCATATCCCTCACAACATTGTCAATACACGACAATTATCCTCTTAAAAGACCCGGGGCAGGGTACATGCAGGGAAGGAAATAAATGAGACAATCGAAATTTGTTCAAGAATGCCCTACAAAAATCGAACCTTAATCTCACAATTTCGAACCCAAATAATTCCATAATTCATCTAAAATGTGAATTAATCAACCCATAGCATGAATAATCATCCCACATGCCAAACCCCCAAATTTGAAATCCAAATCCCTAAAATTCGAAACCCAAGCCCCTAAAATTCGAAATCCAAGAAGCATCATAATGCATCTACAACATGAATTTATCAATCCATAACAAGAATCACCACAACCCTTCCAAAACCCCCAAAATTCGAACCCACTTCAAGCATACAACCCAAAATTTCGAACCAATCCCACCAACAACAATAATCCGAACAAATCGAACACAAAAATGGCAGGGAATTGCACGAAAATAACGAAAAAGGGGTTAGGAAGATTACCCAAACGAAATCGGAAGAAAAATCGACCAAAATCGATAAACCCTAGAAATTGGGGATCGCCGCTCTTTCTCAAAATTCGACCTCAAATCGCGATGAAACTTTCAATTGGCAGAGGGGAAAGGAGCGCCTCGTCGAGACGAAGCCGTGGGTAGGTCGCACGCGCCGATCGGCGGCCGGACGGCGGCTGGCGGAGCGCCTGAAACGGCGGGGGTGCAGGGGCGACGGGAATCGCGCGGGAGAGAGAGGGAGGAAAACTTTGGGGCTTAAATGAAATTCTCTTAAAATCTTGGGTTCAAATGGTATTTATAGCAAAAATACCCCGAAAAATTAATAGCCCCACAAATACATCATGATTCCTTAAAAATCATCTGTTTTCAAAAACTCTCTCTCTAACTCCAAAATCCCCTACCGGTGCTCACCCAGCACCCGAGATCCCGAGACACATTAAAAAACCCAACTCTTAGGTTTTACACCGTAATGTGAATACAATCTCAACCTCTGGATCCAACGATCCCAACTACCCAAATAAACGAGCCCAGAAGGCCCAACACCTCGATTAAATCCCAAATCGCCACGTAAAACCACTTTAGGGATTATTAACACTACGGGATTAACACCTATAATCCCTGGTCATCACATTTGGCCCTTCCTTTGCCTTTATTCACAATAAGGACATTTGTGGCCTTAGTCTTCTTAGTATTTGCTTCATATGTTCTCAACATACCAAGCAACTGGGGCAAATTCTTTTCCATATCAGTCATATTGTAATTTACTACAAATTGACTGAAGCTCTCCGGCAACGATTGCAAGATTGCATCGGTGGCCAACTCTTGGTCCAATGGAAAACCCAGCTTGTCCAGATTCTCAATGTACCCAATCATCTTGAGTACATGAGTTCCAACCAAGCTTCCTTCTACCATCCTGCACTAGAATAACGCTTTAGAGATGTCATACCTCTCTTGTCTAGCTTGCTGTTGGTACAACTGCTTTAAGTGTTCGATCATATCGAACGCCTCCATTTTCTCATGTTGCTTCTGAAGCTCAGAGTTCATAGTGGCAAGCATGAGGCACCCAACATCAAGTGCGTCACTCTGATGCTTCCTGTAAGCATCTTTTTCAGCTCTTGTAGCTGTTAGGGGAGGTTCTTCAGCGAGTAAGGGTTCCTCTAGGACATATTGTTTCTTTTCTTGTTTGAGGACTATCCTCAAGTTCCTATGCCAGTCTAGGAAATTCGTCCCATTTAATTTGTCCTTCTCAAGGACCGATCGCAGTGATAAAGTGCTAGTAACGTTGTTAGTTGCCATGGATATCTACAATATAAATATGCAAAATAAGTTTATGATTTAAATCATTTAACATGGTCTTATATTAAATGATACTCCCACTATTTTGTTTGAAAAATATCAACCCTCGAAATCTTTAGTGGGCCAAGATCCATATTTCACTTAATCTTGAGTTAGCTTTGGCTAATCGCCCAAGACTCGGTTATTTAGGTAGACAACACTTTGTCAATTACATTACATATAATTCTTGGATAGTTGGACGAACAACGCTTTGTTCAATTCATCAAATGAATTAAAATCCAACCCATGCCTCTAGGTTCCCAATCCTATTGAGATAACCTAGTTAAGTCGTACCCAATTAAAGTATAACGGATATCACTTTTATCCTTTCGCGCCTTACTAAGATTGCCACGGTGCTTTGCTTTGGCAAACCCACATATGTACAATCGAAGTTATTGACGAGTACTTTTATTTGGAAGGCATCTAAAACTTAATATTTTAGAGGGATTTATTGATCTCATGATTAATTTGATAATTTAAAATATGTCCACTACATATAGTTGTATACATATCTACATATATGTGTAATACTATTATCAAACTAAAACATAAGATAAATCATGCATCAACATACATAATTAAAACGTGACATGGTTATAGCCCCTACTAATGAGTTTCTCAAGCCAATGAGAAACTCCTATGAGTCAACCTAAGGTAACTTCATAAGCTCCTTCCTTTGGCTCCAATTTGTGAATGGCCTCCTCATCCCGGCACGATGCTCCATCTTCATTGATCACCATCAATAAAATAAAACTATACTATTTACAAGATATAGAATTCCTGATTCACATTCGAGGGGAACATAGGGGAGGGATTACATTTAGAATAAAATAGAGAAAGGCACGACTCGCAGGTCGTATTATAAATTACAATCATTCACAAATCCTATCTAATAGGTCAAAGGGCTATAACCACGCACCATGCTCAAACAACACATAAAGCATGCATTAACATTTAATTAATTAAATTCTAAACATTTTAAATTTAATTTTAATTAAAACTGTAATATAATTTTTGAAAAATTATCGTACGCTCGGGACATCACATGCCACGAACTAAAGCGACTAAAACACGAACCACCATGGTTCGAACCAAAACCCACGGCTGGACCAATAGTGGGCCTAGGGTTCGAAACCCTAGCCCATGGCCGAGCCATGGTCCATGCGGCGGCTTGGGTGCGGCGCTGCTAGGGTTCCAAACCCTAGCCGCCTTGCACCATGTTGATTCTATCGAGCCAACTTGCACCTTTTCAATACTTTATCGAGCCAATAGAGTTCAAAACCCTAGATAGTGCGACGGCTTGACCCATGCTCGAGCCAGGGTCCGAACCCTAGCCCTTAAGCGGCGGCCGAGAGGCTTATGTGACTAGGGTTCAAAACCCTAGCCTATTGGAAGCGGCGGCCGAGCCATGGTGACTAGGGTTCGAAACCCTAGCACCTAGGTGGCGTCGGCCGTGAGCCATACTCGAGCTAATGTTCCGGTTTTTGATCACGAATTATCATATATTTCGATCCGTCAATTATATCATATATATTATCATACGATGATTTTCACAAAATCGATTTTTCCATATCATATATGAAAATACAGTTTTAAATAGCATGCAATATAAATTCTAACATGATTAAACTATTTAACCACATAAATCCGATATGAGCCTTGTACACGGCTCTGATACCACTGTAAGTAACCCCATGAGCATACAGCGCAGCGGAATAAAATTTTGGGATTACAAACCAGCGATCTATACATAGGGATTCATATCGGATTAGAGAATTACATAAGAGTCTTACCCTTGTAGCGCGTTTGAAGCAGAATCCACGGAGCTGCACCACGTCCTACGCCTTCTCCGAGTCAATAGCAAAAACTCGATTGGTTTTGCCTCAACGGTATCCACACGATCGAATCAAACGAAGAATAGTTTAAGAACAAGTTGCTAGACAAGTTCTTAAACCAATACACGAAGCAAGCTCGATTCACAATCGAAAGAATTGACCAAAACCACCAAGAACACCTTCGACTTTTGATGGCCGAGAGTGATTCAATGGTGCGGCCGTTGCCTCCTTGGCTTGTGTAGGGTTTTTGATATAAAAATTGTCTTACAATAAAACACCATGCAATCATATTAAATATGATTAATTAAAGGCTTTCTTAAAGCTTCATGGGCTTAAGCCCATGATTTAATTAATCCTTATGATTATTAATTAAGACTCCTCTTAATTATTTAATTCATCCCATGAATTTAATTTCCCTTCTCGATTTAATCTTTTGTGCGACCCGATAGGATCTCTTAATGTTGGCTGTGACATAAAATCTCATTTTATGTCGCAAGCATCGAGCGGTATCTAGCAACACATCGATGCTACCCAAATTACGAGAATGTCAATGACTCGACATAACCTTTAGAACTTGTGATAATATTAATCATGTAACTTAATCCCTTTGTCCTTTGTGTTTAGATTGAACACGAGTCATGGAATAGTCATACTCGTATATTCAATCTCTATTTCTTGATCCCCAAGTAGAACTAGAATAAACGAATAAGCTCGATATCTCATATCGATTCATTCGAGCATGGCCATGCATTTTAGTTCTTACTTGATCAAGGGCCAAACACATCTCCTGTTATATAGGAGGGACAAATCCTATCTCGATCAGTCAACATCCCTCTACATAATTCGTAGTGTATCCAATAGTCGCCTTTATAGATTACCCTGTTACGGGTAACGTTTGACGATATCAAGATACATAACTCCTTATGTTGGGATCTCTGATGATCACAAGTCGTAAGGATTACATACATTATTATCACTATGAGAATTGCATATGACGATCATATAACTATCCATGTTGCATTCTCATGGTGGGTCTGTCCAGTACATTGTTCTCTAACATGTACCCATATGTTGATTTGATATCTCATATCAATGAACAATTCATCGATCAACATATACTAGTCTCTACGTATTATCATTATCCCTTTTCATGATAATACTTGACTAGGGACATCTTTAAGAATAATACAATATTATTCTAAGGACATTAACATATATATTAATTCACAATGCATAGTTAAAAGAATAATATATAATAATGAATTGCCATTCATAAATCCATAAACATTGTATGTCTTAAACAATCATCTAATGACTTGTCTTAGGGCATATCCCAACACATGTACCCTGCCCCGGGTCTTTTAAATGATTTATTGTCGTGTGTTGACAATATTTTGAGGGTTATGGATGTGCTTGAGCATGTGTTACATGTTCGTAAATAATTGTGAATTATTTATCGTGTTAGCACATCGTTCCTCGGGGCATGGAACTCGAGCAAGGTTTGGCTCGGACTTCGAGGATTTAAGGTACGTTTAGCGTACGAGCATAGCTTAAATGATGTTTTACAAGTATGATGCATGATTTAAAATACATGAAATGCTTTACTATGATGGCACCGTGACTTGGTTACGTTATGTTGAATCACATGGTGAAATGCTTGGTGCCGCTATGAAGCGAGCAAATGATGGGTGTGGTCGCTACGGAGCGAACACCAGTAGTATGACGCTACTTTGAAGTAAGAAATGAAAATGTGGTGTTGATTAGATATCTAGGATATCTGTATTTTATTCCCTATTGGTAATGAATAGGAACAGAGACGTAGTTAATCAGAGAAGTGATTAACTAGTATCGGAAGTTAAGGAAGTCTCAAAATGATATCTAGAATTATGATAATTGCTAGATAAAGAAAGATGTTATGAAATGTTGTTAATTCGAAACTGGTTAGGGTTAACCAATATGATGATTAACTGCATATTCAAGATTTGATGATTTATCTGTTTTGAGAACAGGGTTATTACAGGGGTACGCTAGGATGAGGATGATACCATCCAGGAAGTGTCACATATGTTCCACAATATTTACATTTTCGTAAATTATGTATTATGTCATTATGATTATGAAATTGTGGAATTGGTATGCTCACCCCGTTGGGGGCTGTCTCTGTTGGGACAGGTGAACAGGTACATCGATGGCTTTGGAGATGAGCTCGAGCTGTTGATTGGATGTACTCTCAGGATCTGGTACCAGGGCTTGATGGAGCACGGTATCGTATAGAGTACCTATATATATATATACCCATGATGGTTATACACATATTTGTGATGCTCGCATGTGAGCACGATTATACTTGTTTATGGGTTGTATATAAAGGCATGAGCCTTTCTCTCTTTCCTTTCTATGTTGCATGCAATTAGAGGTAGAATTGCTAAAGGTTATGAGAGTCACTGGTGTATTGTGGGTGTTGAAACCCACTTTTGTTGTCATATGTGTGGTGTCTTCCCTGGCTGGGAATTTACTTGATATTGCTGCATTCTGATGAGTATTATGTTTTCCCTGGCCGGGAATTTTGTTATGTGTTGTACTTTTATTTCGGGATAGCTCTATTTATGGGGAGACTCTGCCCAAATGTTTATAAAAGTCCACAATGTAAAGAGTGGTGTAATGGGCGAACTCTATGAGTCTCTTGTTGTTGGGATGATGAACTTATAACATAGTATGTTAAAGAAAACTTTGTAATTACCATTCAATGGTAAAGTATCATCTGAGTTTCCCGAATGATTTTATGGAAAGCATGTGCCACACATAATGATTAATACACTAATCAAGGGTTAAGTATAAGGGGTCCTTACAGACTTCCACCACATCATAGCTTTCTTAGCTAACTGGAATTCAGCTAAGCGTAACCAAGCAGTCTTGGCACACGGTGCTGATACAAATATCTGTTCCACACATTCTAGCCACTCCTCTGCCAGTTCCCCTGATTCCGTACCCTCAAACCTGGGTGGCTGATAACTCAGAAATTGCGTCAAAGTCAATTCTCCAGGTAATAGTACCTGTTCCACTGGCCCTTGCTCAATCGGTGGTGGTGGTACAGGCACCATCCTCACACTAGCATTGCCACTCATGGCATCCCCAACATCCTCATGATACCCTCTGTCTGTCATAACTGTATATCAAGGGTTAACAATAATATCGACAATTATATAACATGTTAGACTAACATCATATTACAATTCCTCACATGATATTACCATTCTCAACATGTTTTCAAGTGTTTAGATAACTCCCTAATACACTTCCTCTACCCATGTTCACCCCGTTCTCGAACCACTGCTCTGATACCACTAATGTGGGGTCCTCGTTACTTAATCCATTATGTATTCCATTATGTATTCGATTAACATACATCTGTGAGTCTGAATTAAGTAATAACATACACTGATTAAGAGTATCTTACTTGTTAAGTTGTTACAGGGTTTCTTAAAACCTACCAACTACATATCATATGTACAAACAACAACCTATTACAAGATAACTCCTAGGCAGTGGTTCAGCTCGCAGCGGAAAATGACTCACATCCCGTCTCCCCACGTCTATGAGTCCCTACAGAAACATTCACACCGCATGAGTAGAGATAACAACTATCTCAGTGCAATATCAAAACAATAACATTAATGATAAAGCACAATAAAAATCATCAATAGTGAATGTTCTGTATCATGCATCAACAAATGCACTATGTCATGACATGTCTCAACAATCACCCTATTATCACGAGCCCCATATGATATGCCTATTCAGCTCAATATGTCAGTGGAACCACATCACATCTTCATATTAGCAGCACATATCATAGTACCGTACTCATATGTGATAATAGCCAGAGCATATACCCAAACCAGGCGTATATCCCTCAAGCCAAAGATATGTAGTATATCTATCGTGGCAACGATCCCAGCCAAAGCATATACCAATCCTGGCATATCTATCAAGACAATGATCTAACCAAAGCATATACACATATCTATCAAGGCATCCATCTCAATCATATGAAAGTCATGTATGCACATGCATATGATACTACCAATCATATGACACACAGATAACATACATCATATGATATCAAAACCATAACATCATCATCACATAATATTTATACTCCGTACGTCAACAGGTACCTGTACTGCGACACAAACGAGTTAAATTAGGCGTCACTGGCTAAGTGCCTCGTTGTCCCGTCCCCTGAGATGATGCTACCACAATGCCAACAATATATCATGTTATCATAGGCTTAAAAATCAAATTCTACCAAAATATAACATTTTTCAAAATTCCTAAAGCACCGATCGATCGCTACCATTACCGATCGATCGCCAAAACATTCTGTCTCCTCACGATCGATCGCAACAACTTGGCGATTGATCGCCACAATGCTCTGTTCATAGCGATCGATCGCCACATTTTCACCGCCTTATATTTTGGCTGTCTTCGGTGATCGATCGCCATACCAGTACCGATCGATCGTCGATGCCCAGAAAGTTTAGAGCATGGCGATTTTCAAGTTTATCTCCATGGTTCTTCTCCTATAACTCAAATTGAACAATTTCAACATGTTTCTTGCAATCTCTAGGAACATATTAACATGTTTCTATCATCATAGAATCCAATTAATAGCATATAAACATGATATGATTCTTCACATGAACATTTGATATTCTACTTCTCATACATCAACACCAAGTACATAATTCAAGTGTAAAATCATGAATTCCTTACCAAGATGGTACAATTTCACTTCACACCACTTCCTAGCTCAATTCACAAGTGAATCATAAGCTCAAACCAACAAGAACTTGAAAGAGATGGAGAGGAGCTTGTGTAGTGTTTTAGTAGGTGTAAAATGGGAAACTATGTGATTCTCCTCCCTAAATCAATTGATATAAAGTTATTAGCTCCCTAAATCCCTTGAAGTTAATGACATGATAAGTAACATGTACTTGAAGATGAAATCCAAATTCAAATGCAACTCCAATTCAAATTCAATTCACATGCATATTCAAATGCCTACAAGTTCCTGTTGCTTTATATGGTATTATTTAAATCATTGTACACCATGTTTCATTCCTTGCCCTTGCCATATATCATTTCATACATGTATTAATTCATTTTTTTGTTCCACCCGAACCCCCATTATCATACTGCCAATTGATATAATTATACCAGAATCATATTGTGATGCCCCCGAAATGATTAATTGCAATTAAGGCATTAATTATGTTTATATGATGAATTATGTTGATAATTGATTTACGTGTTGAAATTAATTATCATGTTGAAATGGTTAGTCATGATAGGCGTGACCCATGGTTGTATTTCAGGGTACATGTTATGCATGTTAGAAAATGAGATGTTAACATGATTTAATTATGTTGATGGTTAATTATGAGGGAAGCATGATTTAGTGGAAGTTTAATGCATTTTTATAAACGCTTTTAAAATACCATGTTGGGGTGTTTTATACATCATGTTAACTTTGGGGTATAATTTTAATATTAACCTTATAACCCCCCTTTTTTCCCCCTATACCCACTTACTTTACCAATCACTTTTAAAAATCCCCAATTCATTCCTCAACCCTAACCCATCTCCCATTTTCGAAATTCACCAAGGAAGGAAGAAGAAAACTTCACAAAAACTTTGTTTGTGTGATCTTTGTTAGGATTTGGAGCCTACAAGAGGTATGGAACCATTCCTAAAAGTTTTATGATGTTTGGTGTTGAAATGGGTTGATTTTGAAGTAAATTATGTGGGTTTGTTTTGGGTATGTGTTGTATGTAGTTGGGGTATGATTTATGGTTATATGAGGATGTTTATTGAAGATTTGTAGTGATTTGGTATGGTTGGTGTTTTGATATTTGAGTTTGTTTGTGTTGGGGAAGGAGAAGGATGAATAGTGCCCGAAAATCGGACCTACAGGACTCGGCGATCGATCGGCACCCTCCACCGATCGATCGCGAGCTGCAGGGGAGAAGGCAGTAGCCTTCAGCGATCGATCGCGAGTTTGGGCGCGATCGATCGGCGAGGTCGCGATCGATCGGCGCAAACTTGGCGAGCCATCGCGAATTGGAAAATTTTGTTGGACGAGGCAGTGTGATATCGCGATCGATCAGGACTTCATGGAGATCGATCGCGAGACACCAAAATGTGTATTTTTGATGTTTTTGTGGGATTTTTGGATATTGGACTATAATTAGCTTCTAATATCGATTTGTATGGTTATGTAGAACCATCCCAGGTACCCACAACTTCAAGGAGATAAAGTTCTACAACTTCTCCATTTTTGGAATTAAGGTACGTAAGAGACGTACGGGCATCGGACGGTAAACCATACTCCTATATTATGATCATACTATGATTGTATAAGAATTTACGATGCTATGATGATGTGTATGATGAATAAAGATGATAAGATACTTGATAAGTAAAGATGATGTTATGATGAATAAAGATGATAAGATACTTGATAAGTAAAGATGATTTTATGATGAATAAAGATGATAAGATGCTTGATAAATAAAGATGATTTTCATAATGAATTAAGATGAAGAGACGCTTACGATGATGTTATGATAAATGATGATGATGCTTATGATAAGTTACGATGACGCTTACGAAATGATGATGATGCTTATGATAAGTTACGATGACGCTTACGATGATGTTATGATAAATGATGATGATGTTTATGATGAATTAAGATGAAGAGATGCTTACGATGATGTTACGATAAATGATGATGATATGACGTTACTATAACGATTATGATGAGACGATGATGTCTATAAGATGATAATGCTTACATGATAATGATGTTTACAAGATGATGTTTATAAGATGCTATGATGTTTATGATGAATATGAAACTATGTTCTTACGAATGGTTGAATGTCCGGTGGTTATTATGGGCAAGCGAGGAAGGTCTTGCCGCTCACATAAATGAGCGATGGGGTACATCCGCTATCAAGGTGTAGCGATGGGTATCATCTGCTAAGCGAGGGGGTACATCCGCTATCAAGGCGTAGCGAGGGGTATCATCCGCTGAACAAAGAGATATATCCGCTATCAAGGCGTAGCGATGGGTATCATATGATGTGTTATGTCGAGCGAGGGGGCCAACTATACCGCTGTCATAATGGAACCCGGACAGTCCCATTTCTAATTAACATAGTTTGTTGTGAGCATATATGTGAAGTATGATTTTAATCATTTATGTCGAGAACTAACGATTATATGCATGACCATGAAACAGGGACAACCAAAGAGGGTTAATGTGATTAACCAGGAAGTATACGTTACCCATTTACTTCATGCATTTATTTATATGCCATTATCCTATGATGTTGAGTAATGACGAATATGCTCACGGTGGGTTGTTCCTGTAGGTACACATTTGGATTTGAAGGGCTATGGGCAGGGTTGAAGAAGTGAGCTTCGAGATGCCTTATGAATTAGGATTCAGGATTTGGTATAGTCTCTACTCCAGGAGTAGTATAATTCTATAGCGCCATCCATTTGAGAATGTAATTAATTTGTTTGAAGTTTTATTTTGGCCTGTAATCCTAATAACTCACGTTATAACCGGAGCCATAAGCTGTATGTAATGCATGTTTAGCCCTAATTATTCATTGCTTATGATGTTGAGGTAGGAAGGCCCTACACATATCACACGTGTATAAAACAAATCGAGGCATTACAGCAGGCGTCATGTCACAATGACAGAAAACTACAATCACGCATAAAAGTATGTGATATACATATCTATCAACACATCCTAGGCCATTAAACATCCCAAAGAGCTAACCACTGCTCTGATACCACTAATGTAAGACCCCAACCCCTTAACTTGTCATTAGTGCAATTATGACGTCATATGAGTATAAAAAAATTTCGTTCTTTAAAAGAATCATTACATGCTTCACATATTCTCCATAACATAAATAATACTCAGCATGGATTGATCACTTCTACCAACAATAGACTCAAGGTTCACCCATTATCATCATCATTGCACCACTTTTACATTGTGTGTTTTTATAAAAATTTGGGCAGAGTCTCCCCAAAAATTGAGCTATCCAAAAATGAAACACATCACACAGTAACTCCCAGCCAGGGAAAAACACAATACTTAAAGGTAACCCAAAACCCTAAGTAAGTTCCCAGCCAGGGAAAAAATACCATATTAAGAAGACATCAAAAGTGGGCTTCAACACCCTTATACAGTCCATATACATGCATCCATGTGCTCACCCACGAGCAACGAATAATTGAATTAATTCTCAATGCATAAGTAGGATGTGCCATCAATCAATACTTGTACCATAATCCTTCGAGCACTATTTCCCATGAGCTTAAGCTTTCTTCCCGAGACAACGTCGTACCTGTTATACCTGTTTCAACAGAAACAACCCTCACACGGGTTGAGCATACTCCAACTCAATAATCATTCACACATTAATATACGAAATTGTAAAACAACAATTAAGGTTATTGAAAATCTATAAAATACTCCCTGTACAATTCCAAACCGGCATAGCCATCACGAACTGTTCCTGTTCAATCTTGTACACTTTCATAAACATCAAGTTCAGTATCATTATTCACAATATGGTACTCATCAATGCAATAAATCAATATAATCACAATTCATGCTTTTATGCTCAATCACAACGAAGCTCATAACGAAGGCAACTACGCCTATCAATTAATCTCATTCTCAACCATTTCTCATATCGATCATTCCAAATGTATCAATATTCAATTCGTATACCCGGATCACGTACATCTACGTATCCACCATTCCACGTATATTAAATTCAATTCTCATACTCAAAGACTTAATCTTAGACGCCACATTCAACAATACATGTATTCATGAATATATAAGTACTAGGTATACCTGCTCGCACGTCACCACGTACCTTATAGTCGATAATAAGATCAAGATATTCCAACATCTGGAGAGTCATGTAGAATCTTGCAGAAAATTGGTGAAGAATCAGTTGATGCTCCTCACGCTAATCGGACGAATGGGATAGCAAGGAAGACCGATTCAGATTTTTGAGGGAGGATGGAAGATGTTAAACGATGGATGAGGGTAAAAGTGAGGGAGAGAGTCTTTTATAATCCTTACCCAAGATTAAATCTCTATCATCCAATTATTATATCATTTACTATATTGAATCTCCACCATTCAATTATTACCTCAAAATAAATATTGTAAGAACCCTTTTAAATTAATTACAATACAAGCTCGACCCGCAATTATTTATCCTAACCCGGTCCAAAGTTCGATATCCAAGAATAAATCCCGACATAACACATAAACACCATAATTAAATCTATAAAAATTATTAATTATTCCCGGACATCACAGATAACCTTTGGGGACAACGCGAAAGGTAGAACTGTGGGTAAGGGTAAGATTATCCACGGTAATGTTATTATCAAAGACATCTTGTTAGTAGAAAATCTATGCTACAACTTGATTAGTATCAGTCAATTATGTGACAATGGTTATTCTGTAGAATTCAATTAGCACACGTGCACAATTAAGACTATTGATGGTAATACTCTGATTGTAGGAAAAAGGCATGAGAACACCTATATGGTTGACTGGAACTTTAATCAACCTGCCTCCCCTACTTGCTTTGCTGCTTTGAATTACTCCAAAAATTGGCTTTGGCACAAGCGATTGAGTCACTTAAACTTTAAAACTATTGCCAGTCTTCGTAAACTTGACCTGGTTGTTGGACTGCCCCAAATCGAGTTCTCAAAAGATAAGATCTGTTCAGCCTGCCAATTGGGCAAGCAAATCAGATCCACCTTTAAGAACAAAGGGAGTAAATCTTCTTCTCGGTGCCTAGAGTTGCTGCACATGGATCTTTTTGGTCCTATACCAGTAACAAGTCTAGGGGGAATGAAGTACACTCTAGTGTTGATAGATGATTATTCTCGCTTTACGTGGGTCTTATTTCTGAGTGGTAAAGATCAGGCTACTCCAAAGCTGATCAAGCTACTCAAGAGACTACAAAATGAGAAATCATGTGGGATAGATAAAATTCGCAGTGTCAAAGGTACAGAATTTACCAATCAATCACTCGAATCATATCTAGATGACCTAGGTATCAAACACGAATACTCTGCTGCAAGAACACCACAGCAAAACGGAGTTGCTGAGCGTAGGAACCGCACTTTGAAAGAAGCTGCGCGAACTATGCTAGCAGAATCTAACATCTCGCAGAGGTTTTGGGCAGAAGCAGTCAACACAGCTTGTTATACGCAAAACAGATCAATGATTAATAAACGAGCAGACAAAACTCCAAATGAGATCTGGAATGGCAGTAAGCCAAATATTTCTTATTTCCATGTGTTTGGTTGCAAATGCTTTATTCACAACAATGGGAAGACTCATCTCACCGCTTTTGATGCTAAATCTGATGTTGGAATATTTCTTGGCTATTCTACTGTTAGTAAAGATTTTAGAGTATTCAACAACAGAACTCTTACTATAGAAGAATCCACTCATGTTAAATTTGATGAGTCTGCAGACAGCACTGAAAACAACTTACGAATCAACAATTTGAGCAATCGACTGGAAAACAAAGTGATTGATGATTCAATTGATGAAGAAGAAAATTCAAATAGAAGAATTGACTGCAGCCTAGAGCCAGAAGTTCCAGAAGCTCAAACAGAAGAACCTGATGTTCAACAGACACTGGAACCCACTGACACTGGAATCAGACTGACTCCTACTGCAGTCGATGGTGAAGATGAAAACAGTGAACCAGCTAGTCCAACTAAGCTACCATCTACAATTCAAATAAATGAAGAAACCAATTCCCTTGGACCTCCGCTCCGGTGGAAGAAGGATCATCCACCCGAGCAGGTCATCGGTAACCCTCTTACTCCTCTTCGTACCAGAGGATAGATGATTAATGAATTTCTTCATACATCATTCATATCTCACTTAGAACCTAAAAAGATTGATGATGCAATCTTAGATCCTAATTGGGTAGAAGCTATGCAGGAAGAACTTAATCAATTTCAGAGGAATAATGTTTGGTATTTAGTTCCACGTCCATCGCATCACACAGTTATTGGCACTAAATGGGTATTTAGAAATAAGCTAGATGAAAATGGTGCAGTAATTAGGAATAAAGCAAGATTAGTTGCACATGTATACAGGCAGGAAGAAGGCATTGATTTTGATGAAACCTTTGCCCCTGTAGCCCGATTAGAAGCCATTCGCATATTTCTTGCCTTTGCTGCATTTAAGGACTTCAAAGTCTATCAGATGGATGTTAAGAGTGCATTTCTTAACGGTAATCTCCAGGAAGAAGTCTATGTTGAACAACCTCCTGGATTTGAAAGCCATCTGCAACCATCTTATGTTTATCATCTTAACAAAGCTTTGTATGGTCTGAAGCAAGCTCCCCGTGCATGGTTGTTGGGATATGCCCTAAGACAAGTCATTAGATGATTGTTTATGACATACAATGTATTATGATTTTATAAATGGCAAATCATTATTATATATTATTCGAATATCTGTGCAATATGAATTGATATATAAGTTAATGTCCTTAGAATAATATTGTATTATTCTTAAAGATTGTCCCTAGTCAAGTATTATCATAAATCAGGATAATGATAATACATTGAGACTAGTATGTTTTGATTGATGAATTGTTCATGGATATGAGATATCAAATCAACACATGGGTACATGTTAGAGAACAATGTACTTGACAGACCCACCAAGAGAATGATACATGGATAGTTATATGAGTGTCATAAGCAATTCTCATAGTGAGATATGAAATCGTTATTGCTTTGTTTTGTCATCACCAAAAAGGGGGAAATTGTTGGGAAACGATTTCTAAGTTTTGGTGATTACAAACATCTACCGGGTAAAGACATCTACCGGGAAGAGACACCTACTGGATGAAGACATCTACCGGGAAGAGACACCTACTGGATGAAGACATCTACCGGGTGGAGACATGTACTGGATGAAGACATCTACCGGGTGAAGACACCTACGTGATGAAGACAGCTACCAGGTGAAGACACCTACTGGATGAAGACATCTACCGGGTGAAGACATCTACTGGATGAAGACATCTACCGGGTGAAGACACCTACTGGATGAAGACAACTACCGGGTGAAGACACCTACTGGATGAAGACATCTACCGGGTAAAGACATCTACTGTATGAAGTCTGTCAACTGTCCAACTGACGTCTACTCGATTCAAGAGTATAACTGTATACTGAAGCCACAGGACCAGAAGAAGTGAATTCAATAGCAGATCTAAAATACCAGTTGAAGTGAGTACAACTGAATCTGACAAAGGTACAACAGAACGACGGGTACTACGAATTCATTGCCACCAATTCCGTCAGATTCAAAGAGCCGTTGCTGAACAAAAATGGAAGGAAGATAAACCTCATATGAAACGAGAAAGGTTTCTATGCAAAGCTTTCCATACAAAGAAAGATTACCGTTAGACAATGATATCTATAAATACAGCCTCTGGAAGAATGAAGATTAATGCTGAATCCTCCGATATAAGAATATTGAAAAATATCAATCAGTGAAAGATACTGAAGTTATATCTCTCTAAAGATTCAGCTAGAGCAGAAGTCCACTGATATATAAAAGATCAAGTCAAACTGGTGTACTGCTCAAAGACAATTCAAGAACACTCAAAGCTTACAAGTGTAATACTTATTCAAAAGAGTGTTAGGAAATATAATTGTAAACATACCATAAACTTTGTGTTGCTAGGAGTTTAGGCTAAGCTGTGTGAAAGCCTACGAAGGTTGTATACTATAAAGTGTAAACCAAAGTCTTCTAGTGTATCCTTCCTGCAAAGGAAGAAGGGGAGACGTAGAAGCGTTGTGCTTCAAACTTTACGTATTTTTGTTTACTTTAGTTCACTCACAAGTGCAGTAGACGTATTCCGCACTTTACTAAGTGTCTGCTGACTTGCACATTGGATTGAGAAGCTACTGCATTACCTTACAGTTTGCAGTAATCAGAAGAAGAATTGAATTTGAGGGTATTGTTTATTCAACCCCCCCTTCTAAACACACCTCCGATCCTAACACTGTGCGTCGGTGCCCTTTTTTCCAAAATTTTATCTCGATTGATCGATCAAGAATTTTTCTAGATCGATCGGTAGAGGCAGTGAATTGCTTCGCCATTAATACTTCCCGGCGATCGATTGAGATTTTGTCTCGATCGATTGCCAGTACCAGACTACCAAAATCAAAATTTTCTCAAAAACTTTTCCTCTCGGGTTGCTTCGCTACATCTTTATTGATATTGTTTTTACACCTGCAACAAAAATCGCACGGATTCATTCACGGAACATCTAAAAAAAATTAAAAACAACAAAACTACAATGAGGAAGGGAAAGAAAGTTCTTAATTTATAGTCCCAAGCTGGACTATCACCTCCTTCTTTGTTAACTTGATTGCTCCTTCGGATTCTTCACAGAATCACTCGGGAGCGTACCTTGTGTCCTTCCAGAAATCAACGTTGACAGCTGCCCTATCTGCAATTCAAGGGTCTTAATAGATGCATCTTGATTCTGCATCCTCACCTCAGTCGACGAAATCAGTTTGGCCATCAGCTCCTCCATACTCGGCTTTTGTGTGAACCCCGACTGTGGTTGTGGATTCAACACATTCTCTTGGTTTTACCACCTCAGATTTGGGTGGTTCCTCCACCCCGGGTTGTATGAGTTCGAGTATGGATTGTTTTGCTACCTGTTCCCTATGAAATTCACAGCTTCAGTAGTTTGATTAAATTTGTTACCTGCTTGGCACTCAATGCTCAGATGACCGCCTCCACATAAATCACAGAAGACAGCTTGAGCTTGCATTGCTGCTGCACCCATGCTATTTATCTGTAAGGACCCCCGTCCCTTTAACCCGTTATTAGTGTATTAAGCCATACCATTAGTGCATATAGTAATACTATCATGGGGAAACCATATGCAAGTGCAACACCATATGATATCCAGAAAATTCCTTGCATTTAATCCACATAATATTCAAATTCCCCAACCAAGATTATTCATATAACATGCACCCTCATAATACACTAACATGCTCTTAGTTCATTTAGCAATTCCATATTTAATTGCATGCAAACCATAAATGAATAGAGAAGAGCCGTAGCCCATTTATACATGCCGTATACCCGTAAAATGTACTCACGTAAGAGCACCCAATGAACACGCGTGTATCTAATGTATAAAACACTCTACTAGATACCGTTACTGGTGCTTCGATCCCGGAAGCACCTCCCAAGCGCAACTCGATCTCAACTCTGGATCTATGTGCATATCCAACCACCTCTGGTACCTCGATCCTGGAAGTACCTCTAATCAACAGCTTGGGCTCAACTCCGAAGCCGCTGCTACACCTGTAACACCTGCCCCAACAGAGACAGCCCCCGCACGGGGTGAGCATACCAATACCACCAATCCAAAAAGCATAACATTGCAATTCAAATACAGAATATAAATGCTATAATTTAAATGATACTCCCTGGATGGTAACACCCTCATCCGGGATCCCCTGTATCGTCCCTGTTCTCAAAATAACCAAACTCATCAAATTCCCAAAGCCAGTCAATCATCACATAGATTAACTAATACCGTTCTATTATGTCAGTTCCATGATCAATATGGTAAAAACATAATATAAAAGACCATAGATATCACATATATCTAACCAATAATTCCATATTCCTGTTTCATTGCACGATCCACAATGGCGGCATACTAAACCTCGCGCACGCTCAACAATAGCGGCGTCATAACCGATGGTCGCTCAACGGCGATCGCATCCCAAATCATTGCTCGCTCAATAGCGGCACCGTATGATTCCCAATGAATAACCATTTGACAAAAATACTATTTACCATGCATATTGTTATCCATCTATAGCAAATCTCATGCACCATGCATATCAATACCTATCCGATGCAATTACCACATGCCACAAATTTCAATGTCCATATAACGCAATTATCACACCATGTGTTCCAATACCCATTTAGTACAATTACCACACACCATGCATTTTACAGTTGCAATACTAAAATAGGCTATGATCGTACGTCCTACGTACCTTAAGTTTCCGTAGTCCAAGCCAAACCTTGCTTGAGTTCCACGCCTCGAGAAATATGTGCTAAAACACATAAACAACTCAAAATCAAGAATAAGCATGCGATCACGTGCCCACGCACATTTGCAAACCCAAAAACCCATCGTCAATCCTTGATGATTACCAAAAAAATAAAAGCCCCCCGGCTAAACATGCATAACGCCCAAAATATACAATTCAAAGCGTTTAAAAGATAGCCAAAAACTCAACCGTGAGTTCCGTTAATTAATTTGGCTCCAACCAAACCATTTTAAAAGTCTAACATTCCCATTGGAATGTGACATTGCCCCGGAAGCCGACCATTTAAGTCGCGAATCCAAAATCCCACGAAAAAGCCAAGAAACCAACAAAACTTCTCTGGCGATCGATCGCTATGCCGGGCGATCGATCGCTAGCCCCTCGGCGATCGATCGCTGGATATAGCGATCGATCGCCAGACCTTACTAGCGCGAGGCGATCGATCGCCCAAAAGTAGCGATCGATCGCCACCCTGCTGAAAAGCCCACTGCTTGCGCGCGATCGATCGCCAAAAATGGGCGATCGATCGCCGCGACCTGCAACTCGAAAAACACCATTTTTGAAAGCTTGAAATCTCCACAAATAATACCCCAACTCCCCCCAACTCAAAACCACAATAAATCCACACATAAGGGGTGCTCAACCCAAAATAAAACAAACCCAATAGATTTATAATTTTTACCAAAATCACCCAAATCAAACTAACCCAAAACTTAACTAAAACCAACAAAATCACAATCCAAACTAAGATAAAAGCGAGGGGAAGGAGATTACCAACTTATCTTCGAAGAATCCGGCTCCTAAATCGAGCCTCCGGCCATTTTTCTCCAAAGAGAAAATATGAGGGTTGGGGAAAGGCGTGATACACGATAAGGGGGGGAGAGGAGAGGGAGAGAAGTGATTCTGTGCCAAATGACGGAAATCTCGAGTCCAACGGGTATATATAGCAAAAATACCCCAACACACCAATACCTCCACAAATACATCATGATTCATTAAAAATCATCTGTCTTCAAAAACTCTCTCTCCAACACCAAATCCCCATACCAGCCCCAACAAAAAGCACCCCGGACTCCAGGTCCCACCGAAAACCCAACTCATAGGTTTTCCACCGAAATGAGAATACAATCTCAACCTTTGGATCCAGCGATCCCAAATGCCCGATTATACAACATCGGGAGACCCAAAACCGCAATTAATTCATAATTGTCACAATGAAAAATCCATTAAGGATTAATACCACACCGGGATTAACACCATTAATCCCCGGACATCACAATTATCCCCCACTAATAAAATTTCGTCCTCGAGTGTACTCCACGTAACACCAGGACTACACAAACAAAACAAAGCCAAGACCCCGATTCTGGACCAAATTAGATTCGAATTAACAACCGCGAGAACAGCCATCTCGCACCCAGCTCTAAAATAGAGCAAACGCTAAAACCAATACAAACCCGAAAGATAACAACATACCTCGACGTGAAACGTCCCAGAAGTCACACCACGACTGCAAACCAACCAAATCTCTATTGGTTCTGACAAAGATATCATCCCGTGATATTCACCATCTGCCCACGATGCTTGACACACATCGTCATGAAGAGGACTACTAGCATACGACAGTATACTCACAGAAAATCCGGTTTCGCTTCCCAGCCCATCTCCTCCAAAGGAGTAGTTGCACCACTTGCAACCCGGATCGGGTTACCCACGGTCACTGATCCACACAAAACATCACCGAGGATGTTTACACCGGTGTGCTCCAAGAAATCATATCTTGGTCCCGACACACCATCAAGACTCCATAAAGTCTCAAGTTCCACAGAGGTCACGCAAAACAATCAATTAATCCCCGCCACGCGTGTCAACCACGACACCAAACAAATCTGAGTCCTGGCCACCCCTCATTATCCTTGGGTCCAACAATCCTAAAATAGGAAGGCTATCGAATTATCCAACAAGAATTACCGTGGTTCCAAAATACAACGATCCCTCCTCAGGGGAAGTCAAACAACCCTCACGATCATTCATCAGAATGCATCGTGCCATTGAGATTACCGATCTCGAGGTTCCACAATCTCACACCGGAGATCCACCAAACCAAGCATACAAACTCGACGTTCCACAAGGAACAAAACAAAGTTGGCATTCGTATACACACACGGCATACATGCTCATACACCAACACAACATGCATACACAATGCCATGGACTCGGGCATCTCCAATCATACCCAAATCCCAAAACCAACTGACAAACCTGGATTATTCTCACCCCACGGAGAATGATGGTCGACCAACCAAAACCAAAGGGTGTGATTTCAACATCAACACCACACAACCAAAGCAACGAATCTCCCGAAGGATTCAACCGGTAGGTATATCAGTACCGCCTTTCTCACAAGGAACGTGTCATGAATCCATGACCCTCCAACCTCGAACCACCGTTCGGAAAACTTGATATATTTTACCAAAACATATCACGGAACCAAAAGTACGCAATTGGTTCAAGATAGTGCATCAAAGCAACCATTACCAAATCGAAACCTGTATATCCCATGTATACTCAAACTAAAGATGCTCTGTACTAATGCCATAGTACAACACAATCGAGCATCTCCCCGGAGACGTCTCCTCAAACGTCTCACCGAGGCAGGAAATCCATTACTTGATCCAACACCAGTAATGCTTACCATGGCTGATTTACAATCAATCCACGACCGATGCAAGCTGCCTCCAAGACAGTACAATCCAAATCTCTCCAAGAGATAAGGTCAAAACAGCAGTGCCACCTCACTAACTATATCTCACAAACCATTGTGATTCCCGTTGCATTCCACATGCAAAGATGCTCAACCAGAGCTAACCACGACTTGACGACACTCACGTTGGCATTCCCAACAGAATTGAGCTGCCCCAAAACAAGTCTGTGATATCCCCGAAATGATTAGGTGTTATTTAAACATTAATCATTGTTGTGAAATTATGGTATTAATTCTTGTGTTGAATTAATAATATTGGGAAATGCATGTGAGGGTGCATGTGTTATATGTTGGGATTTTGGGGTTGTAGCATGATTATTTGGGGTGTGTGTTGTTTGTTTTGGTAAAGCATATTTAAATGGGAGTTGAAGTATTTTATTGAGAAAATACTATAAAATATCATGTGAGGATATTTTAATACATCGTGCTAAATACCGGAACCAAAACATAACACATCACTTAACCCACCACTCAACCACCCCCCTTGACCCATACCCTGCTGCCAGCTGCTTGCCCATGCCTTTTGTCCCATCTCCCACTCCACCTTGTCATAGCTGGAACACCTCCAATTCTCTCCCATTTTTCGTCCAACACCTGATAAGTAAGAAAAGAAGGAGATCCACCATTTTTATTGCCTGGAAAGCTTCCAAAAATCGGAGCAAAAAGGGGTGAGAAACCATTTCTGGGTTTGAATTTAAGTTGTTTAAGTTCATACTTTTATTTGTGTAAATATGGCATGTTAGCTTAGGTTTTTTAAAACCTTCGATTTAAATGCTTACATGGTGTTGTTATGTAGCTCTCAGTATTTTTCCTTATGTATATTACATGTTTTATGTTGAGGAAATAAGCATGTAAAGTAGGGTGTTCGGAAATCTGGGTAGGAGTATGCCCTGTTTTTCTGGAAAATGTGGACTGGGAGTGATTTTGAGGAGGTGATATTATGCATGTTAGATGGGTTTTAGGGTAAACCTTTGATGTGAAAATATGCATGGTAGTTTTGTGAAGCCTTTGGCATTTTTATTCGAGCAACATTCATGACTTATGTGGTAGATTTCATTGCTTGAAAGTGGGTACTCAAAAATCTGGGCAGGAAGACAATGCCCTGTTTTTCGGAAAAGTTGGTTGAGTACTGATGTTATAGGGTGCTTTTAATGCATGTGGGTTTGTGGTTGGGGTACATATCTTGTATGATTACACTCAGGGTAGTGTATTGTAGCTACTAGCATGTTTGTTTGGGCATGTTGTGTGTCTTACATGTTAGAACGAAAGGTATGATAATCAGTGTTAGAGCATTCCGGAAAATGTCGCGCACAGACCATGTGGCGATCGATCGCCACAAAAGGGCGATCGATCGCCGACGTCCAGTAGCCAAAATCAAAGGCACGCGATCGATCGCCACGAATGGCGCGATCGATCGCCATGGGACAGTAGAGTCTGGCGATCGATCGCCAAGAGGTAGCGATCGATCGCCAGAGGCAGGGTTATGAAAAATTGATTTTTGTTGGATTTTTGATTTTGGACTATAAATTGACATCTAATATTGTGTTGTACACTGGTGTAGAGCCTTCACAGACTGCTACACAACGCAGGGGATAGAGTCCCACCACACACTACATTTTGGAAAGGTACGTAAGCGACGTACGGGCATCCCAACGGTAACATGTACTTTATGTTTGTCTTTGACACATGATGAATGCAATGTGGTGCATTAATATTATGATACATGTTATTATGCATTATTGTTGCATATTATGCATTGTGTTGCATATTGTGATGTGGAATAAAGATGTGTATTCCACGAGTCAGGGCGATCACAGTTAAGGTTTTAATGCTTACGCTTTACCGCTAAAAATGTGGAGCGGGAGGGGGGAGGCTCGCTTGCACATGGAGGCGGGGTATACCATACTGAGCGAGGATGAGATACGCTAGTATGAAGAAGCGAGGATGAGATACCGCTTGTTTCGAGATTATGAAAGCGAGGAAGCATTAAAATAACTGGTGATGACTGACTCAAGAAAAAGAGATGATATGTCATGACATTTATTTATGAAACCATATGTTCATATAGTGAGTTGTTTATGAATTATGGTACATGGTACAGGGACAACCAATAGGCGTGGTAAATGCGATGAAAATACAGGAAGTGTTTTGTATTTATGATTATGCATTTACGCCTTACATATTCATATTGTGTTGTATATGAATAGCTATGTGCTCATGTGTTGGGGGTTGTCTTTGTAGGTGCTTTTGCTAAGGAGAACTAGGGTCGGGGCTGATACTTTGAGCTGTAAGGAGTGCTACTACAATAGCAGGACAGAGTTTGTAAGGACCCCAAGCCCTTAAACCTTGATTAGTGTATTAACCACTATGTGTGGTACATGCTTTCTATAAAATGTCAATCGGGAAGCTCTAATGATACTTAATCATTGCCTGTCAATGAAAGACTCATATGTTTGCCCTTTACCAACCCCTTAGTGCCACTTTTCACATTGTAAACTTTTATAAAAATTTGGCCAGAGTCTCCCCATAAATAGAGCTATCCCAAAAAAAAGAGTACAACACATAACAAAATTCCCGGCCAGGGAACATATAATACTCAACAGAAAGCAGTAATACAAGTAGATTCCCAGTCAGGGAAGACACCACACATATGTCAACAAAAGTGGGTTCCAACACCCACATAATACACCAATGACTCTCATATCATTCTAGCAATTCAACCTAATTGCATGCAACCTTAAATGAAAGAGAGAAAGGCTCATGCCTTTATATACAATCCATATACAAGTATAATCGTGCTCACATGCGAGCATCATGAATATGTATAAATCCTCAGGTGTATATATATAGGTACTCTATACGATACCGTGCTCCATCAAGCCCTGGTACCACGATCCTGGGAGTACCTCAAATCAACAGCTCGAGCTCAGCTCCATAGCCATCGATGTACCTGTCCACCTGTCCCAACAGAGACAGCCCCCAACGGGGTGAGCATACCAATACACAAAATCCCATAATCATAATAATGAAATTCATAATTTACAACACAAGTAAATACTAATGAATTTAAATGATACTCCCTGGATGGCAACATCCTCATCCGGGATTCCGTGTACTGTCCCTGTTCTCACAACATCAAACTCATCAAATCTCATAAATCAGTAAATCAACACATTGATTTACACATCGCATGCCTGATTTACAATATCAATAATGAATGATTCCAAGTTCATATACATGCAAAAATAGATATATCAATATCTAATATTGATTTCATAACCTTGCTTTCCATTATACTTAGACATCTCATATGTCTTATAATGAAAACATGAGTCTATGAACCTAGACATCTCAAATGTCTCATAATGAATACATGATTCTACGAACCTAGACATCTCAAATGTCTTACGAAGAATGCATGATTCTACAAACCTAGACATCTCAAATGTCTCATAATATAGTCATATAAACCCAGTACCCCTTATATCATGTAAGAGTCATCCTACTCTAATGTCACGCACGCTACAAGCGGCGATATCAAGATTTGGGTCATTCCTTGGCTATATCAACATATATGTATAACCATACGCAAAACATTCAATGCAATCAAAAATACCTTATGCATTTCACATATATATAGTAATGCTCGTACGTCGCACGTACCTTAAATCACCGAAGTCCGAGCCAAACCTTGCTCGAGTTCCATGCCCCGAGGAATGATGTGCTAACACGATAAACAATTCACCATTATTAACGAACATGCAACCTATGCTCAAGCACACCCATAACCCTCACAATATTGTCAATACACGACAATTATCCTCTTAAAAGACCCGGGGCAGGGTACATGCAGGGAAGGAAATAAATGAGACAATCGAAATTTGTTCAAGAATGCCCTACAAAAATCGAACCTTAATCTCACAATTTCGAACCCAATAAAATACCATAATTTATCTAAAATGCCAATTAAGCTATTCAAGCAAGAATCAACATCCCTTGACAAAAACTCCCCATTTTCGAACTCAACCCCCTTAAAATCGAACCCAAACAAGCCTTTAAATTCAAACCCTTAAAATCCTTCAAATTCGAACCAAAGCTTCTCAATTCGATCTCAATCAAGCATCATAATACTCTTAAAACATGCAATAATCGATCCATTGCACGAATTAACACCCCTGCCAAAAACCCCCAAATTTTCGAAATCAAACCCTACAATTTTCGAAAATTATTTCGAACCAAAATCACCAAAATAAGCAGGGAAATGCACGAAAAAGAAGAACAAGGGGTAAGGGAGATTACCCAACGAAAATCGGAAGCAAAATCGTTCAAAATCGATGAACCCTAACTTTTGGGGATCGACGCCTTTCTGCCAAATTCGACTCCAGGACGCGACGAAACCTTCAATTGATGGAGGGGAAAGGAGCGCCTCGTCGAGACGAAGCCGTGGGTAGGTCGCACGCGGCGAACGGCGGCCGGACGGCGGCGGACGAAGCGCTTTTGCGCGCGGAGGCAGGGGAGATCGGGAAAGGGGTGACGCGAGGAGAGAGAGGGAAAAGTGGGCTGAAATGAAATTTTTGTGTAAAATTTTGGGTTCAATTGGTATTTATAGCAAAAATACCCCGAAAAATTAATAGTCCCACAAATACATCATGATTCCTTAAAAATCATCTGTTTTCAAAAACTCTCTCTCTAACTCCAAAATCCCCTACCGGTGCTCACCCAGCACCCGAGATCCCGAGACACACCAAAAACCCAACTCTTAGGTTTTACACCGTAATGTGAATACAATCTCAACCTCTGGATCCAACGATCCCAACTGCCCAAATAAACGAGCCCAGAAGGCCCAACACCTCGATTAAATCCCAAATCGTCACGTAAAACCACTTTAGGGATTATTAATACTCCGGGATTAACACCTATAATCCCTGGTCATCACAGAGTTCTTTTGCGTAGTCTCTACAAGTAGTAGAGTAGAACTATAGTGTCACTCCTATTGTTTTGAGAAATGTAACTATTATCTGTTGAAAAATTTTATGGGTACATTTGAACTGTAAGCTCAAAATGTCAACACGATTAAATACTCTGATATTGAAATGCTTAGTTCTCATAATTGCACCTTACATTATGTTTAAGTATCGGGGTCTCACAAAGTCTCTCAAAACATTTGACGTATAAACGTCTCCGTGAGGTATTCCCTACCTCAAATACCATGCCACATAGAGACTACAAGAGTCTACCCTAACCCTCATCGTATCACCATACGATTCACCAAACTCGAATCCAACGAGCATTATAATGGCTAACACAAGCACGCTAAAGTACTGCAACAATACCTGGCTAGCGATTCGCTGGCCCCCATGTAAGTAATCCTTATGTCATACAACGCAGCGGAATAAAAATTTTAGGATTTCTAACACCGGATCTATACATAGGTAATCATATCGGATTAAGGAATACATAAGAGTCTCACCCTTGTAGCATGTTTGAAGCAGAATCCACGGAGCAGCACCACGTCCTACGCCTTCTCCGAGTCAATAGCAAAACTCGATGAGTTTTGCCTCAACGGTATCCACACGATCAAATCGGGTGAAGGGATGGTTTAAGAACAAGTTGCTAGACAAGTTCTTAAACCGGAACCAAAACCACACTCGATTCCAAATCGATTAAAGGCACCAAATCACCCTAGAACCACACGGCAATTGAGGTGGCCGAGAGCTCTAGTGTTTTCGGCCGTGTGGAGCTTGCTTTGGTATTAGGTTTTGTGTTATGAAGTTGTCTTGCAATTAAACACCTTGTAATCATCTTTTATTTAATTAATTAAAGGCTTTCATAAAGCCTCATGGGCTTAAGCCCATGATTTAATTAATCATTATGATTATTAATTAAGACTCCTCTTAATTATTTAATTCATCCCATGAATTTAATTTCCCTTCTCGATTTAATCTTTTGTGCGACCCGATAGGATCTTGTAATGTTGGCAGTGACATAAAATCTCATTTTACGTCTCAAGCATTGAGCGGTATCTAGCAACACATCAATGCTACCCAAATTACAAGAATGTCAATGACTCGACATAACCTTTAGAACTTGTGATAATATTAATCATGTAACTTAATCCCTTTGTCCTTTGTGTTTAGATTGAACACGAGTCATGGAATAGTCATACTCGTATATCCAATCTTTATTTCTTGATCCCCAAGTAGAACTAGAATAAACGAATAAGCTCGATATCTCATATCGACTCATTCGAGCATGGCCATGCATTTTAGTTCTCACTTGATCAAGGGCCAAACACATCTCCTGTTATATAGGAGGGACAAATCCTATCTCGATCAGTCAACATCCCTCTACATAATTCGTAGTGTATCCAATAGTCGCCTTTATAGTATACCCTGTTACGGGTAACGTTTGACGATATCAAGATACATAACTCCTTATGTTGGGATCTCTGATGATCACAAGTCGTAAGGATTACATACATTATTATCACTATGAGAATTGCATATGACGATCATATAACTATCCATGTTGCATTCTCATGGTGGGTCTGTCCAGTACATCGTTCTCTAACATGTACCCATATGTTGATTTGATATCTCATATCAATGAACAATTCATCGATCAACACATACTAGTCTCTACGTATTATCATTATCCCTTTCATGATAATACTTGACTAGGAACATCTTTAAGAATAATACAATATTATTCTAAGGACATTAACATATATATTAATTCACAATGCACAGTTAAAAGAATAATATATAATAATGAATTGCCATTCATAAAACCATAAACATTGTGTGTCTTAAACAATCATCTAATGACTTGTCTTAGGGCATATCCCAACAAATCTCCCACTTGCACTAAGACCACTCAGACATATACCTAATGCCTAGAGATCTAGTATGACGATCATGCTTCTGCTGTGACAGCGGCTTCGTCAATGGGTCAGATACATTATCATCTGTTGGTACTTTGCATATTTTAACATCTCCCCTTTCAACGATTTCTCGAATGAAATGGAAACGCCTTAGTATGTGCTTGGATCTTTGGTGAGATCTTGGTTCCTTAGCCAATGCGATCGCTCCATTGTTGTCACAATAGAGTTCTATCGGATCTTTAATGCTAGGCACCACTCCAAGTTCAGAAATGAACTTCCTCATCCAAACAGCTTCCTTTGCTGCATCCGAGGCAGCAATATACTCAGCTTCCGTTGTAGAATCGGCTACTGTTTCTTGCTTTGAACTCTTCCAGCTCACAGCACCTCCATTTAGGCAATACACATATCCAGATTGCGATCGAAAATCATCTTTGTCGGTTTGGAAGCTTGCATCAGTGTAACCCATTACATTGAGCTCTTCCTCACCTCCATAAATCAAGAATGTATCCTTAGTCCTTCTCAAGTACTTTAGGATATTCTTGACAGCAATCCAGTGACCTTCACATGGATCAACTTGATATCTGCTCGTCATGCTCAAAGCATACGATACATCGGGACGAGTACATATCATGGCATACATGATAGATCCAATAGCTGACGCGTATGGAATCTTACTCATGCGTTGTCTCTCATCTGGTGTTGAAGGACACTGTTCCTTCGAGAGATAAATACCATGTGTCATAGGCACGAATCCTTTCTTGGATTCTTGCATGCTAAACCTTTTAAGCACCTTTTCTATGTATGTACTTTGACTTAGACCAAGAAGCCTTCTCGATCTATCTCTATAGATCTTGATTCCTAATACATAGGTGGCTTCTCCCAAGTCTTTCATCGAAAAGCAATTCCCTAGCCAAATCTTTACAGATTGCAAGGCAGGGATATCATTTCCAATAAGAAGTATGTCATCTACATACAACACTAGGAAAATGATTACGCTCCCACTGACCTTCTTGTAGACACAAGGTTCATCTTCATATTTGATAAAACCAAACTCTTTGATTGCATCATCAAAACGAAGATTCCAACTCCGAGAAGCTTGCTTCAATCCATAAATGGATCGTTGTAGCTTGCATATCTTTCCAGCATCCTTTGGATCGACAAAACCCTCGGGCTGTGTCATGTACACATCCTCGAGCAGATTTCCATTAAGGAAAGCTGTTTTGACATCCATCTGCCAGATTTCATAATCATGAAATGCAGCTATTCCAAGTAAGATCCTTATGGATTTAACCATGGCCACTGGTGAAAAAGTTTCATCATAGTCAATACCATGAATTTGTTTGAATCCTTTTGCAACCAGCCGACCTTTATAGGTTTGTACGTTACCATCCATATCGGTCTTTTTCTTGAAAAGCCATTTGCACCCTATGGGTCGTACCCCTTCAGGTGGATCAACCAAAGTCCATACTTGGTTTGCATACATGGATTCCATCTCAGATTTCATGGCCTCTTGCCATTTCTCAGAATCATTGCCCATTATAGCTTGTTGATAAGATGACGGCTCATCCTCATCAATAAGTAGTAAGTCACCTTGTTGAGTCACAAGAAATCCATATCTCTGTGGCTCCCGGTGTTCTCTTACAGACCTACGCTGGGCTTGTGTCTCTTGAGCAGGTGCTTCTTCCACAACAGCTTGTGGTGCCTGCTCTGTTTCCATCTCAATCTCAGGTTCAGTGTTTTCTTGTGGTTGAACTTCACTAAGTTCTATTTTTCTCCCACTGGTTTTTCTAGAAATAAATTCTCTTTCAAGAAATACACCAGTCCGAGCAACAACTACTTTGTTCTCGGTGGGATAATAGAAATAGTATCCTTTCGTTTCCTTAGGATACCCCACAAATAAACACTTATCAGATTTGGGTCCAAGTTTGTTAGTGGCGTGACGTCTAACGAAAGCCTCACAACCCCAAATCTTCATAAAAGACATACTAGGACGCTTCCCAGTCCATATCTCATATGGTGTCTTTTCCACTGATTTAGATGGAACACGGTTCAGTAAGAAAATCGCTGTTTCTAGAGCGTGTCCCCAAAACGATATCGGAAGATCTGCATGACTCATCATTGATCTAACCATGTCTAACAAGGTTCGATTTCTCCTCTCGGATACACCATTCCATTGTGGAGTATACGGAGGAGTGAGTTGTAGGACTATCCCACACTCCTTTAGATAGTCATGAAACTCTTGGCTTAAGTATTCACCTCCTCGATCTGATCTAAGGATTTTGATACTTTTGCCAAGTTGGTTTTGTACTTCATTCTTGAAAACTTTGAACTTTTCAAAGGTTTCATGTTTATGTTTCATTAGGTACACATACCCATATCTACTGAGGTCATCAGTAAATATAACGAAGTATTGAAAACCACCTCTAGCTTGTGTACTTATTGGTCCACATACATCACTATGTATTAGTCCCAATAAAACATTTGCCCTTTCCACATTTCCCTTGAAAGGGGCTTTTGTCATCTTGCCCATTAAACAAGATTCGCATGTTTCATATGATTCAAAATCAAATGAATCTAATACTCCATCCTTATGAAGTTTAGATATGTGGTTCTCGTTTATGTGGCCCAAGCGACAGTGCCAGAGATAAGTCGGATTACAATCATTATTTTTAATCCTTTTAGTATTTATGTTATAGATAGGCATATCCAGATTTAATATATAAAGACCATTCACCATTTGTGCACTAGCATAAAACATATCATTCAAATAAATAGAACAACAATTGTCCTTTATTATAAATGAAAAACCATACTTGTCTAAACAAGAAATAGATATTATGTTTTTAGTAATAGAAGGCACAAAATAACAATCTTTCAAAATCAGTGATAAACCAGAAGGTAAAGCTAAATGATAATCTCCTGTAGCTAATGCAGCAACTCTTGCTCCATTTCCAACTCGGAGATCAACTTCACATTTCGCCAATGTCCTACTCCTTTTGAGATCCTGCACATTTACACAAATGTGAGATCCACATCCAGTATCTAATACCCATGATGAAGAAGTAGATAAATTGACTTCTATAACAAAAATACCTGAAGCGGAAGTCACACTTCCTTTCTTTAGATCCTCCAGATATACTTTGCAGTTTCTTTTCCAATGGCCGGTCTCACCGCAATGGAAACAGTTCCCTTCCTTTGCTATCCCTCCCTTTGGCTTCAGTGCATAAGACTTTGGCTTAGATTTTGCAAAGACCTTCTTTGCTTTCTTGTTGCCTTAAGCTTTGGCCCTTCCTTTGCCCTTATTCACAATAAGGACATTTGTGCCCTTAGTCTTCTTAGTATTTGCTTCATATGTTCTCAACATACCAAGTAACTGTGGTAGAGTCTTTTCCATGTCAGTCATATTGTAATTTACTACAAATTGACTGAAGCTCTCAGGCAACGATTGCAAGATCACATCGGTGGTCAACTCTTGGTTCAATGGAAAACCTAGCTTGTCCAGATTCTCAATGTACCCAATCACCTTGAGCACATGAGTTCCAACTAAGCTTCCTTCTACCATCCTGCACTGGAATAACGCTTTAGAGACGTCATACCTCTCTTGTCTAGCTTGCTGTTGGTACAACTGCTTTAAGTGTTCGATCATATCGAACGCCTCCATTTCCTCATGTTGCTTCTGAAGCTCAGAGTTCATGGTGGCAAGCATGAGGCACCCAACATCAAGTGCGTCACTCTGATGATTCTTGTAAGCATCCTTTTCGGTTCTTGTAGCCGTTAGGGGAGGTTCCTCAGCGGGTAAGGGTTCCTCTAGGACATATTGTTTCTTTTCTTGTTTGAGGACTATCCTCAAGTTCCTATGCCAGTCTAGGAAATTCGTCCCATTTAATTTGTCCTTCTCAAGGACCGATCGCAGTGATAAAGTGCTAGTAACGTTGTTAGTTGCCATGGATATCTACAATATAAATATGCAAAATAAGTTTATGATTTAAATCATTTAACATTGTCTTATATTAAATGATACTCCCACTATTTTGTTTGAAAAATATCAACCCTAGCTTTGGCTAATCGCCCAAGACTCGGTTATTTAGGTAGACAACACTTTGTCAATTATATCACATATAATTCTTGGATAGTTGGACGAACAACACTTTGTTCAATTCATCAAATGAATTAAAATCCAACCCATTCCTCTAGGTTCCCAATCCTATTGAGATAACCTAGTTAAGTCGTACCCAATTAAAGTATGACGGATATCACTTTTATCCTTTCGCGCCTTACTAAGATTGCCACGGTGCTTTGCTTTGGCAAACCCACACATGTACAATCGAAGTTATTGACGAGTACTTTTATTTTGGAAGGCATCTAAAACTTAATATTTTAGAGGGATTTATTGATCTCATGATTAATTTGATAATTTAAAATATGTCCACTACATATAGTTGTATACATATCTACATATATGTGTAATACTATTATCCAACTAAAACATAAGATAAATCATGCATCAACATACATAATTAAACGTGACATGGTTATAGCCCCTACTAATGATTTTCTCAAGCCAATGAGAAAATCCTATGAGTCAACCTAAGGTAACTTCACAAGCACCTTCCTTGGCTCCAATTTGTGAATGGCCTCCTCATCCCGGCACGATGCTCCATCTCCATTGATCACCATCAATAAAATAAACTACACTATATACAAGATATAGAATTCCTCGATTCACATTCGAGGGGAACATAGGGGAGGGATTACATTTAGAATGAAATAGAGAAAGGCACGACACGCAGGTCGTATTATAAATTACAAACATCCACAAATCCTATATAATAGGTCAAAGGGCTATAACCACGCACCATGCTCAAACAACACATAAATCATGCATTAACATTTAATTAATTAAATTCTAAACATTTTAAATTTAATTCTAATTAAAACTGTAAAATAATTTTTGAAAAATTATCGTACGCTCGGGACATCACATGCCACGAACTAAAACGACTAAAACACGAACCACAATGGTTCGAACCAAAAGCCCACGGTTGGACCAATAGTGGGCCTAGGGTTCGAAACCCTAGCCCATGGCCGAGCCATGGCTCATGCGGCGGCGGCACTAGGGTTCCAACCCTAGCCGCCTCGCACCCTTTTGATATTTTATCGAGCCATCTTGTTTTAAACGCCGGAATTTGTTAGCCACGAGTCACGGTCATGCCATGCACGGGGTTCGCTCAACCATCTCGAGCTAAGGGTTCGAAAAACCTTGCTCTCATGTGGAAAAGTTACTAATCCATGCATGCGTGAACCATTATCGAGTCAAGGAGTTCAAAAATCATCGAAGCATCAAAACTTTAGAAAATAAGGCGATGATGGCCGAGCCATGCACGGCTATTAGGGTTCGAAACCCTAGCCGTCATGAGCTATCCGTCACGTCCAATGGGTTCTAAACCCTAATTAATTTTCGACACTTCCATACACAATTATTAGCCACAACGACTAAGCCATCTCGAGCCAAGGGTTCGAAAACCCTAGCCCTCATGTGGCTAGCCATGGTGACATTTGTGATGGTGGTGGCCGAAAATTTGATGCTCAATAAATAATTTTATTCGCCAATTATATCAAATACAATTACTACGATGATTTCATAAACTAAAATTAATTTCATATCATATATGAGTTTAAACAGTTTCAATTAGCATGCAATATTAATTCTAATATGATTAACACAATTTAATCACATAAATCCGATATGAGCCTTGTACACGGCTCTGATACCACTGTAAGTAATCCTTATGTCATACAACGCAGCGGAATAAAATTTTTAGGATTACTAACACCGGATCTATACATAGGTAATCATATCGGATTAAGGAATACATAAGAGTCTCACCCTTGTAGCGTGTTTGAAGCAGAATCCACGGAGCAGCACCACGTCCTACGCCTTCTCCGAGTCAATAGCAAAACTCGATGAGTTTTGCCTCAACGGTATCCACACGATCAAATCGGGTGAAGGGATGGTTTAAGAACAAGTTGCTAGACAAGTTCTTAAACCGGAACCAAAACCACACTCGATTCCAAATCGATTAAAGGCACCAAATCACCCTAGAACCACACGGCAATTGAGGTGGCCGAGAGCTCTAGTATTTTCGGCCGTGTGGAGCTTGCTTTGGTATTAGGTTTTGTGTTATGAAGTTGTCTTGCAATTAAACACCTTGTAATCATCTTTTATTTAATTAATTAAAGGCTTTCATAAAGCCTCATGGGCTTAAGCCCATGATTTAATTAATCATTATGATTATTAATTAAGACTCCTCTTAATTATTTAATTCATCCCATGAATTTAATTTCCCTTCTCGATTTAATCTTTTGTGCGACCCGATAGGATCTTGTAATGTTGGCAGTGACATAAAATCTCATTTTACGTCTCAAGCATTGAGCGGTATCTAGCAACACATCAATGCTACCCAAATTACAAGAATGTCAATGACTCGACATAACCTTTAGAACTTGTGATAATATTAATCATGTAACTTAATCCCTTTGTCCTTTGTGTTTAGATTGAACACGAGTCATGGAATAGTCATACTCGTATATCCAATCTTTATTTCTTGATCCCCTAGTAGAACTAGAATAAACGAATAAGCTCGATATCTCATATCGACTCATTCGAGCATGGCCATGCATTTTAGTTCTCACTTGATCAAGGGCCAAACACATCTCCTGTTATATAGGAGGGACAAATCCTATCTCGATCAGTCAACATCCCTCTACATAATTCGTAGTGTATCCAATAGTCGCCTTTATAGTATACCCTGTTACGGGTAACGTTTGACGATATCAAGATACATAACTCCTTATGTTGGGATCTCTGATGATCACAAGTCGTAAGGATTACATACATTATTATCACTATGAGAATTGCATATGACGATCATATAACTATCCATGTTGCATTCTCATGGTGGGTCTGTCCAGTACATCGTTCTCTAACATGTACCCATATGTTGATTTGATATCTCATATCAATGAACAATTCATCGATCAACACATACTAGTCTCTACGTATTATCATTATCCCTTTCATGATAATACTTGACTAGGAACATCTTTAAGAATAATACAATATTATTCTAAGGACATTAACATATATATTAATTCACAATGCACAGTTAAAAGAATAATATATAGTAATGAATTGCCATTCATAAAACCATAAACATTGTGTGTCTTAGACAATCATCTAATGACTTGTCTTAGGGCATATCCCAACACCCCATAGGCTCATACCAACCGATCAAAGTGACACACGTTCCATCCCGGTATACCATATCGCACAAACTATTAGAGTTGTGGGTCATCGCCCAACATATCTCTAAAACACCAAAGCACAATGGTCAACCCGGCGTCCATGCTTAAATACCATGCAATCCTAATCCATTAGGACTTATTCCCACCCTCAGGGTGGGTGTGCCCATGCCTAACACACATCACAACAACGAGCGAGTAGTTTCCTCAATGACTACTCTTACCACCAATCACTTGGCCTTAGCCATCCCAACGAGCATACCCAAGGGTATCATTGCTCGGCAATTATTTACCTCTATAACATGAGGCGGTACACTCACCGGTACAATGCATCCAATGCTCCATCAAGCAAACCTGCTCGGAAAAAGGTCTCGTCAACTAGTGACCCAGACTCTACCATGTGCCCACCATCGGCACTCAAACCATACAACCAAATACATAAACACGAATGTATTATTCGCCAAAACGACGCCACGCGTCCACATAGACATCCCAAATAACATCGTCAAACCTATGACGGTACCTGTCGATACACGACACTCAAAATCTCATCGTCAAACACATGACGGTATAAACAACACATAAGATTCACAATAATGATAACAAAAGTAATATGCCATACCTCATCGCTATCAAGATAGCGAAATACCTGTATCCATCGTCCACCAGCGGTACACAAGCAGCACCCATCGCTCGTAGGTGGAATAACCCAGTGCTACGCACATAGCGGTATGACCCATCGCTATAGAATCAGCGGCATGATCCCTCGCCATAGAGTCAGCGGTATAAAACATCGCTATAGATATCCCGTTGTATGAACCATCGCCATAGATGTAGCGGAATGTACCATCGCTATATGATACCTGGCGGCATGAACCATCGCCAATAGAATATCCGGCGGCATGAACCATCGCCAATAGAATACCCGACGGCATGAACCATCGCCAATAGAATACCCGGCGGCATGAACCATCGCCAATAGAATACCCGGCGGCATGAACCATCGCCAATAGAATAGCGGAATAATCGCGGACTTAAGAGGTACTCACACTCATGTAGTACTTTGTTCCCGATCATCGCTACGTCATGACAGCGGCATCATCGCTTCGACGTGACAGCGACATGTATCATCGCTTCGACACGACAGCGGCATCATCGCTTCGACATGACGGTGGTACCATCGCTTCGACGTGACAGCGGCATTTACCATCGCTTCGACACGACAGCGGCATTTACCATCGTTCCGGCATGACAGCGGAAATACCCCTCTCTTCGACATATTAGCGGCATAATATCCCTCGCAATAGTAATATGACAGCGGCATTATCCTTCGCTTCGACATATTCGCGGCAAATATTCTTCATCGCAATAATATGACAGCGGCAAGTATTCACATCGCTACGCCATGCATGCAACCATAATGCATAATCCGTATTCCAATAATTGTTTCGGCACGACAGCGGCATCATCGCTTCGACGTGACAGCGGCATTTACCATCGCTTCGACACAACAGTGGCATCATCGCTTCGACGTGCATGCAACCGTAATGCATAACCCGTATTGCCATAAACATCGCCATGAGTGTATTTTAATGCACCTCGCTCCAACATATAGCGGCAAAGCATTAGAATCATCACTCCGATGTATATCTATGCAACCGTAATGCATAGTCCATGTCTCATAAGACCCTGCAACCACCATGGTTAGCAATAACATATTCCAATTATGAACACATATCATAAACGCACATAAGCAATATAGTTGTGCCACGCAACACTAACTACCATCATGCATAAGTATGTGCTTCTCATTCCCATTATCATTTTCCTAGGCCCTCAACAGCCCCAAAGAGCTAACCACTGCTCTGATACCACTAATGTAAGGACCCCCGTCCCTTTAACCCGTTATTAGTGTATTAAGTCATACCATTAGTGCATATAATAATACTATCATGGGGAAACCATATGCAAGTGCAACACCATATGATATCCAGAAATTCCTTGCATTTAATCCACATAATATTCAAATTCCCCAACCAAGATTATTCATATAACATGCACCCTCATAATACACTAACATGCTCTTAGTTCATTTAGCAATTCCATATTTAATTGCATGCAAACCATAAATGAATAGAGAAGAGCCGTAGCCCATTTATACATGCCGTATACCTGTAAAATGTACTCACGTAAGAGCACCCAATGAACACGCGTGTATCTAATGTATAAAACACTCTACTAGATACCGTTACTGGTGCTTCGATCCCGGAAGCACCTCCCAAGCGCAACTCGATCTCAACTTTGGATCTATGTGCATATCCAACCAGCTCTGGTACCTCGATCCTGGAAGTACCTCTAATCAACAGCCTGGGCTCAACTCCGAAGCCGCTGCTACACCTGTAACACCTGCCCCAACAGAGACAGCCCCCACACGGGGTGAGCATACCAATACCACCAATCCAATAAGCATAACATTGCAATTCAAATACAGAATGTAAATGCTATAATTTAAATGATACTCCCTGGATGGTAACACCCTCATCCGGGATCCCCTGTATCGTCCTTGTTCTCAAAATAACCAAACTCATCAAATTCCCAAAGCCAGTCAATCATCACATAGATTAACTAATACCGTTCTATTATGCCAGTTCCATGATCAATATGGTAAAAACATAATATAAAAGACCATAGATATCACATATATCTAACCAATAATTCCATATTCCTGTTTCATTGCTCGCTCCACAATGGCGGCATACTAAACCTCGCGCACGCTCAACAATAGCGGCGTCATAACCGATGGTCGCTCAACGGCGATCGCATCCCAAATCATTGCTCGCTCAATAGCGGCACCGTGTGATTCCCAATGAATAACCATTTGACACAAATACTATTTACCATGCATATTGTTATCCATCTATAGCAAATCTCATGCACCATGCATATCAATACCTATCCGATGCAATTACCACATGCCACAAATTTCAATGTCGATATAGCGCAATTATCACACCATGTGTTCCAATACCCATTTAGTACAATTACCACACACCATGCATTTTACAGTTGCAATACTAAAATTATCTATGCTCGTACGTCCTACGTACCTTATGTTTCCGTAGTCCAAGCCAAACCTTGCTTGAGTTCCACGCCTCGAGAAATATGTGCTAAAACACATAAACAACTCAAAATCAAGAATAAGCATGCGATCACGTGCCCACGCACGTTTGCAAACCCCAAAACCCATCGTCAATCCTTGACGATTACCAAAAAAATAAAAGCCCCCCGGCTAAACATGCATAATGTGATGTCCAGATTATTATTAATCATTTGTTGGACTAAATATGATTTGGATTTTAGTGATAATTAATTTTAGAATTAATTAGAAGTGGAATTGACCAAGTGAAGGTCAACTGGCGAGTTAATCGGATCCTAAAATATTTTGAGATTGTAAAATATACTCCGATAATATTTTAGAGATAAATTAATTAAAATGAAGAATTTAAGTTTTGGGTTTTTGGGGTGTGTATAAATCTCAGTCGTTGTCTCGAAATAATATATCAGTGCACCGGCGACACTTCGATGTACAAAACCGGGTTAGGATACAAAAAAAATAATATGTTATGTTGGCATTTTCGGGCACACATTGAAACGTGTAAAAACACGCACTGAAAACGCGATCCTCTTCTCTTCGCTGCTGCTCGACCCATCGCCACTAAACCGCCGCGCACACCGCCGTCCGAGCTCCTTCCGGCTCATCCGAACCGCCACCGCCTTCGTCTCTCACAGGCGCTTCTTTCCATACCAATATCACGAAGTTTCGTCGCAGATTTCGTCCGGATCTAGCGAAGAAGCGATGCTGTTCGATTTCCAAATTCGTCCGTTTTGGGGGCGATTTTCTTCCGATTATTTTGTGGACTCTACAGGAGGCTTCGGACGTTGATGATAGCTTGTTCATGCTGTCTACTATAAGGTAAGTGGTGACGTACGAGCAGGTATATCTAGTATCTATACATTCATGTATACATGCAATTTTGAATATGATGATTCAGGTAAGTGTTTGACTTTATTAATTGAGTTTCATATACGAGTTATGGGGGACACGTAGTAGTGCGTGATCCAATTTTACTTGTTGAGTAGTGATGCCGTGGGCATGAACGATATGAGAAAATATCGAGAATGAGATAGTGGGATAACCAGGGTTACATTGGGATAACCAGGTTCATATTGATGTTGAACTATTTATGTTTGAGCATAAATAATATATTGTCATTGTATTGAATTCATAAGTGTTGTTGAGTATTACATTTTCAGTGACAATACTAAACTTGACATTATGAAGTGCGTAAGTTTGAAACAGGAACAGTGTGTGGAAGCCATACAAATTCGGAATTGTACAGGGAGTATACTTTATGAGTTTTGAATAATTTAAATTATTGCATTATGATTTTGTATGTTGAATTTTGATTGAATATTGAGTGGGAGTGTGCTCACCCTGTGTGGGGGCTGTTTCTGTTGAAACAGGTACAACAGGTACGATGCTGTTTTGGAGTACTAGGATCGAACCTTGTTGGATGATGCTTCTAGAAGCATATTATGTGATTGAGCCGATATACGAGGTTGAGCGGTTGGTATCTATACTAATTATGCATCCGGATGTGTATTCGTTATTCGTTGCTCTTCTGTGAGCATTTGTATCTGTTTATGGACTGTATAAGGGTGTTGAAACCCACTTTTGTTGTCTTATTAGTGTGGTGTCTTCCCTGGCTGGGAATTTACTTGTGTTTCTGTATTCTGTTTAGTATCTTGTTGTCCCTGGTCGGGAGTCATGTTATGTGATGTGTTTTATTTCCGGATAGCTCAGTTTATGGGGAGACTCTGCCCAAATTTTTATAAAAACCCACAATGTAAAAGTGGCGTAATGGGGATGGTATTGGGTGAAACCCTTGAGTCTGTTTGTTGGTCGAGATGACCATAATGTTGAACATTGGTTATGTCTTGGGATTATGGGAACATGAAATGATTTCTTTTTTTAAAGAATGAAAAGAAAATGAAAAATTTATACACATACGACGTCATAAATGAACTAATGACGAGTTTAAGTGTTGGGGCCTTACATTAGTGGTATCAGAGCAGTGGTTGCTCTTTGGGGCTGTTAAGGGCCTAGGAAGTTATTGATAGCACATTTTTATGCATGATGGCATTAATGTTGTATGACACAACTAGTTGTTTATGTGCTTTTATGATATGAAAAGTGGTGTTGCTAATCATTGTAATTGCAGGAATCGTGTAGAATGCGATGGGATGACATTAATGGTGATGTCTAGCACTTCATCTATTATGTGTTAAGGGATCGGATTTTGTAGGAAAATCAGGAAAGGTGAAACGTACGGGCTTCGGACGGTAAAACGTGTTACACCTTTGATTATGTATATCGTGGATAGTGGATCCTTACATGTGATGATATATGTGAAATGATAGTGATATATTGTGATAATGGAACCAATTGTTGTGTTTGATTATTGTGGTAGAATTGATGAATGTTCCGGTAGCCTTTATGTAAGGCCCCAACACTTAAACTCGTCATTAGTTCATTTATGACGCCATATGTGTATAAATTTTTCATTTTCTTTTCATTCTTTAAAAAGAATCATTACATGTTTCCCATAATCTCATGACATAACCAATGTTCAACATTATATGGTCATCTCGACCAACAAGTAGACTCAAGGACTTCACCCATTACCATCCCATTACACCACTTTTACATTGTGGGTTTTTATAAAAATTTGGGCAGAGTCTCCCCCATAAACTGAGCTATCCGGAAATAAAAACACATTATTAAAATAACTCCCAGCCAGGGAAAAACACAATACTAAAACAGAATACTGAAACACTAAGTAAATTCCCATCCAGGGAAAACACCACACTAATAAGACAACAAAAGTGGGTTTCAACACCCTTATACAGTCCATATACAGATACAAGTGCTCACAGAAGAGCAACGAATAGCGGATACTCATCCGAATGCATAATTAGTATATATACTAACAGCTCAACCTCATATATCGGCTCAATCTCATGCTACGCCCCTGGAAGCATCATCCAACAAGGTTCGATCCTAGCACTCCAAGGCAGCATCATACCTGTTGTACCTGTTTCAACAGAAACAGCCCCCACACAGGGTGAGCATACTCCAACCCAAATTCAATCACGAATCGATATACAAAGTCATAATGCAATAATTTAGATTGTTCAAAACTCATAAAATATACTCCCTGTACAATTCCGAATTTGTATAGCTTCCACACGCTGTTTCTGTTTCAAACTCACGCACCTTCATAATGTCAAGTTCAGTATTCTCACTGAAAGTGTGATACTCAACAACGCTTATGAATTCAATACAATGACAATATATTATTTATGCTCAAACATAAATAGTTCAACATCAATGTAAACCTGGTTATCCCAATGTAAACCTGGTTATCCCGCTATCTCATTCTCGATACTTCTCATATTGCTCATGCCCACGACATCACTACTCAACAAGTGAAATCGGATCACGTACCACTACGCGTCCCCCATAACTCATATATGAAACTCAATTATTAAAGTCAAACACTTACCTGAATCATCATATTCAAAATTGCATGTGTACATGAATGTATAGATACTAGATATACCTGCTTGTACGTCACCACGTATGTAAGGACCCCCAAGCCCTTAAACCTTGATTAGTGTATTAACCACTATGTGTGGTACATGCTTTCTATAAAATGTCAATCGGGAAGCTCTGATGATACTTAATCGTTGCCTGTCAATGAAAGACTCATATGTTTGCCTTTTACCAACCCCTTGGTGCCACTTTTCACATTGTAAACTTTTATAAAAATTTGGGCAGAGTCTCCCCATAAATAGAGCTATCCCAAAAAAAAAGAGTACAACACAACAAAATTCCCAGCCAGGGAAAGCATAATACTCAACAGAAAGCAGCAAAACTAGTAAATTCCCAGCCAGGGAAGACACCACACATAATACACCAATGACTCTCATATCATTCTAGCAATTCAACCTCTAATTGCATGCAACCTTAAATGAAAGAGAGATAGGCTCATGCCTTTATATACAATCCATGTACAAGTATAATCGTGCTCACATGCGAGCATCATGAATATGTATAAATCCTCAGGTGTATATATAGGTACTCTTTACGATACCGTGCTCCATCAAGCCCTGGTACCACGATCCTGGGAGTACCTCAAATCAACAGCTCGAGCTCAGCTCCATAGCCATCGATGTACCTGTCCACCTGTCCCAACAGAGACAGCCCCCAACGGGGTGAGCATACCAATACACAAAATCCCATAATCATAATAATGAAATTCATTATTTAAAACAAAGGTAAATGCTAATGAATTTAAATGATACTCCCTGGATGGCAACCTCATCCGGGATTCCGTGTACTGTCCCTGTTCTCACAATCATCAAACTCATCAAACCTCATAAATCAGTAAACCAACACATTGATTTACACATCGCATGCCTGATTCTCAAATATCAATAATGAATGATTCCAAGTTCATATACATGCAAATATAGATATATCAATATCTAATATTGATTTCATAATCTTGCTTTCCATTATACCTAGACATCTCAAATGTCTCATAATGAATACATGATTCTACGAACCTAGACATCTCAATGTCTCACGAAGAATACATGATTCTACAAACCTAGACATCTCAAATGTCTCATAATATAGTCATATAAACCCAGTACCCCTTATATCATGTAAGAGTCATCCTACTCTAGTGTGACGCACGCTACAAGCTGCGATATCAAGATTTGGGTCATTCCTTGGCCATATCAACATATATGTATAACCATACGCAAAACATTCAATGCAATCAAAAACACCTTATGCATTTCACATATATATAGTAATGCTCGTACGTCGCACGTACCTTAAATCTCCGAAGTCCGAGCCAAACCTTGCTCGAGTTCCATGCCCCGAGGAATGATGTGCTAACACGATAAATAATTCACAATTATTTACGAACATGTAACCTATGCTCAAGCACACCCATATCCCTCAAAATATTGTCAACACACGACAATTATCCTCTTAAAAGACCCGGGGCAGGGTACATGCAGGGAAGGAAATAAATGAGACAATATCGAAATTTGTTCAAGAATGCCCTACAAAAATCGAACCCCAATCTCACAATTTCGAACCCAATTAAATACCATAATTTATCTAAAATGTCAATTAAGCTATCCAAGCAAGAATCAACATCCCTTGACAAAAACCCCCAAATTTTCGAACTCAACCCCCTTAAAATCGAACCCAAACAAGCCTTTAAATTCGAACCCTAACAATTCTTCAAATTCGAACCATAGCTTCTCAATTCGATCTCAATCAAGCATCATAATACACCTAAAACATGCAATAATCGATCCATTGCACGAATTAACACCCCTGCCAAAAACCCCCAAATCTTCGAAATCAAACCCTACAATTTCGAAATTAATTTCGAACCAAAATCACCAAATTAAGCAGGGAATAACATGAGAGGGATGAAAAAGGGGTAAGGGAGGCTACCCAACGAAATCGGAAGCAAAATCAAACGAAAAACGAAGAACCCTAGAAATAGGGGATCGACGCTTACCAGCAAAATCCGACTCCAAGACGCGACGAAACTTCGAATTGACGGAGGGGAAAGGAGCGCCTGGACGAGACGAAGCCGTGGGTAGGTCGGACGCGCCGATCGGCGGCCGGACGGCGGCGGGCGAAGCGTTTGAAGCGGCGGGGGTGCTGTAGCAGCGGGAAATCGCGCGGGAGAGAGGGAGGAGAAAGAAATTGGGCTGAAATGATAATTTCCTTAAAATTTCGGGTTCAACTGCTATTTATAGCAAAAATACCCCGAAAAAATAATAGCCCCACCAATACATCATGATTCCTTAAAAATCATCTGTTTTCAAAAACTCTCTCTCTGACTCCAAAACCCTCTACCGGTGCTCACATAGCACCCGAGATTCCGAGACACATCAAAAACCCAACTCTTAGGTTTTACACCGATACAATCTCAACCTCTGGATCCAACGATCCCAACTGCCCAAATAAACGAGCCCAGAAGGCCCAACACCTCGATTAAATTCCAAATCGCCACGTAAAACCACTTTAGGGATTATTAACACTACGGGATTAACACCTATAATCCCTGGTCATCACAACGTACCTTAAAATCGACAAGATGGACAAGCTACCCTCAACTTCCAGAAGTTCGTGGAGTATCTATATCGAATATCAATTCAATATTAGCTCATTAATAATACAATTGTTATCAATAGATATTTCTAACTCCCAGTCTAATACCGTGAATCGATAACTCAACTCACATATACTCAATATAATTTCACCATTATGATCAATCTCATTTATCATACTCCATATACTACACAAACAAATCAATTATCCTTCATTCATTCGAGTTATCACTAACTCAAGTACGTCGTATTTACATTTCTAAGGTTCAATATATAAAACAGTATTCCATTGTTCTAGAATTCCTCAAATAATCATAACCATCATATAAATCAAATTGACACTTTAGAGGCGAAGTCTATTAATTTTCAGCTTTACCACCATCTGGCGTTTTGACTATCATTCTTTCCTTACTCAACTAAATAGCTTGATTCCAATTGAATTATAAAGCTAAGGCATAGATGAACATTTGATATGTTCAACACTTCAGTTGATTTGTAAGGACCCTGTATACTTAACCCTTTATTAGTGTACTAATCATTAATGTGTGGCATAAGCTTTCAATAAAATTATTCGGGAAACACAGATGATACCTTACCATTGAATGGCAACACAAAATTTTCTTTAACATACAGTGTTATAAGCTCTCATCCTAACAACAATAGACTCATAGAGCTTGCCCATTACACCACTTTTTACTTGTGGACTTTTATAAAAATTTGGGCAGAGTCTCCCCATAAATAGAGCTATCCCGAAATAAAAGTACAGCACATAACATAATTCCCGGCCAGGGAAAACATAATACTCATCAGAATACAGTAATGTCAAGTAAATTCCCAGCCAGGGAAGACACCACACACATGACAACAAAAGTGGGTTTCAACACCCACAATACACTAATGACTCTCTTATCATTTAGCAATTCTACCTCTAATTGCATGCAACATGGAATGAAAGAGAGAGAAAGGCTCATGCCTTCACATACAACCCATATACAAGCATAATCTTGCTCACATGCGAGCATCATGAATATGTATATAACCCTCATGGGCGTATGAGTACTTTATACGATACCGTGCTTCATCGAGCCCTGGTACCACGATCCTGGGAGTACATCCAATCAACAGCTTGAGCTCATATCCAAAGCCATCGATGTACCTGTTCACCTGCCCCAACAGAGACAGCCCCCAACGGGGTGAGCATACCAATTCCACAATTTCATAATCATAATGACATAATACATAATTTACGAAAATGTAAATATTGTGGAACATATGTGATACTTCCTGGATGGTATCATCCTCATCATAGCGTACCCCTGTATAACCCTGTTCTCAAAACAGATAAATCATCAAATCTTGAATATGCAGTTAATCATCATATTGGTTAACCCTAGCCAGTCTCAAATCAGTAACCTTTCATAACGTCTTACTTTATTTGGCAATGATTGGTAACATTTCATAACATCATTTCATAACATCGTTTCATAACATCTTTTCATAACATCGTTTCATAACATCTTTTCATAACATCGTTTCATAACATCTTTTCATAACATCGTTTCATAACATCGTTTCATAATATCTTTTCATAACATCTTTTCATAACATCGTTTCATAACATCGTTTCATAACATCTTACTTAATCTAGCAATGATCATAATTCTAGATATCGTATTGAGATTTTCTTAACTTCCGATATTGGTTAATCACTTCTCTGATTAACTACGTCTCTGTTCCTATTATTACCCATAGGGAATAAAATACAGATATCCTAGATATCTAATCAAATACCACATTTTCATTTCTTACTTCAAGGTAACGTCATACTATGGGTGTTTGCTCCGTAGCAACCACACCTCATCATTGGCTCGCTTCATAGCGGCACTGAGCATTCCACCATGTGAAACAACATATCGTAACCGAGTCCCGATACCATCATAGTAAAACATATCATATATCTTAAATCATGCATCATACTTGTAAAACATCATTTAAACTATGCTCGTACGCTAAACGTACCTGAAATCCTCGAAGTCCGAGCCAAACCTTGCTCGAGTTCCATGCCCCGAGGAACGATGTGCTAACACGATAAATAATTCACAATTATTTACGAACATGTAACCCATGCTCAAGCACATCCATAACATTCAAAATATCGTCAACACACGACAATAAATCATTTAAAAGACCCGGGGCAGGGTACATGCAGGGAGGGAAAACGAATGCGATAATATCGAAAATTGTTCAAGAACATCCTACAAAATTCGAACCCTGGCATCACAATTTGAACCCAACCAAGCATTATAAATCATCTAAAACATGTAATGAACGATCCTTAACATGAATCATCAACCCATAGTCAAAATCCCCAAATTCGAAATCAACCCTCACCAATTAGCGCAAAATCGAACCATAACATCTTAATTCAATCCCCCTTAAGCATCATAATTCATTTAAACATGAATAAATCGAATCCTAACAAGAATTATCATCCTCATGCCAACAATCCCCAAAATCGAACATAAATCCCCCACACATCATGAAATTCGAACCAACCTCCACAAATTCGAACTCAATCCTCAAAATTCGAACACAATAATTCACAATAGGTAGGGAAAATACATCATAAGCATGGAAAAGGGGTAAGGAACGTTACCCAACGAAATCGGAAGCAAAATCGGACGAAATCCGATGAACCCTAGAATTTGGGGATCGGCGCACTTCTTTAAAATTCGACTTCAAATCGCGATGAAACTTCAAATTGACGGAGGGGAAATGAGCGCCTGGACGAGACGAAGCCGTGGGTAGGTCGGACGCGCCGATCGGCGGCGGGACGGCGGCGGCCGAAGCGCTTTTGCGCGCGGGGTGCAGGGCTGACGGGAAGAGGGCGCGCGGGAGAGAGAGAGAAAATGTGAGGGCTGAAATGAAATTCTTATTTAAAATTTTGGGTTCAATTGGTATTTATAGCAAAAATACCCCGAAAAATTAATAGCCCCACAAATACATCATGATTCCTTAAAAATCATCTGTTTTCAAAAACTCTCTCTCTAACTCCAAAACCCTCTACCGGTGCTCACATAGCACCCGAGATCCCGAGAAACATCAAAAACCCAACTCTTAGGTTTTACACCGTAATGTGAATACAATCTCAACCTCTGGATCCAACGATCCCAACTACCCAAATAAACGAGCCCAGAAGGCCCAACATCGCGATTAAACTCCAAATCGCTACGTAAAACCACTTTAGGGATTATTAACACTACGGGATTAACACCTATAATCCCTGGTCATCACAATATCCCCCACTAAAAGAATTTCGTCCTCGAAATTAGTACTGGTGTATCACGTAACACCCCGGCTACACAACAACATGAAGCCATAACCTCGATTCCTGACCATATCAGAATCGTATTAATAAACGCGAGGATACTTACTTCTCTTCAAACTCTGAAACAGAGCGACTTACCAAAACCAACATATCACTTAGGGGGGTAAAACGTACCTCGATGCGGGTCATCCTAAAAGTCAGTCTCTCATGACTGAAAAACAACCTATATTTACGACTGTAGATCGGACAGTCATCCTTCGTTCTAATACAACCAGTAAGAACGCATCCTGAATGACACATCAACCGTGAGAACGTTGACCTCGTGTCAAACTCTGGAGTGGAACAGACTTCCCAATCCATCATAACGTCAAAGAGCATCAGCACAGCTCAACGCTAATAATCCAAAAGCAGTTAGTCAACTGAAACTGTAAGGATTCGAATCGTTCCTGATTCCATCGTAGATTTCATTCCTTGACATCTCTTATCATGACTCACGATGTCCAACATACATCGTTACGAGGGAAACACTAGTATTCCACGGTGTACACATACCAAACCTGGTTTCCACTTTCAAACCTCCTCTATCGAAGGAGCAGTCGCATCATTGCAGCTCAAATACATGGATTCTCAGATCGAATCAACGACGACTTGACGACTCTCTCGTTGGTACTTCACATCATGAGCTGTCCCAGACAAGTCTCCCCAAGATTTAAACATAAACATATATACGTTTCTGTGAGGCATACTCAACCTCAACTTCAAATGACGTGGTGACTACCAGAGTCCACTACAATCCACCTCGTATCACTTTACGATTTGCCAAACTTGGTTCCAACGAGCAGTATAACGGCTCTAGCAAGCCCATCATGGTGCTGCACACACGCGGCAGACGAACTAGTCGCTGCCTCACTAGGTTCACCTCAAACCTACCAATCAGATGGACGTTTCCGCACGGCATACCATACCCTGGGAAGAACAATCGATAGAGTAGTGGGTCTTTACCCAACATTCCTCCAATACTGACATACCTTGGACACTTCAATGTCCCCATGTACCTAACATAACCTGATCCTATTCCCTTAGGACCCATCTTACACCCTCATGGGTGGTGTGACCATGTCTACCACATGTCATATCAATGGAAGCGAGAAATTCCTCCACGATTACTCCTGTCGTCAAATAAACATGGCCAAAAAGCCATTCCAACGAGCATACCCCAAGGGTACCACCACTCGAAATATGATTACCTCAAACAATTTCTGCGGTACAATCACATGTACAGCGTGTCCATCCATTCTTCGAGCAACCCGCTCGGTATAAGGGTCACGTCAATCGGTGACGCACACGTCTCCTTGTGCCCGACACTGGCACCCAAGGCATACAACTGAAAACATATACTTAACGCATTGCTCATCGTAACGATGATGCATGTCTAATAAGACATCTCCTGCACCATCGTCATCGCCATTCCGTGACGACACATGCCCACTCATGGCATCTAAGGTATCGTCAACTAGTGACGATACAAGTCAACAATGACATCTAAATGACCTAGTCAACTCGTGACGGTCCATGTACATCAACATATGTCATCCATCATCATGCTAGTAAATAGTCATAATAAAACATGCATATCAACGCATACCAGCAATAATAATGCTAATAAAATAGCAATATCTCATACCTCATCGCTGACAAGATAGCGGCATACCTATCTCCGTCGCTCCATAATAATACGTAATCAGCACCCATCGCTCGAAGGCGGCCAAAATCCTGTGCTGAATGTATAGTGGTACAGTCCATCGCTATAGAATCGACGGTATGATACCTCGTCATATAATAGGTGGCATGAAACCTCGCTATACACCTGAGCATGAATCGTCGTCCACATAATAGCGGAAAGAGGCATCGCTATCAATACATCTGGCGGAAAGAATCATCGCCAATCAATATAGCGGAATGAGGCATCGCTATCATACATCTGGCGGAAAGAACCATCGCCAATCAATATAGCGGAATGAGGCATCGCTATCGTACATCTGGCGGAAAGAACCATCGCCAGTCCTCATAAAAGAATGAGTCATCGTAAATCCTCATAATAATATCGTATGGCCTCTCACCATATGGGGCACCTTACCCCGTGGCACCTTACCACAATAACATCGCATGGCTACTTACCATGTGGGGCACCTTACCCCGTGGCACCTTACCACAATAACATCGCATGGCTACTTACCATGTGGGGCACCTTACCCCGTGGCACCTTACCACAATAACATCGCATGGCTACTTACCATGTGGGGCACCTTACCCCGTGGCACCTTACCACAATAACATCGTATAAACATCATCATATAAACATCGTATGCACATCATCATATAAACATCGTATGCACGTCATCATATAAACATCTTATGCACATCATCATATATAAACATCGCATAAACATCATCATTATAATCTTATTCCTCATAATCATCATCATAATCATTATCATAAACATCATATCATCTTTACTTATCATAAGCATTATCATAACTTACTTATCATTATCATCATCATAAACATCTTATCATCTTTACTCATCGTAAACATCATCATAACTTACTTATCATTATCATCATCATAAACATCTTATCATCTTTACTCATCGTAAACATCATCATAACTTACTTATCATAATCATCATCATAAACATCATATCATCTTTACTTATCATAAACATTATCATAACTTACTTATCATTATCATCATCATAAACATCTTATCATCTTTACTCATCGTAAACATCATCATAACTTACTTATCATAATCATCATCATAAACATCATATCATCTTTACTTATCATAAACATTATCATAACTTACTTATCATTATCATCATAAACTTATTTGTAATAACATCATCGTAAACATCTTGTCATCTTTATTCATCATAGACATCATCATCATAAACATCGTAATTACTTCTGTAATCATAGCATAGTCATAGTGTAAGAATATGTTACCGTCCGATGCCCGTACGTCTCTTACGTACATTCCTTGCTTGAACATTACATGAACAAACGCATTAGTATATTCAATAATAATTGAGACCATACCGAAGTATTCCACTGTCGGTGGTCTACTTAGTCTGTCCTCGGACAATACGTCATATCTTTCTTTTCCCTGATTTTCTTCCAAAATCAGATTCCTTGGCACGTAGCATATAGAGTGTTAGACATCGCTATTAATGCCATCCTATCGTGTTCCACACGATTCCTGCAACCACAATGGTTAGCAATACCACTTTTCATATCATATAAGCACATAAACAATTAGTCATGTCGTATAACATTAATGCCATCATGCATAAATATGTGCTATCAATAACTTCCTAGGCCCTCAACAGCCCCAATGAGCAACCACTGCTCTGATACCACTAATGTAAGGACCCTGTATACTTAACCCTTTATTAGTGTACTAATCATTAATGTGTGGCATAAGCTTTCAATAAAATTATTCGGGAAACACAGATGATACCTTACCATTGAATGGCAACACAAAATTTTCTTTAACATACAGTGTTATAAGCTCTCATCCTAACAACAATAGACTCATAGAGCTTGCCCATTACACCACTTTTTACTTGTGGACTTTTATAAAAATTTGGGCAGAGTCTCCCCATAAATAGAGCTATCCCGAAATAAAAGTACAGCACATAACATAATTCCCGGCCAGGGAAAACATAATACTCATCAGAATACAGTAATGTCAAGTAAATTCCCAGCCAGGGAAGACACCACACACATGACAACAAAAGTGGGTTTCAACACCCACAATACACTAATGACTCTCTTATCATTTAGCAATTCTACCTCTAATTGCATGCAACATGGAATGAAAGAGAGAGAAAGGCTCATGCCTTCACATACAACCCATATACAAGCATAATCTTGCTCACATGCGAGCATCATGAATATGTATATAACCCTCATGGGCGTATGAGTACTTTATACGATACCGTGCTTCATCGAGCCCTGGTACCACGATCCTGGGAGTACATCCAATCAACAGCTTGAGCTCATATCCAAAGCCATCGATGTACCTGTTCACCTGCCCCAACAGAGACAGCCCCCAACGGGGTGAGCATACCAATTCCACAATTTCATAATCATAATGACATAATACATAATTTACGAAAATGTAAATATTGTGGAACATATGTGATACTTCCTGGATGGTATCATCCTCATCATAGCGTACCCCTGTATAACCCTGTTCTCAAAACAGATAAATCATCAAATCTTGAATATGCAGTTAATCATCATATTGGTTAACCCTAGCCAGTCTCAAATCAGTAACCTTTCATAACGTCTTACTTTATTTGGCAATGATTGGTAACATTTCATAACATCATTTCATAACATCGTTTCATAACATCTTTTCATAACATCGTTTCATAACATCTTTTCATAACATCGTTTCATAACATCTTTTCATAACATCTTTTCATAACATCGTTTCATAACATCGTTTCATAACATCTTACTTAATCTAGCAATGATCATAATTCTAGATATCGTATTGAGATTTTCTTAACTTCCGATATTGGTTAATCACTTCTCTGATTAACTACGTCTCTGTTCCTATTATTACCCATAGGGAATAAAATACAGATATCCTAGATATCTAATCAAATACCACATTTTCATTTCTTACTTCAAGGTAACGTCATACTATGGGTGTTTGCTCCGTAGCAACCACACCTCATCATTGGCTCGCTTCATAGCGGCACTGAGCATTCCACCATGTGAAACAACATATCGTAACCGAGTCCCGATACCATCATAGTAAAACATATCATATATCTTAAATCATGCATCATACTTGTAAAACATCATTTAAACTATGCTCGTACGCTAAACGTACCTGAAATCCTCGAAGTCCGAGCCAAACCTTGCTCGAGTTCCATGCCCCGAGGAACGATGTGCTAACACGATAAATAATTCACAATTATTTACGAACATGTAACCCATGCTCAAGCACATCCATAACATTCAAAATATCGTCAACACACGACAATAAATCATTTAAAAGACCCGGGGCAGGGTACATGCAGGGAGGGAAAACGAATGCGATAATATCGAAAATTGTTCAAGAACATCCTACAAAATTCGAACCCTGGCATCACAATTTGAACCCAACCAAGCATTATAAATCATCTAAAACATGTAATGAACGATCCTTAACATGAATCATCAACCCATAGTCAAAATCCCCAAATTCGAAATCAACCCTCACCAATTAGCGCAAAATCGAACCATAACATCTTAATTCAATCCCCCTTAAGCATCATAATTCATTTAAACATGAATAAATCGAATCCTAACAAGAATTATCATCCTCATGCCAACAATCCCCAAAATCGAACATAAATCCCCCACACATCATGAAATTCGAACCAACCTCCACAAATTCGAACTCAATCCTCAAAATTCGAACACAATAATTCACAATAGGTAGGGAAAATACATCATAAGCATGGAAAAGGGGTAAGGAACGTTACCCAACGAAATCGGAAGCAAAATCGGACGAAATCCGATGAACCCTAGAATTTGGGGATCGGCGCACTTCTTTAAAATTCGACTTCAAATCGCGATGAAACTTCAAATTGACGGAGGGGAAATGAGCGCCTGGACGAGACGAAGCCGTGGGTAGGTCGGACGCGCCGATCGGCGGCGGGACGGCGGCGGCCGAAGCGCTTTTGCGCGCGGGGTGCAGGGCTGACGGGAAGAGGGCGCGCGGGAGAGAGAGAGAAAATGTGAGGGCTGAAATGAAATTCTTATTTAAAATTTTGGGTTCAATTGGTATTTATAGCAAAAATACCCCGAAAAATTAATAGCCCCACAAATACATCATGATTCCTTAAAAATCATCTGTTTTCAAAAACTCTCTCTCTAACTCCAAAACCCTCTACCGGTGCTCACATAGCACCCGAGATCCCGAGAAACATCAAAAACCCAACTCTTAGGTTTTACACCGTAATGTGAATACAATCTTAACCTCTGGATCCAACGATCCCAACTACCCAAATAAACGAGCCCAGAAGGCCCAACATCGCGATTAAACTCCAAATCGCTACGTAAAACCACTTTAGGGATTATTAACACTACGGGATTAACACCTATAATCCCTGGTCATCACATGATTTGATCATCTTCCTTGATCAATTTGAGTCTCAATAGACCCAATAAACAAAAACGAACAGCAGAATTCAGCACTTTGACACATTTTGATAGAAAATTCATAACTTTTGCATACAAAGTCGTAATCACATGATTCCAGTGGGGAATTCAAGATAACTTGACATACTACATTTCATATTTTATGTGTTTAATCTAGTTCACTCATCTTCATAGCAGAATTTAGCCAAAAACGTCGGGTTTCTGCAACTCACGTCACACAGATTCCAGATTGTGCATATTTTAGTAAAACTAGCATAACTCTCTCGTATGAACTCCAAATTGAGTGAATTTACTGTCAAATCGAAGCTAACTTAACATACTACAACTTTTATTCAGACTATAACATCAATTTCGAAACACATAATTCCCATAAATTCGTACAAGGTACTGTATCTGATAATAATCTTGCTGTCAACATATTTTCACTTGTTTCTTGTTCATCTACTTCAAGTTTAACATCTACAACACATAATTCATGAATTTTAACATTAAGGATAATAGTAGCTGGACAAGAACTTCATGTCTGAAACAAACGACTCAATATATAAAGGATTCAAGGACAACTACGCCTACGCATTTCAGGCGACAAAAAAACTGCAAGGAATAGTGCTGGAATTTCGAAACAGTGAGGGGAAATTCGAACCAGCTGATGCATGAAAAATACCCGCTGCTGGAACAACTGAAATAAAATACAAACTAGAAAGAATCTAAACGTGGCAGCTCACTATGATAGTGTTCGAGTAAGAACAGCTCCCAAAATAAAAACCAACGCAGCGACCCATTCACGCAGCAACAACAAGAGGAAAATGGAGTGTAGTTTATGTGCACAAACTAATCACACACAAGCTAAAACATCATCCATCAAGGTAATAATCGACTAACATGAAGTAAAAAGTCTTGCACATTTAACACAAAATTTGACAGCAACTAACGCCCAAGAAGTAGCAGAATTCAAACCAAAGGCTAAAAATTCCAAGGGGAAATGAAAAATTAAGGAGCAATGTAGAATTACACAACAAACCTGGTGAATCTTGCCTTAATTTCGAATTAAATTTCCTAATAAGCTCATGGGTATGTCACGTGAAGAAGGGGGAAATGGAGGAGGGTTTTGATCGAGAGGTGAGATTAGTTGGTGTTTTTGTTGGGTCCAACCCTTATTTAAATATACACCATTCAATTATCTTTTCATCCCAAAAATAATTATTTTAATTTAACTCCCAACAATTTATTATTGCAAGAACTCCTTTCAATTTAATCTATACTACAATATCTTCCCACAATTATTTATTCAAACTTCGGTCCAAAATCCGATTCCCAAGAATTAAATCCCAACACATCATATAAATATCATGATTAAATCTATTTGACAATTAATAATTATTCCGGACATCACACATTATCTCCGAGCGAGGGAGGTACTTGCCGCTGTCATGTCTAAGCGAGGTAACATGCCGCTGTCATTGTCGAAGCGAGGGGTCCTAAAATTCCGCTGTTGTATTGGGACCGGAACAGTCACAATTCTAGTGATTAATGTGGAATATTGTGGTTATAACTGGAACGTGATATCGATCATTATATTGTGAACTGTTGTATTAACGTGGATGCAGGTACAGGGAGCTAGTGGAAGTTCCGGTAGTTGTTATATTCGAGCGAGGGAGGTACTTGCCGCTGTCATATGAAGCGATGGTAGTATGATATTTGCCGCTGTCATGTCTAAGCGAGGTAACATGCCGCTGTTATTGTCGAAGTGAGGGATATCATATGATGCCGCTATATGTCGAAGCGAGGGGTCCTAAAATTCCGCTGCTATAACAAGACCGGAACAACCACATTATCGATATTGATAGCGATGTCTCATTCCGCTATATTGGTTGGCGATGGTTCATGCCGCCAAGTGTATTGATAGCGATGTCTCATTCCGCTATATTGGTTGGCGATGGTTCATGCCGCCACGTGTATTGATAGCGATGTCTCATTCCGCTATATTGGTTGGCGATGGTTCATGCCGCCACGTGTATTGATAGCGATGTCTCATTCCGCTATATTGGTTGGCGATGGTTCATGCCGCCAAGTGTATTGATAGCGATGTCTCATTCCGCTATATTGGTTGGCGATGGTTCATGCCGCCAAGTGTATTGATAGCGATGTCTCATTCCGCTATATTGGTTGGCGATGGTTCATGCCGCCAGGTATATTGATAGCAATGTCTCATTCCGCTATATTGATTGGAGATGGTTTATGCCGCCGGGTACATGTATAGAAATGCCTCTTTCCGCTATATCATTGATGATTGATCATGCCGCCAGACATGTGTTTATCGATGGTGCTTTCCGCTGATCCCATGGCGATGGTTCTTGCCGCCGATTATATATGTTGCGACGTCTCATTCCGCTACTCTGTTGATGGTGAGTATATCAATTTGTGTATTGATATGAAATCATATTTTGTGGAATATTTATGATTGAGAGCAGGGACAATTTAAAGGATCAAGTGTGGATCAACTGTGTACAGTAAGTGTTATTACATCTTATTGTTTTAAGAATGTATATTCATTGTGATTATGGATATTATGTATGCCAGCGTTGGCGATGAGTATTATGTACCGCCATAGGGCGATGAAGATTGATGTATTTGTAGGGTCTTCCTACCTTAATATCATTTAGTACACATAAATTGGACAGAACATGCATTTATAACCTCTTAAGGGTTCCGGTTGTAGCTTGAGCTAAGGAGATTACAGGCCAAAATAAAGTTTTCAAAAGCTATTTAATTACATTCCCAATAAAGAATGTTAAAGCTATAGATTTACACTACTTCTAGAGTAGAGACTATCAAAATCCTGTATCCTACGTTCATCATGCTCCCTTTAGTTCACTTCCTCAACCCGACCCTAGGCCCTTGGTCCAAAAGTGTACCTACAGGGATAACACATCGTGAGCATACACATATTTACTTAACATCATATAAAAGCATACAATAATGCATAACATCTTAGTTAAGTAAAGGTTATTGGTCGTCCTTCGACTTCCTTGTTATCCCTGACTCTTATTCATACATTAGGGCGTCTTACCCCATTGTATGGCATCTTACCATATCATCATTATCGTGTGGCATCTTACCACGTCATAATCATCGTGTGGCATCTTACCACGTCATAATCATCGTGTGGCATCTTACCACGTGGGCATCTTACCCAGTCATATGGCGTCTTACCATATCATAAACATTGCGTGGCATCTTACCACGTCATAATCATAGTGTGGCATCTTACCACGTGGGCGTCTTACCCAATCATACACGTCGTATGACCTTATCATAAACTTCGTCGTTATAGACGTCCTCATAAACATCGTCATCATAAGCATCATCATAAGCATCATTATCGTAACATCATTATAAGCATCATCATCGTAACATCATCATAAGCATCATCATCATACATATCATCATAGACATCATCATCATAAATATCATCATAGATATCATCATCATAAATATCATCTTAAATATCATCATAATAGGTAAGGGCATGGTTTACCGTCCGATGCTCGTACGTCTCTTACGTACCTTAATTCCAAAAGAAGGAGAAATCGTAGACTTTATCTCCTTGAAGTCGTGGGCACCTGGGATGGTTCTACATAACCATACAAATTGATATTAGAAGCTAATTATAGTCCAATATCCAAAAATCCCACGTAAATATCAAAAATCCATCTTTTAACAGCTCGCGATCGATCGCCGCCCAGGCGCGATCGATCGCGAGATCGCACTGGACGAGGGTGCAAAATCCCTTCCTTGGCGATCGATCGCCACTTTTGGCGCGATCGATCGCCAGCCTCGCCGATCGATCGCCCAAGAGTGGCGATCGATCGCCAAATGCTACTGGCGGGCACTGGAGGCTCGCGATCGATCGCCAAGAACGGGCGATCGATCGCCGAGTGCTGTGCTACGAATTTTCGCCATTAATGCTCATTTTTCAAGCTCTTCCACATGCCACCCCAAAACCAAACTTCTTAACAACTTCAATAACACCATAACCCACTAAAACCCACATAAAACACTTCAAAAATCATACCCCAACCATAAACAACACATACCCAAACAAACCCATATAAAACATCAAAAACTTAACCCATTTCAACACCAAACATCATAAAACTTATAGGAATGGTTCCATACCTCTTGTAGGCTCCAAATCCTAGCAAAAATCACACAAACAAAGTTTTTGTGGAACTTTCCTTCTTCCCTTTTGGTGGAACTCGAAAATGGGAGGGTTTGGGGTTTGGGAAATGATTTGGGGATTTTAATAAAGTGAAAGGTAAAGGGTTAAAGTGATGGGTAGGGGATTTTAAAAAAAAGGGTGACTTAAACTTAATTAAAAATTGTACCACAAACCTAACATGATGTATAAAATGCTCCAACATAGTATTTTAAAGGCATTTTACAAGAATGCTCCAAACTTCATCTAAAATCACATCCTCCTCATATTTAATAATTAACACAATTAAATCATGTTAACATCTTAATACCCAACACATAAATCCATCAACACATGGTACATCATATAAACATAATTAATGCCTTACTTGCAATTAATTAATTTCGGGGCATCACATTACTCCCCTACTTACAAGATTTCGTCCTCGAAATCGCATGCACTTACCCAAAAGAAACTAAACATAAATCATACCAGAAAATAGTTCGGGGTAATGCTGCATCATATGCCGCTCCGTCTCCAACGTAGCCTCCTCGACACCCCGACGATCCCACTGAACTTTGACCATTGGTATAACTTTGCTTCGTATTCTGCGATCCTCACGATCCAGAATTCTGACCGGTCGTTCAACGTAGGATACATCTGAGTCTAACTGCACTTCAGTAGGCTGTAAAACATGAGACGGGTCTGGCTCATACTTCCGTAGCATAGAAACATGGAAAACATCATGAATCCCAGATAAAGACGGCGGTAGAGCCAATCGGTAAGCCAAAGTGGCGATACGCTGTAACACCTCATACGGTCCAACATACCTCGGGGATAACTTCCCCCGCATACCAAAACGAACAACACCCCTGAAGGGTGAGATTTTCAAGAAGACCTTGTCTCCTGCTTGAAATTCTAGCGGCCGTCGCCGCTTATTTGCATAGGCTGCTTGCCTATCTTGGGCCGCTTTCATCTTTAAGCGTATCATCTTAATCTTTTCCTCCATGTCCTTAATCATATCCGGTCCTCCGACCGTTTTACTCGTCAAGTCCTCCCAATACAGCGGTGACCTACATCGTCGTCCGTAAAGAGCTTCAAAAGGGGCCATTTGAATGCTCGCCTGATAGCTGTTATTGTATGAGAACTCTACCAGTGGTATAGATTCTTGCCACGGAGTATTAAACTCCAAAACACATGCCCTCAGCATATCTTCGAGCGTCTGTATAGTACGCTCCGTTTGGCCATCAGTCTGAGGGTGATAAGCTGTACTCAGTCTCACCTCGGTGCCCAAAGCTGTCTGGAGACCCTCCCAGAAATGAGAAGTAAACCTTGGGTCTCTGTCAGACACGATCGAGACTGGAATCCCATGCAACCTCACTACATCCCGTACATACAATTGGGCCATCTTTAGATACGTGAAAGTCATACTGTAAGGGATGAAATGAGCCACCTTCGTCAGCCTATCCACGATCACCCAGATCGTATCAAATCCAGAGGCCGACCTTGGCAAGTGGGTCACGAAATCCATAGATATATGCTCCCACTTCCACTTAGGTACTTCTAAGCTCTTCAGCTCGCCACCCGGCCTCCGCCTTTCTGCCTTTACTTGTTGGCAGATTAAACATCTCTTAACATAACTGATCACATCATGTTTCATGCGTCTCCACCAGAATTGACCACTTAGGTCCTTGTACATCTTTCTTCCTCCGGGGTGGATACTGAATCGGCTACTATGAGCCCGTTCCAAAATTCCCTTACGTAACTCTGGCGTATCTGGGACTACCCATCGGTTGCCCAGTCTTAGTGAATCATCTTCAGCCACTCTAAACTTTGTTGGCTGACCTCGAAGTGCTATCGATGACCATCTCTGCACTTCATCATTCGACCTCTGGGCTCTCCTGATAGCCTCAAATACGTCTGGCTCGGCCAATAAGGTCGACACTCGCACCGGCGACGTGTCTACATCGAAGTCATAGCCCAGATGGCAATAGGAAGTCATCAAAGCTGATAAACACATAACATCCTCAGCGGTGCTCTTCACCTTCCGACTTAAGGCGTCTGCTATCAAATTTGCTTTACCAGGATGGTACTCAATTTCACAGTCATAATCCTTGAGCAAATCCATCCATCTTCTTTGACGCATATTCAGTTCAGCCTGAGTGAATAGAAACTTTAGGCTCTTATGGTCCGTAAAGATGGTAAACGTAGTACCATAAAGATAATGACGCGAAATCTTTAAGGCGAAAATGATAGCCGCCAGTTCCAGATCATGGACTGGGTACCTGGTCTCATGAGGCTTCAACTGTCTCGAAGCATAGGCTACCACTTGTCTGTCTTGCATCAATACGCAGCCCAAACCCTGCAATGATGCATCCGTGTACAAGGCAAACCTCTTATCCTCAGACGGAATCACCAACACTGGCGCTGTCGTCAAACGACGCTTCAATTCTTGGAAGCTTTCCTCACAAGCTTCGGACCAAAAGAATGGGACTCCTTTCTGAGTCAGCTGCGTCAATGGCTTAGCGATCTTAGAAAATCCCTCGACAAAACGTCGGTAATAACCTGCTAAGCCAAGAAAACTCCGTATCTCGGGTACAGAAGTGGGTGCTGCCCACTCCATCACAGCTTCAATCTTCCTGGGATCTACAGATATCCCTTGGCTAGATATGACATGGCCTAGGAATACCACGCTGTCCAACCAGAACTCGCACTTGCTAAGCTTTGCATACAACTGATGATCCCTGAGGATCTGAAGTACTGTCCTCAAGTGCCGTACATGATCTTCTTCGGTCCGAGAGTAGATGAGTATATCGTCAATGAAGACTATGACGAATTGGTCCAAAAATGGCTGGAACACCTTGTTCATCAAACTCATGAAAACAGCCGGGGCATTTGTCACCCCAAAAGGCATGACTAGGAATTCATAGTGCCCATACCTCGTCCTAAAGGCTGTCTTCTGAACATCCTCTTCTCTTACTCGAATCTGATGGTACCCCGACCTCAGATCGATCTTACTGTAGAGCCTCGTACCCTGTAACTGATCAAACAAATCATCGATCCTCGGGAGTGGGTACTTATTCTTCACTGTAGCTTTGTTCAGTTGTCTGTAATCGATGCACAAACGCATCGAACCATCTTTCTTCTTCACAAATAAAACTGGTGCTCCCCAGGGCGATACGCTAGGGCGTATATAGCCCTTATCAAGGAGCTCTTGCAACTGAATCTTTAATTCCCTTAGCTCCGCTGGTGCCATCCTATAAGGGGCACGAGAAATGGCAGACGTCCCCGGTAATAATTCAATCCCAAACTCGACCTCTCTCGTCGGTGGGAATCCGGGAATCTCTTCCGGAAAGACATCGGGAAATTCCGCCACTACGGGCACATCCTCAACTTTTACTTCTTCTTTCTTTTCCGTAACATCAACGGCATATATGAGATATCCTGTGTGGCCTCGTTCCAATAACTGTGCCATCTTGACAGCAGATATCAATGGAATCTTTGAGCGAGAACCATCCCCATAGAACGTCCATGGAATTCCCACACCAGATTTGAACCGTACTGTCCTCTGCCTGCAGTTCACAACTGCCTGATACCTGTTCAGAACGTCGATGCCCAGAATGCAGTCAAAATCTGACATTCCCAGAACAATCAAATCTGACCTTAGTTCTTTATCCTCAAAATAAATGAGGCCATTGTAGACGACCCGATCGGTAATCATACTTCTTCCAGCGGGGGTCGAGACTATAAGAGGCGTGGGCGACGGAGAAGTGCATATGTGGTGTCTTTCCACAAAACTTGTTGACACAAAAGAGTGTGACGCACCTGTGTAGATCAATATAAAAAGACACGTACCCGCTATAACCTCCTCAGGAGCCGCTGAAGCCTGCTCCCTTGTCAATGCATAGACTTGTCCTTGAGGTGGCCCCATGGGCTGACCTCCATGCTGACGCGGCACAAATGGGGGTCTGTGCTGTGCTGTCCTATCCGCAGGCCTCCCCGCAGAACCCTGTTGACTTCCCCTGTTGGGACACTGTCTAGCAAAGTGGCCCTTGTCGCCACAAACATAGCACCCTATACAATCTTTCGTCAGATGTGGTTGCCCACATAGAGTGCATTGGATCTTCCCAGATCTGTCTCCATGAGACTGCCCCCTTCCAGATGGGGCATCACTCCTTCGGTTCCCCTTCCATCTATTGTCAGACCTCTTACCACTGAACCTTGACGCCGATGAGTTCCCCTTGACTTGAACTGATCATTCCTTGGCTTCAAATTATCCGGGGTGGATTTCTGAGAGGGTGCCGGCGGTGGTACAACATCAGGGTATGCACCCACTCCTAGTTCGGCCAGCTCGGCACGTGAGAGTGCATCGTCAAAGCAAGTAGGGCCATAAGTGATCACCCTATCGTATAGCTCCGGCCTCAATCCTTTCATGAAATTCCTCATCTTTGCTTGTGTGCTCGTGGCAATGTGAGGCACATATCTGAGCAAGGAGCAAAACTGAAGAGCATAATCTGATACTGACATATTACCTTGCTTGAGGTGAGTGAATTCATCTTCCTTAGCCTGTCGTGCAGCAGCCGAGAAATAACGATTGAGAAAGCGAGTTCTAAACATTTTCCAATTAACTTCATGACCTTGAGCCTCTTGCTCTACCACAGTGGTCTTCCACCACATCAGCGCCTTCTTGGCCAACTGGAACTCTGCTAACCGTATCTATGCTGTCTTCGCACATGGGGCTGCCACAAAGATCTGCTCTATTCTTTCCAACCATTCCTCAGCTCGTTCCCCAGTTTCGGTTCCTTCAAAGGTTGGGGGTCGGTAAGCAAGAAACTGAGTTAAGCTTAGCTCTCCTGGCAACAACTGTTGTTCGGCCGGTTCATCATCAAAAGCTGGCGGGGGTAGGGGATTCGTACGCCCCGCGCTTGCATTGACGCTCACTGCGTCACCTACCTCCACGTTTGCTGCCATACTGCAACACAAGGATTAACAACAAGACCCAAAAGCAGTTCGTATAATACTTTGTTAGATAAACAAAACATGTTAGTATAACATCATATACTTCATATGCAACTTATGCACAAAACATGTTCGAAAGTAAGCACCTAGCTAACTTATTGCTAAGGCTACCCTTCACTCATTCCCGGGTTATCTAACCACTGCTCTGATACCACTAATGTAAGGACCCCAAGCCCTTAAACCATAATTAGTGTATTAACCACTATGTGTGGCACATGCTTTCAATAAAAAGCCAATCGGGAAGCTCAGATGATACTCTATCATTGCATGGCAATTTCAAAATAATTCCTTTAACACTCAATGTTATAAGGTCATCAGCCTAACAACGAAATAGACTCACAAAGTTCGCCCAATACCATCCCTTTTTGCCACTTTTCACCTTGTGGACTTTTATAAAAATTTGGGCAGAGTCTCCCCATAACTAGAGCTATCCCGAAATAAAAGCACAACACATAATATAATTCCCGGCCAGGGAAAACATAATACTCATCAGACAGCAGTAATACAAAGTAAATTCCCATCCAGGGAAGACATCATACATATGACGACATAATGGGTCTCAACACCCACATAATACACTAATCGACTCTCATATCATTAGCAATTCTACCACAATTGCATGCAACATATAATGAAAGAGAGGAAGGCTCATGCCTTTATATACAACCCATATACAAGAATGTCCGTGCTCACATGCGAGCATCATAAATGTGTATATAAAGCTCGGGTGTATATAAGTACTCTATACGATACCGTGCTCCATCAAGCCCTGGTACCACGATCCTGTGAGTACATCCAATCAACAGCTCGAGCTCAGCTCCACAGCCATCGATGCACCTGTTCACCTGCCCCAACAGAGACAGCCCCCAACGGGGTGAGCATACCAATACACAAAATCTCATAATCACAATAATGAATTTCATAATTTACAACACAAGTAAATAGTAATGAAATTTAAATGATACTCCCTGGATGGCAACATCCTCATCCGGGATTCCGTGTACTGTCCCTGTTCTCACAATCATCAAACTCATCAAATCTCAAAAATCAGTAAATCAACGCATTGATTAACTCATCGCATGCCTAATACTCGAATATCAACAGATAGTGGTTGCAACTCATTAAACATGCAAATATAGATATCTCAATATCTAATACTGATTTCACAACCTCGCTATCAATCACAGATAGCTCAAATGCCTAGCATTTATTTTACCAAATCTTCATTATACCCAGACATCTCAAATGTCTTATAATGAATACATGATCCCACGATCATTCTCAGGCATCTCAAATGCCCTACAATGGTCATATAAACCCAGTACCCCATATATCATGTAAGAGTCATCCTACTCTAGGGTCACGCACGCTACAAGCGGCGATCTCAAGATTTGGGTCATTCCTTGGCTATATCAACATATATATATATAATCCTCATGCGCGATTATTCAATGAAATCGAATTTCATTATGCATTCACAAATGCCCTAACATATAGAAATGCTCGTACGTCGCACGTACCTTAAATCTCCGAAGTCCGAGCCAAACCTTGCCCGAGTTCCATGCCCCGAGGAATGATGTGCTAACACGATAAATAATTCACAATTATTTACGAACATGCAACCCATGCTCAAGCACACCCATATCCCTCAAAATATTGTCAACACACGACAATTAACCTCTAAAAAGACCCGGGGCAGGGTACATGCAGGGAGGGAAAATAAATGAGACAATATCGAAATTGTTCAAGAACACCCTACAAAAATCGAACCCGAATCTCACAATTTCGAACCCAAATAATTCCATAATTCATCTAAAATGTGAATTAATCAATCCATAGCATGAATAATCATCCCACATGCCAAACCCCCAAATTTTCGAATTTCAAGCCCTAAATTCGAACTCAATTAAGCATCAACAATACATCTACACATGTAATAAATGACCCATAACAAGAATCGTCACAACCCTGCCAAAACCCCCAAATTCGAACCCATTTCATGCACACATCCGAAATTCGAACCAACCCTCACGAATCGAGCTGACATTTCGAACCAATCCAACACAAAATAGCAGGGAAATACACAAAAGCATGAAAAAGGGGGTTAGGAAGGTTACCCAAACGAAATCGGAAGAAATCGGACGAAAAATCGAAGAACCCTAGAAATTGGGGATCGGCGCATTCCAGCGAAATCCGACTTCCACACGCGATGAAACTTCGAATTGATGGAGGGGAAAGAAGCGCCTCGCCGAGACGACGCCGTGGGTAGGTCGGACGCGCCGATCGGCGGCCGGACGGCGGCGGGCGCACGGCCTGAAGCCGCGGGGCAGGGGAGGCGACGGGAAATCGCGCGGACGGGAAAGAGAGAGGAAGAAGAGGGCTGAAATGAAATTATTTCGGAAATTTTGGGTTCAAATGGTATTTATAGCAAAAATACCCCGAAAAAAATAATAGCCCCACAAATACATCATGATTCCTTAAAAATCATTTGTTTTCAAAAACTCTCTCTCTAACTCCAAAACCCCCTACCGGTGCTCACACAGCACCCGAGATCGAGACACATTAAAAACCCAACTCTTAGGTTTTACACCGTAATGTGAATACAATCTCAACCTCTGGATCCAACGATCCCAACTACCCAATTAAACGAGCCCAGAAGGCCCAACACCTCCGTTAATTTCCAAATCGCCACGTAAAACCACTTTAGGGATTATTAACACTACGGGATTAACACCTATAATCCCTGGTCATCACAATATCCCCCCACTAAAAGAATTTCGTCCTCGAAATTAGCACTGGTGTATCACATAACACCCAGGCTACACAACAACATGAAGCCAGAACCTCGATTCTTGACCATATCAGAATCGTATAAATAAACGCAAGGGTACCTACCTCGCATCAACTCTGAAACAAGGCGACTTACCAATACAAACATATCACCCAAGAGGTAAAACGTACCTCGATGCGGGTCATCCAAAAAGTCAGTCCCTCATGACTGCAACACAACCGATACTTACGACTATAGATCGGACAGTCACCTTAGTTCTAACACAACTAGTAAGAACGCAACCTGAATGACACCTTAACCGTGAAAAACGTCGACCTCGTGTCAAACTCTGGAGTGGAATAGACTTCCAAATTCATCATAACGTCAAAGAGCGTCAGCACAACTCAACGCTAATAATCCAAAAGCAGTTAGTCAACTGAAACTGCAAGGATTCGAATCGCTCCCGATTCTATCGTAGATATCATCCAATGATATCTTTACTATGACTCACGATGTCTAACATACATCATTACGAGGAAAACACTAGCATTCCAGGGTATATCCATACCAGACCTGGTCCCCACTATACAGACCACCTCCATCCAAGGAGCAGTTGCACTCTCTGCAACTCGGATCGGGCAACTCACGGCCACCGATCCACACAAAAGACATCTCACAAGATGTCCACCTCTGGATATCCCAAGGACCACATCCTGGTCGTAATAAACAATCGAGACTCCATAGAGTTTCAAAATTCTAAAAGGGCATGCAATAAACCCATTGCATCCTCAACGCTTGTGTCGACAGTGACACCCAACCAATCCGAAATTCCTGCCATGGAGATTCCCAAATCTCAAGGTGTTCCATATCTCTCATCAGAGATTTAACCATCCTAAAATAGCATAACTCTATGCTTGACTGGTAGGAAGTCAATAACTGGCATCCGTATACCCATCGGTATACCTGCCTCAGTACGAACACCACATGCATACTCAATGCACTTGGCTCAGGTATCTACAACATACCCTTAAGCCGCAAACACAACCGTCAATCCTGAGTCATTTCCTACCCAGTGGAGGATGATAATCGACGATCTACAACACGGCGTGATTCTCAAAATCAACACCACATGCACCAACTTACCGAATCTTTCAAAAATTCCCAATAGGTAGAATACCACCTCCTTCCTCACAAGGGAAGTGCCATCGAACTCGAGATCCACAAGTCTCGAACCACTGTTCGGAAAAACTGGGTACAATAACACTCATTGCGTCCCATATACACGGATTCCCTTAGATTGAGTCAATAACGACCTGATGACTCTCTTGTTGGTACTCCAACGTCCTGAGCTGTCCCAGACAAGTCTCACCAAGATTAAACATAAACGTATACACGTTTCAGTGAGGCATACACCACCTCATCCTCAAAATGACATGGTGACTACTAGAGTCCACCACAATCCACATCGTATCACCTTACGATTTGCCAACTTGGTTCCAACGAGTAGTATAACGGCTCTAGCAAGCCCATCATGGTGCTGCACACACGCGGCAGACAACCTAGTCTCCGTCTCTTTAGGTTTACCTCAAACCTACCAACAAGACGGATGTTTCCGTACGGCACACCATACCGTGGGAGGAAAATCAATAGAGTAGTGGGTCTGCACCCAACGTTCCTCTAATACTGATATACCCTGGACACTCCAATGTCCCTATGTACTTAACATAACCTGATCCTACTCCCTTAGGACTCATCCTACACCCTCATGGGTGGTGTGACCATGTCTACCACATGTCACATCGACAGAAAGCGAGTAATTTCCTCATGATTACTCCTGTCGTCAAATCACATGGCCAAGAGCCATTCCAACGAGCATACCTCAAGGGTATCACCACGCGTAAAATGATCACCCCAAACGTAAGCTGCGGTACAATCACATGTACAGCGCATCCAACCATTCCTCGAGCAACCCGCTCGGTATAAGGGTCACGTCAATCGGTGCCGCACACACCACCTTGTGCTCGGTACTGGCACCCAAGGCATACCACTGAATACGTATACTCAACGCATCAATCATCGTAACGATGATGCATGTCTAATAAGACATCTCCTACACCATCGTCATCATCATCCTGTGACGATACATGCCAACTCATGGCATCTATGGCATTGTCAACTAGTGACGATACATGTCATCCACAATCATGCTAGTAAAATAGGCATAATAAAACATGTATATCAACGCATGCCAGATACAATAAAGCTAATAGAATAGCAATATCTCATACCTCATCGCTAACAATATAGCGGCATACCTGTCTCCGTCGCTCAATAATAGTGCGTAATCAGCACCCATCGCTCGAAGGCGGCAAAATCCTGTGCTGAGTACATAGCGGCACAATCCCTCGCTATAGAATCGACGACATGACACCTCGTCATATAATAAGTGGCATGAAACCTCGCTATACACCTGAGCATGAATCATCGTCCACATAATAGCGGAAAGAGGCATCGCTATCTATATATACGGCGGCACGAATCATCACCAATAATCACAAAGAGGTGAGTCATCATCATCGACACAGCGGGACACATCACCGCTATCATCCGTGTCCGGCGGAATGAACCCTCGCCAATAAATATAGCGGAATGAACCGTCGCTATAAATACACCTGGCGGAATGAACCCTCGCCAATAAATATAGCGGAATGAACCGTCGCTATAAATACACCTGGCGGAATGAACCCTCGCCAATAAATATAGCGGAATGAACCGTCGCTATAAATACACCTGGCGGAATGAACCCTCGCCAATAAATATAGCGGAATGAACCGTCGCTATAAATACACATCGACACAGCGGAACACATCACCGCTATCATCCGTGTCATCACAATGGAATGAATATAATCGACACAGCGGGACACATCACCGCTATCATCCGTGTCATCACAAAGGAATGAATATAATCGACACAGCGGAACACATCACCGCTATCATCCGTGTCATCACAAAGGAATGAATATAATCGACACAGCGGGACACATCACCGCTATCATCCGTGTCATCACAAAGGAATGCATCATCATCCTCTCTTGAGTCAGTCATCATCAGTCATTTTAATGCTTCCACGCTTTCATAATCTCAAAATAAGCGGTATCGCATACTCGCTTCTTCATACTAGCGGTATCGCATACTCGCTCAGTATGGTATACCTCGCCTCCATGTGCCAGCGAGCCTCCCCTCTCCCGCTCCACATGCGCAGCGATAAAGCGTAAGCATTAAAACCTTAACTGTGATCGCCCTGACTCGTGGAATACACCTCTTTATCCCACATCACAATATGCAACAACAATGCATAATCTGCAACAACAATGCAAAATCACAATATGCAACAACAATGCATAATCACATGTATCATAACCGTAATGCATCACATTGCATTCATCATGTGTCACACAGACAAACATAAATACATGTTACTGTGGGGATACCCGTACGTCGCTTACGTACTCCATATTTCCTGTAACCTGCAACCCTCATGGTTAGCAACAATAGCCATATACGCTATGCATCAATCATCCAATGCATAAATGCAACCACTTGCAAGTCAATACGTATACCAAGACATGTTACCTCGGAAATATCCCTTTACCTGATTTTCTCACAATAATCAGATTCCTTGGCACGTAACATACGGAGTGCCAGACATTACCACTAATGCCATCATATCGCGTCGCACACGATTCCTGCAATCACACTGATTAGCAACACCACTTTTCATATCAGAAAAAGCACATAAACAACTAGTTGTGTCATACAACATTAATGCCATCATGCATAAGTATGTGCTATCAATAAATTCTTAGGCCCTTAACAGCCCCAATGAGCAACCACTGCTCTGATACCACTAATGTAAGGACCCCAAGCCCTTAAACCATAATTAGTGTATTAACCACTATGTGTGGCACATGCTTTCAATAAAAAGCCAATCGGGAAGCTCAGATGATACTCTATCATTGCATGGCAATTTCAAAATAATTCCTTTAACACTCAATGTTATAAGGTCATCAGCCTAACAACGAAATAGACTCACAAAGTTCGCCCAATACCATCCCTTTTTGCCACTTTTCACCTTGTGGACTTTTATAAAAATTTGGGCAGAGTCTCCCCATAACTAGAGCTATCCCGAAATAAAAGCACAACACATAATATAATTCCCGGCCAGGGAAAACATAATACTCATCAGACAGCAGTAATACAAAGTAAATTCCCAGCCAGGGAAGACATCATACATATGACGACATAATGGGTCTCAACACCCACATAATACACTAATCGACTCTCATATCATTAGCAATTCTACCACAATTGCATGCAACATATAATGAAAGAGAGGAAGGCTCATGCCTTTATATACAACCCATATACAAGAATGTCCGTGCTCACATGCGAGCATCATAAATGTGTATATAAAGCTCGGGTGTATATAAGTACTCTATACGATACCGTGCTCCATCAAGCCCTGGTACCACGATCCTGTGAGTACATCCAATCAACAGCTCGAGCTCAGCTCCACAGCCATCGATGCACCTGTTCACCTGCCCCAACAGAGACAGCCCCCAACGGGGTGAGCATACCAATACACAAAATCTCATAATCACAATAATGAATTTCATAATTTACAACACAAGTAAATAGTAATGAAATTTAAATGATACTCCCTGGATGGCAACATCCTCATCCGGGATTCCGTGTACTGTCCCTGTTCTCACAATCATCAAACTCATCAAATCTCAAAAATCAGTAAATCAACGCATTGATTAACTCATCGCATGCCTAATACTCGAATATCAACAGATAGTGGTTGCAACTCATTAAACATGCAAATATAGATATCTCAATATCTAATACTGATTTCACAACCTCGCTATCAATCACAGATAGCTCAAATGCCTAGCATTTATTTTACCAAATCTTCATTATACCCAGACATCTCAAATGTCTTATAATGAATACATGATCCCACGATCATTCTCAGGCATCTCAAATGCCCTACAATGGTCATATAAACCCAGTACCCCATATATCATGTAAGAGTCATCCTACTCTAGGGTCACGCACGCTACAAGCGGCGATATCAAGATTTGTCATTCCTTGGCTATATCAACATATATATATATAATCCTCATGCGCGATTATTCAATGAAATCGAATTTCATTATGCATTCACAAATGCCCTAACATATAGAAATGCTCGTACGTCGCACGTACCTTAAATCTCCGAAGTCCGAGCCAAACCTTGCCCGAGTTCCATGCCCCGAGGAATGATGTGCTAACACGATAAATAATTCACAATTATTTACGAACATGCAACCCATGCTCAAGCACACCCATATCCCTCAAAATATTGTCAACACACGACAATTAACCTCTAAAAAGACCCGGGGCAGGGTACATGCAGGGAGGGAAAATAAATGAGACAATATCGAAATTGTTCAAGAACACCCTACAAAAATCGAACCCGAATCTCACAATTTCGAACCCAAATAATTCCATAATTCATCTAAAATGTGAATTAATCAATCCATAGCATGAATAATCATCCCACATGCCAAACCCCCAAATTTTCGAATTTCAAGCCCTAAATTCGAACTCAATTAAGCATCAACAATACATCTACACATGTAATAAATGACCCATAACAAGAATCGTCACAACCCTGCCAAAACCCCCAAATTCGAACCCATTTCATGCACACATCCGAAATTCGAACCAACCCTCACGAATCGAGCTGACATTTCGAACCAATCCAACACAAAATAGCAGGGAAATACACAAAAGCATGAAAAAGGGGGTTAGGAAGGTTACCCAAACGAAATCGGAAGAAATCGGACGAAAAATCGAAGAACCCTAGAAATTGGGGATCGGCGCATTCCAGCGAAATCCGACTTCCACACGCGATGAAACTTCGAATTGATGGAGGGGAAAGAAGCGCCTCGCCGAGACGACGCCGTGGGTAGGTCGGACGCGCCGATCGGCGGCCGGACGGCGGCGGGCGCACGGCCTGAAGCCGCGGGGCAGGGGAGGCGACGGGAAATCGCGCGGACGGGAAAGAGAGAGGAAGAAGAGGGCTGAAATGAAATTATTTCAGAAATTTTGGGTTCAAATGGTATTTATAGCAAAAATACCCCGAAAAAAATAATAGCCCCACAAATACATCATGATTCCTTAAAAATCATCTGTTTTCAAAAACTCTCTCTCTAACTCCAAAACCCCCTACCGGTGCTCACACAGCACCCGAGATCGAGACACATTAAAAACCCAACTCTTAGGTTTTACACCGTAATGTGAATACAATCTCAACCTCTGGATCCAACGATCCCAACTACCCAATTAAACGAGCCCAGAAGGCCCAACACCTCCGTTAATTTCCAAATCGCCACGTAAAACCACTTTAGGGATTATTAACACTACGGGATTAACACCTATAATCCCTGGTCATCACAACTAATGTAGGGTCTTCCTACCTTAATATCATTTAGTACACATAAATTGGACAGAACATGCATTTATAACCTCTTAAGGGTTCCGGTTGTAGCTTGAGCTAAGGAGATTACAGGCCAAAATAAAGTTTTCAAAAGCTATTTAATTACATTCCCAATAAAGAATGTTAAAGCTATAGATTTACACTACTTCTAGAGTAGAGACTATCAAAATCCTGTATCCTACGTTCATCATGCTCCCTTTAGTTCACTTCCTCAACCCGACCCTAGGCCCTTGGTCCAAAAGTGTACCTACAGGGATAACACATCGTGAGCATACACATATTTACTTAACATCATATAAAAGCATACAATAATGCATAACATCTTAGTTAAGTAAAGGTTATTGGTCGTCCTTCGACTTCCTTGTTATCCCTGACTCTTATTCATACATTAGGGCGTCTTACCCCATTGTATGGCATCTTACCATATCATCATTATCGTGTGGCATCTTACCACGTCATAATCATCGTGTGGCATCTTACCACGTCATAATCATCGTGTGGCATCTTACCACGTGGGCATCTTACCCAGTCATATGGCGTCTTACCATATCATAAACATTGCGTGGCATCTTACCACGTCATAATCATAGTGTGGCATCTTACCACGTGGGCGTCTTACCCAATCATACACGTCGTATGACCTTATCATAAACTTCGTCGTTATAGACGTCCTCATAAACATCGTCATCATAAGCATCATCATAAGCATCATTATCGTAACATCATTATAAGCATCATCATCGTAACATCATCATAAGCATCATCATCATACATATCATCATAGACATCATCATCATAAATATCATCATAGATATCATCATCATAAATATCATCTTAAATATCATAATAATAGGTAAGGGCATGGTTTACCGTCCGATGCTCGTACGTCTCTTACGTACCTTAATTCCAAAAGAAGGAGAAATCGTAGACTTTATCTCCTTGAAGTCGTGGGCACCTGGGATGGTTCTACATAACCATACAAATTGATATTAGAAGCTAATTATAGTCCAATATCCAAAAATCCCACGTAAATATCAAAAATCCATCTTTTAACAGCTCGCGATCGATCGCTGCCCAGGCGCAATCGATCGCGAGATCGCACTGGACGAGGGTGCAAAATCCCTTCCTTGGCGATCGATCGCCACTTTTGGCGCGATCGATCGCCAGCCTCGCCGATCGATCGCCCAAGAGTGGCGATCGATCGCCAAATGCTACTGGCGGGCACTGGAGGCTCGCGATCGATCGCCAAGAACGGGCGATCGATCGCCGAGTGCTGTGCTACGAATTTTCGCCATTAATGCTCATTTTTCAAGCTCTTCCACATGCCACCCCAAAACCAAACTTCTTAACAACTTCAATAACACCATAACCCACTAAAACCCACATAAAACACTTCAAAAATCATACCCCAACCATAAACAACACATACCCAAACAAACCCATATAAAACATCAAAAACTTAACCCATTTCAACACCAAACATCATAAAACTTATAGGAATGGTTCCATACCTCTTGTAGGCTCCAAATCCTAGCAAAAATCACACAAACAAAGTTTTTGTGGAACTTTCCTTCTTCCCTTTTGGTGGAACTCGAAAATGGGAGGGTTTGGGGTTTGGGAAATGATTTGGGGATTTTAATAAAGTGAAAGGTAAAGGGTTAAAGTGATGGGTAGGGGATTTTAAAAAAAAGGGTGACTTAAACTTAATTAAAAATTGTACCACAAACCTAACATGATGTATAAAATGCTCCAACATAGTATTTTAAAGGCATTTTACAAGAATGCTCCAAACTTCATCTAAAATCACATCCTCCTCATATTTAATAATTAACACAATTAAATCATGTTAACATCTTAATACCCAACACATAAATCCATCAACACATGGTACATCATATAAACATAATTAATGCCTTACTTGCAATTAATTAATTTCGGGGCATCACAGTATTGCTATTGTGTTAGTAATGAATATTTTTAGTACCGCTATTGTGATTAACGATGAATGCTGTTGTATCGCAATTGTGTTAGCAATGAGTATTGATGATGCTTTGATTGCAGATGTCAATAGAAGTTGTGCTATGTACAGTTATGTTATTGCTCATTGGGTATATGTGATTTAGGCCCAAGAGGATATTGGATCGGTCCAGGAGGACAAAATATCGAGGTAAACCGTTTCAGTTGGTTGAACATATTGATATATGTTGATTCGAGTTATTTTGTTGATTCATATTGATTTTGAAATCATGTACATGTAGAAAAGTTGATAATATAATTGAAGTGGAACCTAGATGCGTCATTCATGTTTTATTGCGGTAATAAGGCAAGAAGGGGTGTAACCTCTGTGATAGCACTCTCATATCTACGGTGTGTAGTGATGAGATATTGAAAATAGATGTTAATCATTTTGTGGCGTTAATTATTGTTGTGAAAGAATGCTAGTTTTGTAGGTGGTAGGATTAATAATGGATTAATCACCTATTATGTTGAATAGAATACCATCAGATAGACATGAGTTTAATGAGCGTGTCACGGGATGACATGAGTATGTTGCGGGATGACGCGTGATTACTACGAATGTCTTGTGTGGACATGTGATCATTGTGAATATTCATGGTTAATAAATTATTATGTTTCGAGGATGAGTTAAAAATTGATATAAATGGCGTCATTGAAGCATGCAATCAATTCTTATGTTAAATTTCAATCACCCTATGAGACAGTGTGCTGTAACATGTTGTGTATAGAACCGCGTGAAACTTTTGATGCAGGGAATTAATGTTTGATGACAGAAACATTATGAATATCGAAATGCGTAAATGACAAGGTACGTGTTATGTTACTAGTATTTGAGAAATACTAACGAGATTATTTTGTACTTGTCCTATGACAGATAGTAATTGGGAGAAGTAATGTGGAAATGTTGATACTTAAGAGTATGTGAGTACTGTGATTAACATGATATTATGATGCCATTGTGTATTGTAGATGATTCCATCTACAAAGGTATGTCACGAACTATTCGATATTGATGTTGATGCCTTGTGTTAGATGAGTATAATCGTGACATGAAAATATTGGTGTTAAGCCATTTATCATGATTTTATGCTGATGGTTTGTGGCTATTGGTGTGTATAATGTGTATATACGTATGTGAGAATGACTAATGGGTTTTCTAGTCAATACCTTGCACCAGATAATAGCCAGGAGATGATATACGAAAGATTGATGCATAAAGGCTCAAGAGTACCGTTACTTCATACGATGATGGTGATGATGTGGGGATAAGTTGCATATAATTGCAACGACACAGGTATGAAGTTAATTAGGATCAATGTTGATGTATTGTCATATATTCTTGAATATGCATGAAAGCATGGATTGCATGATTTAATGAGATTATATGATGGGTACTGTGATAAAAGTATATGACGGGAATAAGATTGTGCAATGGAATTGTGTCGATGAAAGTACACAGGTGGTGAGATATGACAAAGAAGCTTGACGGTTAAACACTTCTTGCGATCGTTGGTGCAATGGGGCACATGTGTGAGCCACGATGATTCCGATGACTGTCATCCTACGGATGGTAAAGTCACTACCTTGAGCTATATATGGTACGTAAATTTTACGGTTGGTTTTTATGGTAAGCATGCGTTGAAATTTCGAGGACGAAATTTTATATGTTGGGGAGAATTGTGATGTCCAGATTATTATTAATCATTTGTTGGACTAAATATGATTTGGATTTTAGTGATAATTAATTTTAGAATTAATTAGAAGTGGAATTGACCAAGTGAAGGTCAACTGGCGAGTTAATCGGATCCTAAAATATTTTGAGATTGTAAAATATACTCCGATAATATTTTAGAGATAAATTAATTAAAATGAAGAATTTAAGTTTTGGGTTTTTGGGGGGTGTATAAATCCCAATCGTTGTCTCTAAATAATATATCAGTGCACCGGCGACACTTCGATGTACAAAACCGGGTTAGGATACAAAAAAAATAAATATGTTATGTTGGCATTTTCGGACACACATTGAAACGTGTAAAAACACGCACTGAAAACGCGATCCTCTTCTCTTCGCTGCAGCTCGACCCATCGCCACTAAACCGCCGCGCACGCCGCCGTCCGAGCTCCTTCCGGCGCGTCCGAACCGCCACCGCCTTCGTCTCTCACAGGCGCTTCTTTCCATACCAATATCATGAAGTTTCGTCGCAGATTTCATCCGGATTTAGCGAAGAAGCGATGCGGTTCGATTTCCAAATTCGTCCGTTTTGGGGGCGATTTTCTTCCGATTTTTTTGTGGACTCTACAGGAGGCTTCGGACGTTGATGATAGCTTGTTCATGCTGTCTACTATAAGGTACGTGGTGACGTACGAGCAGGTTATCTAGTATCTATACATTCATGTATACATGCAATTTTGAATATGATGATTCAGGTAAGTGTTTGACTTTATTAATTGAGTTTCATATACGAGTTATGGGGGACACGTAGTAGTGCGTGATCCAATTTTACTTGTTGAGTAGTGATGCCGTGGGCATGAACGATATGAGAAAATATCGAGAATGAGATAGTGGGATAACCAGGGTTACATTGGGATAACCAGGTTCATATTGATGTTGAACTATTTATGTTTGAGCATAAATAATATATTGTCATTGTATTGAATTCATAAGTGTTGTTGAGTATTACATTTTCAGTGACAATACTAAACTTGACATTATGAAGTGCGTAAGTTTGAAACAGGAACAGTGTGTGGAAGCCATACAAATTCGGAATTGTACAGGGAGTACACTTTATGAGTTTTGAATAATTTAAATTATTGCATTACGATTTTGTATGTTGAATTGTGATTGAATATTGAGTGGGAGTGTGCTCACCCTGTGTGGGGGTTGTTTCTATTGAAACAGGTACAACAGGTAAGATGTTGTTTTGGAGTACTAGGCTCGAACCTAGTTGGATGATGCTTCCAGAAGCATAGTATGTGATTGAGCCGATATACGAGGTTGAGCGGTTGGTATCTATACTAATTATGCATCCGGATGTGTATCCGTTATTCGTTGCTCTTTTGTGAGCATTTGTATCTGTATATGGACTGTATAAGGGTGTTGAAACCCACTTTTGTTGTCTTATTAGTGTGGTGTCTTCCCTGGCTGGGAATTTATTTGTGTTTCTGTATTCTGTTTAGTATCGTGTTGTCCCTGGTCGGGAGTCATGTTATGTGATGTGTTTTATTTCCGGATAGCTCAGTTTATGGGGAGACTCTGCCCAAATTTTTATAAAAACCCACAATGTAAAAGTGGCGTAATGGGGATGGTATTGGGTGAAACCCTTGAGTCTATTTGTTGGTCGAGATGACCATATAATGTTGAACATTGGTTATGTCTTGGGATTATGGGAACAAGAAATGATTTCTTTTTTTAACGAATGAAAAGAAAATGAAAAATTTATACACATACGACGTCATAAATGAACTAATGACGAGTTTAAGTGTTGGGGCCTTACACATAACACCCAAAATATACAATTCAAAGCGTTTAAAAGATAGCCAAAAACTCAACCGAGAGTTCCGTTAATTAATTTGGCTCCAACTGTGTTGTCCCCGAAATAATTAATCGTGTTTAAGGCATTAATTGTGTTCATATGTTTAAATATGATTTATTTATGGTGGTAATTGCCTTATGTGTTAGAATTAATTGCCATGTGGAAATGCTTGGTCATGTGGGCTGGTAGAGCATTTCAGGGTGCTTGTTGTGCGTGTTGGGGAAAATTGCTATTAGCATGATTTATTTGCCATGGTTAGCAATTATTTGGAAAGCATGAGTTTAATTGATATTTTGGTGCATTTTGGATTAATGCTTTTAAAATATCATGTTGAGGTGTTTTATACACCATGGGTTTGTGGATACATTTTAATTTAACTTAAACCCTTTATACCCCCACCTTTACCAAATCATTTTACCTTTACCAAATTACACCACCCAAACCCTCCTTTCCCTCATTTTCGAGTTTGTGCTTAAGGGTAAAGGAAATCCTTCCAAAAATCTTGATTTGTGGAGTTAATTGGGAGATTTGAGGTCCCCAAGAGGTATGGATACCTCATTGTTGATTTTGTAAGGTTTTATTTAAGTTTGGTATGGTTTTGAAGGGTTTTAAAATGGGTTTGTGTTGGGTTGTTGTGGTTTTGGTTGAGGGTTGGATTTATGTTTGTTTTGAGGTGTATTTTGAAGGTTTATGTTGTTATTTATGTTGTTGGTTTGATGGTTTAAGTGTTGGTATGGATTGGAAGGAATTTTTGGTGCAAAAAATGGTGAAAATCGCGTGTCTGTGCGAGGCGATCGACCGCCTGAAAAGAGGCGACCGATCGCCTAAGGGCAGTAGGCAAAGTGCAGGGCAGGCGATCGATCGCCTAAAATGAGGCGACCGATCACCGAGAGGCAGTAGCCAATCCAAGGGTTAGGCGATCGATTGCCATGTTTGAAGCGATCGATCGCCGCGAAGAAAAAATTTGAGGCGATCGATCGCCTCAGTGAAGCGATCGATCGCCAGCTGTGAAATTTTGTAAAATGATTTCTTTTGACGAATTTTTGGTATTCGACTATTATTTGGCTTCTAATATTGATTTGTATGGTTGTGTAGAACCATCCCAGGTGCCAACAACATCGAGGAGATAAAGTTATACAACTTCTCCACTTTTGAAACTAAGGTACGTAGTGAGACGTACGAGCATCGGACGGTAAATCGTGTTACAACTTTAATGATGCATATTGTGAATAGTGTGTCCTCATATGTGATGAAATATGTGAAATGATAGTGTTATATCATGATATTGGAATCAATTGTGTTTGATTATTGTGGTGGAATTGATGAATGTTCCGGTAGCCTTTATCTCCGAGCGAGGGAGGTACTTGCCGCTGTCATATGAAGCGATGGTAGTATGATATTTGCCGCTGTCATGTCTAAGCGAGGTAACATGCCGCTGTCATTGTCGAAGCGAGGGATATCATATGATGCCGCTATATGTCGAAGCGAGGGGTCCTAAAATTCCGCTGTTGTATTGGGACCGGAACAGTCACAATTCTAGTGATTAATGTGGAAGATTGTGGATATATTTGGAAACACGTTATCGATCGTTATATCGTGAACTAATGATTTTGTGTATAAATTTGTGAAACAGGAACAACAATGAAATGTGCTAATGTGGTGATCAAGGAGCATATCTATTATTTGTCGCATGTGCTTAATTATTTTGCTAAGTTGAATTGTGTTAAATGGTGATATATATATGCTCATGGTGAGTTGTTCCTGTAGGTACGCTTTTGGACAAAAGGGGCTCAGGGTTGGGTTGAACTGTGAGCTGAAAGAGACTTGAAAGAAGATAGATTACAGGATTTTTGTTAGTCTGAACATTCATTTTGGGAATGTAATCAACTAACTATTGAAGTTTTACTTTTGGCCTGTAATTACATTGAGCTCACATAACAACCAAAACCCTAAGATGTCCCTAATACATGTTTAGCCCTGTTTATATCTTGATTTCACCGTTAAGGAACTAGGGTCCTTACATTAGTGGTATCAGAGCCAGGTTAGAGAACCCGGGAACGAGTGAAGGGTAGCCTTAGCAATAAGTTGGCTAGGCGTCTACTTTTAAATATGTTGTGCGCATATGAGGCATGTGACTGTTATGCTAACGTGTTATGGTTTTCTAACGATGTATTATGTAAATTGTTTTGTATATTGTAGTTAACCCTTGTGTTGCAGTATGGCAGTAAATGTCGATGTTGGTGATGCAGTAAGTGTAAATGCTAGTGCTAGGCATACAAATCCCCTACCGCCGCCAGCCTTGGGCGAAGCGCCGTCCGAACAACAGTTATTGTGTGATATCCCCGAAATGGTTAATTGCATTTGGGCAATAATTGTGCTTATATGATTAATTATGTGGTAATTAATTATGCATTGGATTTATTTATCATATGGAAATGCATGGTCATGTGGATAGGGTGACCCGGGAATGCATTTCAGGGTGCATGTGGTGCATGTTGGGTAAATTGTTGGGAACATGATTTATTTGCCTTGGTTAGCAATTAATTGGAAATCATGTGTTAATTGATATTATGGTGCATTTTGAGTTAATGCTTTGAAATATCATGTTGGGGTGTTTTATACACCATGAATTGTGGGTTGCATTTTTAATTAAACCAACACCTTTTATTACCCCAACCCCACCATCCACTCTTACTATTTAACTTTACCAAACAACACCCAAACCCTCCCTTTCCCCTCATTTTCGAAATCAAGCTTTGCGGTGAAGAGAAGTTCTTGCAAAACCTTGATTTGTGGAGTTTGTTGGGTGATTTGAGATCCCCAAGAGGTATGGGTACCTCATGGTTATTTTTGTAAGGTTTTGTTTAAGTTTGATATGGTTTGAAGGGTTTTAAAATGGGTTTGTGTTGGGTTGTTGTGGTTTTGGTATTATTTTGGTTGGATGTTAAATATATGAGTTTATGTAGATGTTTATTGTTGGTTTTGAGTGGGTTGGTTTGGTTGATGTTGGAGTATGTGGGTATGTTTGAGTTGGGATTGAAGATGGGTGAATAGTGCCCAAATCCCGCATGCCCAGAGCTCGGCGATCGATCGGCGCCTTCCGCGATCGATCGCGAGCAACAGAGCTGGAGGTAGTGCACTTCAGCGATCGATCGCGAGTTTGGCGCGATCGATCGGCGAGGCCGCGATCGATCGGCGCTAACTCAGCGATCGATCGCGGATTGCTTAAATTTGTTGCCCGAGACAGTGAGGTCTCGCGATCGATCGGGGCCTTATGGCGATCGATCGCGAGACACCAAAAATGGTGTTTTTGGTTATTTTTGTAGGATTTTTGGTATTGGACTATTATTGGGTTCTAATATTGATTTGTGTGAATGTGTAGAACCAACCCAGGTGGCAACACAGCCAAGGCATTGAAGTCCTACCATATCCTACATTTTGGAAAGGTACGTAGTGGACGTACGGGCACCCCAACGGTACATGTATCTTATATACTTATTGTTATGCATTGTGGATGCAAGTATATATGTGGTATTGCATTGTGGTTGCAAATACATGTTATGCATGATGTTTATAGATGCATATGATTATTGGTGCATATCCCATGAGTCGTGGTCATCCCTTGATGATTTTAATGCTTGCCGCTATTTGGTTTGGTTCCGCTAAATGTGAAGCGAGGGGTGGGAGCGCCTCATGTCACATTTGAGCGTGGTTATCATATAGGGCGAGGAAAGGGTATTTGCCGCTCAATGAGAGGCGAGGGGTGGGAGTCCCGCAGTCCATTGAAGCGAGGTTATCCTATGCCGCCTATATGTAAATAAGCGAGGGGCATTAAAATACATTGTGATGGACAGACTAGGGATTGGTGATCAGTATTTGGTATTGATGAAATGGTATATGTTCATGACATGTTTAGACCATTAAAAATAATCTATTGATTATACTCATGAGTTATGGTACAGGGACAACCAAACGGGAAGCGTTTGAAATGCATGGGGAAAACAGGAAGTGTTTTATTATGATTATGCATTTACGCTTTATCTTCATATTGTGTTGAATATGAATGATTATTATTGCTCATGTTTGGGGGTTGTCCTTGTAGGTACACGTTTGGCATGATAGAAGGGCTAAACGGGTTGAGATGGTGAGCTTTTGAGGATGCTTTTGGGACTTGAAGGACAGGATTATTTTGGATAGTATCTACTCTAGGAGTAGTATAAAACTATAATTGAACACATTCATTGATTGAAATGTAATTAATCCTTTTGGTAGTCCTTATTTTTGGCATGTAATGCTTAAGCTCATAGACTCAACACGTTCTTTTACACTCTGATTATTATGATAGCTCTATTATGCCTTGATTTCGCACTTAAGGATTAGGGTCCTTGCATATTGCCGGGAGAACTGAGTTTGACGCAATTTCTAGCTTATCGGCCCCCGATTTTTGAAGGGACTGAAACAGGGGAGAAGGCTGAGGAATGTCTAGAGAGGTTGGAGCAGATATTTGTAGCTGCCCCGTGCGCAAAGACAACTTGGATACGGCTAGCAGAATTTCAATTGGCCAAAAAGGCGCTGATGTGGTGGAAGACCACAGTAATTGAACAGGAGGCTCAGGGTCAGGAAATAAACTGGAAGCTGTTTAGGACTCGATTTCTGACCCGATACTTCTCAGCGGCGGCACGGCAGGCTAAAGAGGATGAATTCAATAGCTTGAGGCAAGGTACTATGCCGGTGTCTGACTATGCTCTCCAGTACTGTTCCTTACTCAGATATGTGCCTCATATCGCCTCTAGCACCCAAGCAAAGATGAGGAATTTTATGAAAGGCTTGAGGCCGGAGTTGTATGATAGGGTGATCACTTATGGCCCCACTTGTTTTGATGACGCCCTAGCACGAGCTGAACTGGCAGAATTAGGAGTGGGTGCATATCCGACTGTGGCACCGCCTCCAGCACCATCACAGAGACCGACCCCTGAAAACTTGAAAGGGCGACCATTTTAAGCCAAAGGGAAACTCCTCATCTTCCAGATTCAGTGGTAGATGGCAAGATGCTCGTGGAAGGGGTGGTCGTGGAAGTAATGCTCCGTCTCATAGGGGACAGTCTCAGGCTAGCAATTTTGAGAAGGTTAAGTGTTTTCTGTGCGGGGGACCCCATTCAGTGAAAGGATGCTCTGCTTGTTATGAGTGTGGGAAACATGGTCACTTGGCCCGAAATTGTCCTAACTGGGGAGGGCCACAGAATACTATGGGGAGACCTTCAGACAGGCCAGCACAGCAGAGACCACCATTTGCACCGAGGCCATTGGGAGGACAGCCATTGGGGCCACCTCAAGGGCAAGTGTATGCCCTCACCAGGGAGCAGGCTACAACAGCTCCAGAGGAAGTGATAGCGGGTACGTGTTATTTATTTACGCACCCTGCTTATATTTTGATAGATACAGGTGCGTCATACTCCTTTGTGTCGACGAGTTTTGTGGAGAGTCACCGTATATGCACGACTCCATCACCCACGCCTCTTGTGGTTTCGACACCCGCTGGAAAGAGTGTGATTGCAGATCGGTTTGTTGATGACGGCCTCATTTATTTTGAGGGCAACGAGTTGAAGTCAGATTTGATTGTTCTGGGGATGTCGGACTTCGACTGCATTGTGGGTATTGATGTGCTGAACAGATACCAGGCAGAGGACAGTACGGTTCAGATCTAATTTAGGGGTTCGGTGGACTTTTTACGGGGATGGTTCCCGCTCAAGAATTTCGTTGATATCGGCTTTAAAGATGACTCAGTTATTGGAACGTGGGCACGAGGGTTATCTTATTTATGCCATTGACATTGCTGGCAAGAAAGAAGAGTTAAGAGTCGAAGATATACCCGTGGTTGCCGAGTTTGCCGATGTATTTCCGGAGGAGATTCCCGGATTCCCGCCGGCTAGGGAAGTTGAGTTCGGGATCGATTTATTACCGGGGACATCCGCTATTTCTCGTGCCCCTTACAGGATGGCACCAGCGGATTTAAGAGAGCTGAAAGAGCAGCTACAGGAACTACTTGATAAGGGTTACATACGCCCCAGCGTATCACCTTGGGGTGCGCCTGTGTTATTTGTGAAAAAGAAGGATGAGTCGATGAGATTGTGCATCGACTACAGGCAATTGAATAAGGCCACAGTGAAGAATAAATACCCTCTTCCGCGGATCGACGACTTGTTTGATCAGTTGCAGGGCACGAGGTTGTACAGTAAGATTGATTTGAGGTCGGGGTACCACCAGATCCGAGTCAGAGAGGATGATGTGCAGAAGACGGCCTTCCGGACGCGTTATTGTCACTATGAGTTTTTGGTCATGCCGTTTGGGTGACAAACGCCCCGGCTGTGTTTATGTGCTTGATGAATCGAGTGTTCCAACTCTATTTGGATCAATTCGTCATCGTGTTTATTGACGATATACTTATCTATTCTCGGAGCGAGGAAGATCATAGGAATCATTTGAGGACAGTGCTCCAGATTCTGAGGGACAATCAGTTGTATGCTAAGCTGAGCAAGTGTGAATTTTGGCTGAGCAGCGTGGTATTTTTGGGACATGTGATCTCTAGTGATGGGATTTTTGTGGATCCCAGGAAAGTGGAAGTATTGATGGATTGGTCTGCGCCTACATCTGTACCCGAGATCCGTAGCTTCCTCGGTTTAGCGGGTTACTACCGACGTTTCGTCGAGGGATTCTCTAAGATCGCTAAGCCGTTGACGCAGTTGACTCAGAAGGGTGTTCCATTTTCTTGGTCTGAGGCATGTGAGCAAAGCTTCCAAGAGTTGAAGCACCGGTTGACTACAGCACCTGTCCTAGTGATCCCTTCGGAGAACGAAAGGTTTGCTTTGTACACGGATGCATCACTGCAGGGATTGGGCTGTGTACTGATGCAGGATAAGCATGTGGTGGCTTATGCATCGAGGCAGTTGAAGCCCCATGAGACCAGGTACCCGGTTCATGATTTGGAACTGGCGGCCATTATTTTCGCTTTGAAAATTTGCCGGCATTATCTTTATGGTACTTCTTTTACCATTTACATGGATCATAAGAGCTTGAAGTTCCTATTTACCCAAGCGGAACTGAATATGAGGCAAAGGAGGTGGATGGACTTGCTCAAGGACTACGATTGCGAGATAGAGTACCATCCAGGGAAGGCGAACCTGACAGCCGACGCCTTAAGTAGGAAGGTGAAGTGTACGGCAGATGATGTTATTCAGTTATCGGCCTTGATGACCTCTTGTTGTCATTTGGGATATGACTTTGATTTAGATGCATCGCCGGTGCTGGTATCAACCTTATTGGCAGAACTGGACATCTTTCAACTCATCAGGAAAGCTCAGATGACAGACGTTGAGGTACAGAGATGTTTATCATATTTGCGTCTGGGTCAGTTATCGAAGTTCAGGGTAGCAAAAGATGGTTCCTTGAGGCTTGGTAACCGTTGGATAGTGCCAAGGGCACCAGAGTTGCGTCAAGGAATCTTGCATCGTGCTCATAGTAGCAGATTTAGTATCCATCCAGGTGGGAGGAAGATGTACAAGGACTTGTGTGATCAATTTTGGTGGAGACGGATGAAGAGAGACGTTATGTCATTCGTTAAGAAGTGCCTAATTTGCCAACAAGTGAAAGCAGAAAGGCAGAGGCCCGGAGGCGAGTTGAAGAGTTTAGAGATACCAGAGTGGAAGTGGGAGCACATCTCTATGGATTTCGTGACCCACTTGCCAAGGACTGCCTCGGGATTCGATGCAATCTGGGTGATTGTAGATCGACTGACGAAGGTGGCTCACTTCATCCCATATAGTATGTCTTTCACATACTTAAAGATGGCCCAGTTGTATGTACGGGACGTGGTGAGATTGCATGGCATCCCAGTCTCGATTGTGTCTGACAGAGACCCGCGGTTCACATCGCACTTTTGGGAGGGTCTTCAATCGGCTTTGGGTACGGAAGTGAGGCTGAGTACGGCTTATCACCCTCAGACAGATGGTTAGACAGAGCGTACCATACAGACGCTTGAGGACATATTGAGGGCATGTGTTTTGGAGTTCGATACTCCGTGGCAAGATTCAGTGCCACTTGTGGAGTTTTCTTACAACAACAGTTATCAGGCGAGCATTCAGATGGCTCCATTCGAGGCCCTTTACGGTCGACGATGTAGGTCACCGTTGTACTGGGAAGATTTGACTAGTAAGGCGGTCAGAGGACCGGAATTGATTCGTGAAATGGAAGAGAAAATCAAAGTGATCCGTCAGAAAATGAAAGCGGCTCAAGATAGGCAAGCGGCCTATGCTAATAAACGACGGCGACCATTGGAATTCCAAGTGGGAGACAGAGTCTTTCTGAAAATCTCACCTTTCAGAGGTGTAGTTCGTTTCGGTATGCGCGGGAAGTTTTCTCCGATATATGTTGGGCCGTACGAGGTATTGCAGCGCATCGGCACTTTGGCTTACCGTTTGGCCCTACCGCCGTCCTTGTCTGGTATACATGATGTCTTCCATGTATCTATGTTGAGGAAGTATGAACCAGACCCGTCTCATGTGTTGCAGCCTTCAGAGGTTCAGTTGAGTTCAGATGTATCCTATGTTGAACGGCCAGTCAGAATTCTGGATCGAGAGGATCGCAGACTTCGAAGCAAGGTGATACCGATGGTCAAGGTTCAGTGGGATTGATAGGCTTTGATTTTGAGTGTTTTTAACTGTAATTTCTTTCCATTTTCCGTACTTTTTCCTAGATGATATTATGCTTTTTGGTGTTTATTCATTTGTTTCAGGAAAATAGATCGGAAGTGGAAGAAATGAGCTAATATGAAGATAACGGGCGAAATCGAGGCGAGAAAGAACCAAAATTGAGGAAATGAGATTTTCGGAATCTCGATCGATCGAGATTCCGAAATGGATCGAGCCAGGCAGAGAGTTGAGCATCAAAGAATTTCAAGTCTCGATCGATCGGTACAAATTTCCGATCGATCGAGCGAGGCAGTGACTCCAGAGCAAATTTTATTAAAGTCTCGATCGATCGGTGGAAATCTCGATCGATCGAGCGAGACAGTGAGTTTCAAAAGCTGGCATGAACAGTGCACCGATCGATCGGTAGCAAATCTCGATCGATCGAGACGCGAAATCCTGAAGATTTTATTTTCCTTTTTTATCGTGATGTTGGAGGTTTTAAGCGGGAATTGATTCATTCCAGGGAGGGGAGAGATCAGACGATTTTGCTGGACAAAAGAAGAGCCCTAGCCGCCGCCCAGCCGCCGCCAAGGAGATCCGTTCTTCCGGTTCTTCGCCCGAGCCAAAGCCAATCAATTCCGGAGTGCAAGGAAGGAGCAAGAGAAGAGATTTCGGTGCTACGCACGGATTCGTTCCGCCGTTTATCGTATTTCTAGACTTTAATCTATTTCATATTAATTTTCAATTGATGTTTTTGAGGTCGAGAGACGATTAAACTTCTTTTGTATTTGATTTGAAACAATTCTAGTTTATTTTATTGAGATTTAGTATCATTGTGTTTGATATATTGATTCAATTGTGTTTGAGTGTATTGATGTCTATTTTCATGATTTAATCGATTGTTAAGATCAAAGCCTAGCTAACTTTGATTGATTCTGAGAGTTATAACCGAGATCGAGAGATAACGTTGTAACACGCTCTTTTAATTCATGAAGTATGTTATGATTGAGATCGAGAGATGATATCGCATACTTGAGAACTTGGAATCGAGAGATTTAGAGTTATAAGGTTTTGATAATTTATGCAACTTTGAATTAGTAAATAGGTGCACGAGAGTGACTTATTCTAATTTATTGTTAGTTTCTTTACAGCTCGAGAGAGTGTATTGAATAAATAGCGAAAACCTTTCACCCTTAGAATCAATTGGTTGATAATTTGCTTATTCAAATGAATCATTAAAGATAACACAGTTGAACGAAGAGCTTGATAAATTTCTTGAACAACTTACCTTCGCATATCCGGAACCATTCATTTTATTGTTTCTTATTTGAGTTTCATTTCTTAGTTTAAGTTTGCTTTAGATAATCACATTTGTTAATCGTAGGCTAAATATAATTTTATTAATCTTATTTGGTACTTATACGTTAGTCCCTGTGGATTCGACAACCCGTACTTAATTTTCACTATACTAAAACTTGACAACCGTGCACTTGCGGTAGAATCGCTTCACAATATTCTTTGAAATATCTTTTGTTTAAAAATAAAGCGGTCAAGTTTTTGGCGCCGTTGCCGGGGACTAATCTGTATAATATCATACGAGATTAGTTAATTGTAATTTAGCCAATTCTTTTGTTATTGCGTTTTTGTTTTTCTTTTCTTTGTTTTCTTTTGTTGATCTTTGTTAATAACTTTGTGTATTTTGTTGTCTCCTTTTGTCTATTTTGTACAGGAATCGTTTCTCTAGTTCATGCTCAGAAGAGAGGAGCCCATTCTCGAGCCTTTCGATACGGAGATAGAAAGAACCCTACTTAGGCGATTACGAGAAGCTCGAGCGATGGCTGATAATAACGAAGCACAGAACCCTAGATCGATGATGGACTTTGCGCAACCGGCATTTCATGGATCGTTGTCCAGTATTACGAGGCCGATGATTCAAGCGAACAATTTTGAGATTAAGCCGGCAATCATACAAATGATTCAGCACTCGGTTATGTTTGGGGGAGCAGCTACGGATGATCCGAATAATCACATCTCCAACTTTTTGGAGATTTGTGACACATTCAAACATAATGGCGTCTCTGACGACGCCATCAGGTTAAGACTTTTCCCCTTTTCATTATGAGACAAAGCTAAGGCATGGTTGAATTCACTACCTGCAGGTTCTATAACAACATGGGAGGGGATGACAAAGGCATTTTTGTCAAAGTACTTTCCTCCTTCCAAGACGGCGAAGATGCGGAACGATATCACGACTTTGGGGCAGTTTGACCCCGAGACTTTATATGAAGCGTGGGATCGTTTTAAGGAGTTGTTGAGGAGATGCCCACACCATGGTCTACCCATATGGCTGCAGGTACAAACGTTCTATAATGGTTTATTTTCTTCTAACCGTTCCATGATTGATGCAGCATCTGGGGGATCCATAATGAGGAAGACGCCGGAAGAGGCATATAGCTTGTTGGAGGAAATGGCGTGCAATAGTTACCAGTGGCAATCAGAGAGGAGCACGCCACAGAAGCCAATGGGAGTCCATCAAGTGGACGAGATCACTGCTCTTTCGGCTCAATTAGAAGCCATGAACCGGAAGATAGACAGCATGGGAGCAGCAGCAATGCAAGCCCAATCTATCTTCTGTGAGCTATGTGGAGGCGGTCATCCTAGCATCGAGTGTCAGGCAGGTAACCAGTTTAACCAATCTGTTGAGGCTGTGAATTTTGTACGTAACAGGCCACCCAATAATTCCTACTCGAATTATAACCAACCATGGAGGAACCACCCGAATTTGAGATGGTCGATCAAGAAAATGTGTTGAACCCTCAACCGCAGGCAGGGTTCACACAAAAGCCGAGTATGGAGGAACTGATGGCAAAGCTGATTTCATCAACGGAGGTGAGGATGCAGAATCAGGATGCATCTATTAAAAATTTGGAAGTGCAGATAGGGCAGTTGGCCACGTTGATATCTGGGAGGACGCAAGGTACGCTCCCGAGTGATTCTGTAAAGAATCCAAAGGAGCCATCAAATTGAGAAGACGAGGAGGTGACAGTCCAGCTTGGGACTATAAATTAAGAACTTCTGTTTTTCCTTCCTCGAGTTTTGTTTTTTATTTCTTGTTTTGATGTGTTTTTGTTAGTTTGTTAGTTTTGAGTTTGTCTGGGAATGAATTCGTTTATTTTCTATTGCAGGTGTGAAAGCAAGAGCGAGTTGGTTGTAGGCGAGGCAATCCGAGAGAAAGATGTTGAAAAAAAAAAAAAATTTTCAAATTTTGTTTGCTGCTGCTGGCGATCGATCGAGACAAAATCTCGATCGATCGCCCGATTTTTTTTTAAAAGACAGTGTGCCTACTGCCTCGCTCGATCGATCGAGAATTTTTTCCGATCGATCGAGCGAGAGAAAATTTTGAAAAATAATAGGGCACAGACGCATCATCCATCACTTTAAAAAATCAATTTTTCTCCTCTCCACACCAGAACCCTAGCCACCTTTTCAAATTCCTTCATCTAATCTCATCATATTTTCCATCAAATTTAAAGTTACTTCAAATCTGGGAAGTAATATTTGTTTTAATGAGATTTTCATTGCAGATTTGAAGGATTGCAAGGCAAATTGGGTAGAAGTACATCAGAAAGGGAATTCCAAGCCAAGTGCCAAATTTTTCCAAGATCATATTTTTAAGCGGTAATTGGTTTCCAATTCTTAAAGATTGTAGCTTTTGGTGAAATTTCTTGAATTATAGTCAAATTGGGTTAGGAAGGGATCAATAAGGAGGAAGATTTATAGTGTTGTGTGGTGATAGTTGGATTTAATTGAGTTAGTTGGGAATCATTTAGCAAGAAAATGTCATCCAGAAAGAGGTCAAAGCAGGCGGAGGCTTCCCAAAAGCAAAAGCAGGCGGAGGCCACTGTTTCTGAGCCAGGATATGATGAACAGAAGTTTATCAATGCCACAATTGCTGAATTATACCCCACCTACCATAAGAAACCCCTGAGCCGTGAAAGGGGAATGGGCATGGATAAATTGGAATGTCATGTCATTAGGACAGTCCGGCGAAAAGGGTGGTTTCAATTCGTTCAGACACCGATTGATGTTGTGGTGCCACTGGTAAGGGAGTTTTACACAAATCTTCGAGCTGTTAGACCAGGCACCAAGTAAGTGTTTATGTTCGAGGGAAGGATGTGTTGGTGGATCGAGCCGCAATCAACAATATTCACCGGATGCCTTTACTTCAAAACTGTGCATACCAATCTTTCAAGAGTAGCAGGATTGACTACGATGAGGTATTGACAGTTATTGGCAAGCCGGGAGTGGATTGGCAAAGGAATGATAAAGCAGAGCCACAGTTGGTTCTAAAGAAACATTTGAAGCCAGAGGCCCAAGCATGGTTTTCATTTGTCGCCTCGTGGGTCATGCCTTCGACCCACACTTCTGAGGTGACAAAAGACAGAGCGGTCCTGGTATATGTCATCCTCTCAGGGAAGGAAGTGGACTTCGGCGAGATCATTAGTGATCACATTGCAGAAATTGGGAGCAGCTCACCGACCTCCGCACTACCGTTTCCATCCACGATCACTGCTTTATGTCAGCGGTACGGAGTGACATGGGGGGAAGACGAGGAGCTACTTCCGCCGAAGACACCGATCATTGTGGACGCTCCACCACCTCCTACGGGCCGACGAAGACCTTCGGACACTACACAAGCTGGAGCATCATCCTCTGCTACAGAACATACACGTGTTACTTTGGAGTCTCTTCATAGGGATCTCCAAGATATTCGCCTGGAGCAGCAGAGCATTCACAGCATGCAGCGGAACATTCATAGCATGCAGAGAGCATTGCAGATGGACCATGAGCAGGTAGCTCAGCGTCAGATGGAGTTCATGCACTATTAGAGTGCATGGAACACTGCCATGGCCCAGGGCTTTCCAGGTTTCCAATTCCCGCCGGAGCCACATTTTGCACCTTATCATCCGCATGCACCTCCACCTTCTGAGTACCCACCATTTCCGCCATATCAGGGCGAGGAGCACCACTACCCAGTTCCCCCTCCGGAGCATGATGAGGACGACGATCAGTGACGATCGTCGTCATGGTATGTGTCTTTGCCTTTGCATTTATTTTTATTGTTCATTGAGGGCAATTCACATGCTAAGTTTGGGGGGGTTTTTGAGTATTTGTATATATATTGCTTTTGCACATTCTGCTACTTGTCTTGTTTCTTTTCCTAGCATGACTGCATAATGTTGAGACTGATTCATCCTTGAGCATACCAACAAAAAATTTTTTTAGTGATTGAGTTATTCTTGAGAATTGATGAGTTGGAATTGCAACGGTAATACATGATGAAATTAATCCTCATCTAGATAGGAGTCATGGAAATGTTTAACTTGTTTGTATATATCCTTTGTTAACTATATGTCAAAACTAAGGAATAATTTGAGCACTTATTGAGTCATGATTGAGTGAAGTATGTATTGATTAATTTGAAAATTTGTGTTAACTATGATGAGTCTTGAGTATCTTAGATAACTCTACAGTTTAGTTGAAAGCACTTTGAGGCGAAATTTATAATTAGGAACTAGACTTGGAGATGATTTAGGCGATCTTTGGACCGTTTGTGCCTTTTAAGCCTACCTGGTACACATTATTCCTTAGTGTCCCCTTTTGAGCCTTATTTAAAAAGAATGGTATATGCATTGCATATGATTAGACCCCCATTCAACATTCTTGACAAACTCATTATACCCACCTTGGTTTGAGCCTAAAAGAACAATTTTATCCATCCCTAGGAGAGTATAATAAATCTCATTCATTGCATTAAATTGTTATATGTTGAGAAGTTCATTGTGAAAGAAATGAAATGAACGAAAGAATGAGCAAAAAAAAAAAAAAAAGAAAAGTTGTAGAAAAAGCCTTGAAAAGAAAATTTAAATAAGACCCAAAGTGGCCAAGGCTAGAAAAGTTGAAGAGAAGCTCAAAATAGTTGAACTGATTTTATTATACTCTCTTCTTTGAATTCTTCCTACCTTTTCTTTGAAGCCGACACCAAAAGGCCTAACGTTATAAGCTTCTAAAGTCCTGTTGATCTAAGTCTAGGGAATAATTACATTAGTGGAGAAGTGCTGGATAGTAAATTTGTAGAGTAGTTCAAAGTAATCTTGACTAGGAGTTGATATGGCACATTTTGATCTTAAAGATATGTACATTACTCATGTTTGACAATAGCACACACGTACGTTCCAATGTTGCGATGTATTGTTTAACTTAGGAGAAATTGCTTCTTGTTAAGTGTTGAATGACTTCTATTAATGTGTAAGTAGGATTTCTGAGATTTTACGTATGTTGTAAAGATGATTTATGCTTAGTATCGAGTTTAACTTTTCTTTTTGAGCTTATTGCTTGCTCGAGGACGATCAAGTCTAAGTTTGGGGGAGTTGATAGGCTTTGATTTTGAGTGTTTTTAACTGTAATTTCTTTCTATTTTCCGTACTTTTTCCTGGATGATATTATGCTTTTTGGTGTTTATTCATTTGTTTCAGGAAAATAGATCGGAAGTGGAAGAAATGAGCTAATATGAAGATAACGGGCGAAATCGAGGCGAGAAAGAACCAAAATTGAGGAAATGAGATTTTCGGAATCTCGATCGATCGAGATTTACTCTCGATCGATCTAGCCAGGCAGAGATTTGAACATCAAAGAATTTCAAGTCTCGATCGATCGGTAAAAATTTCCGATCGATCGAGAGAGGCAGTGACTCCAGAGCAAATTTTATTAAAGTCTCGATCGATCGGTGGAAAATCTCGATCGATCGAGCGAGACAGTGAGTTTCAAAAGCTGGCATGAACAGTGCACCGATCGATCGGTAGCAAATCTCGATCGATCGAGACGCGAAATCCTGAAGATTTTATTTTCCTTTTTTATCGTGATGTTGGAGGTTTTAAGCGGGAATTGATTCATTCCAAGGAGGGGAGAGATCAGACGATTTTGCTGGACAAAAGAAGAGCCCTAGCCGCCGCCCAGCCGCCGCCAAGGAGATCCGTTCTTCCGGTTCTTCGCCCGAGCCAAAGCCAATCAATTCCGGAGTGCAAGGAAGGAGCAAGAGAAGAGATTTCGGTGCTACGCACGGATTCATTCCGCCGTTTATCGTATTTCTAGACTTTAATCTACTTCATATTAATTTTCAATTGATGTTTTTGAGGTCGAGAGACGATTAAACTTCTTTTGTATTTGATTTGAAACAATTCTAGTTTATTTTATTGAGATTTAGTATCATTGTGTTTGATATATTGATTCAATTGTGTTTGAGTGTATTGATGTCTATTGTTCATGATTTAATCGATTGTTAAGATCAAAGCCTAGCTAACTTTGATTGATTCTGAGAGTTATAACCGAGATCGAGAGATAACGTTGTAACACACTCTTTTAATTCATGAAGTATGTTATGATTGAGATCGAGAGATGATATCGCATACGTGAGAACTTGGAATCGAGAGATTTAGAGTTATAAGGTTTTGATAATTTATGCAACTTTGAATTAGTAAATAGGTGCACGAGAGTGACTTATTCTAATTTATTGTTAGTTTCTTTACAGCTCGAGAGTGTGTATTGAATAAATAGCGAAAACCTTTCACCCTTAGAATCAATTGGTTGATAATTTGCTTATTCAGATGAATCATTAAAGATAACACAGTTGAACGAAGAGCTTGATAAATTTCTTGAGCAACTTACCTTCGCATATCCGGAACCATTCATTTTATTGTTTCTTATTTGAGTTTCATTTCTTAGTTTAAGTTTGCTTTAGATAATCACATTTGTTAATCGTAGGCTAAATATAATTTTATTAATCTTATTTGGTACTTATACGTTAGTCTCTGTGGATTCGACAACCCGTACTTAATTTTCACTATACTAAAACTTGACAACCGTGCACTTGCGGTAGAATCGCTTCACAATATTCTTTGAAATATCTTTTGTTTAAAAATAAAGCGGTCAGGGATCGTCGGGGTGTCGAAGAGGCCACGTGGGAGACGGAACGGCATATGGTGCAGCACTACCCGGAACTATTCTCTGGTATGTGTTTATGTATAGTTTCTTTTGGGGTAAGTGCATGCGATTTCGAGTACGAAATCTTCTAAGTAGGGGAGTATTGTGATGTCCCCGGAATAATTAATCGTGTTTAAGGCATTAATTGTGTTCATATGTTTAAATATGATTTATTTATGGTGGTAATTGCCTTATGTGTTAGAATTAATTGCCATGTGGAAATGCTTGGTCATGTGGGCTGGTAGAGCATTTCAGGGTGCATGTTGTGCGTGTTGGGGAAAATTGCTATTAGCATGATTTATTTGCCATGGTTAGCAATTATTTGGAAAGCATGAGTTTAATTGATATTTTGGTGCATTTTGGATTAATGCTTTTAAAATATCATGTTGGGGTGTTTTATACACCATGGGTTTGTGGATACATTTTAATTTAACTTAAACCCTTTATACCCCCACCTTTACCAAATCATTTTACCTTTACCAAATTACACCACCCAAACCCTCCTTTCCCTCATTTTCGAGTTTGTGCTTAAGGGTAAAGGAAATCCTTCCAAAAATCTTGATTTGTGGAGTTTATTGGGAGATTTGAGGTCCCCAAGAGGTATGGATATCTCATTGTTGATTTTGTAAGGTTTTATTTAAGTTTGGTATTGTTTTGAAGGGTTTTAAAATGGGTTTGTGTTGGGTTGTTGTGGTTTTGGTTGAGGGTTGGATTTATGTTTGTTTTGAGGTGTATTTTGAAGGTTTATGTTGTTATTTATGTTGTTGGTTTGATGGTTTAAGTGTTGGTATGGATTGGAAGGAATTTTTGGTGCAAAAAATGGTGAAAATCGCGTGTCTGTGCGAGGCGATCGACCGCCTGAAAAGAGGCGACCGATCGCCTAAGGGCAGTAGGCAAAGTGCAGGGCAGGCGATCGATCGCCTAAAATGAGGCGACCGATCGCCGAGAGGCAGTAGCCAATCCAAGGGTTAGGCGATCGATCGCCATGTTTGAAGCGATCGATCGCCGCGGAGAAAAAATTTGAGGCGATCGATCGCCTCAGTGAAGCGATCGATCGCCAGCTGTGAAATTTTTTAAAATGATTTCTTTTGACGAATTTGGTATTCGACTATTATTTGGCTTCTAATATTGATTTGTATGGTTGTGTAGAACCATCCCAGGTGCCAACAACATCGAGGAGATAAAGTTATACAACTTCTCCACTTTTGAAACTAAGGTACGTAGTGAGACGTACGAGCATCGGACGGTAAATCGTGTTACAACTTTAATGATGCATATTGTGAATAGTGTGTCCTCATATGTGATGAAATATGTGAAATGATAGTGTTATATCATGATATTGGAATCAATTGTGTTTGATTATTGTGGTGGAATTGATGAATGTTCCGGTAGCCTTTATCTCCGAGCGAGGGAGGTACTTGCCGCTGTCATATGAAGCGATGGTAGTATGATATTTGCCGCTGTCATGTCTAAGCGAGGTAACATGCCGCTGTCATTGTCGAAGCGAGGGATATCATATGATGCCGCTATATGTCGAAGCGAGGGGTCCTAAAATTCCGCTGTTGTATTGGGACCGGAACAGTCACAATTCTAGTGATTAATGTGGAAGATTGTGGATATATTTGGAAACGCGTTATCGATCGTTATATCGTGAACTAATGATTTTGTGTTTAAATTTGTGAAACAGGAACAACAATGAAATGTGCTAATGTGGTGATCAAGGAGCATATCTATTATTTGTCGCATGCGCTTAATTATTTTGTTAAGTTGAATTGTGTTAAATGGTGATATATATATGCTCATGGTGAGTTGTTCCTGTAGGTAAGCTTTTGGACAAATGGGGCTCAGGCTTGGGTTGAACTGTGAGCTGAAAGAGACTTGAAAGAAGATAGATTACAGGATTTTTGTTAGTCTTAACATTCATTTTGGGAATGTAATCAACTAACTATTGAACCAAAACCCTAAGATGTCCCTAATACATGTTTAGCCCTGTTTATATCTTGATTTCACCGTTAAGGAACTAGGGTCCTTACACCAACCAAACCATTTTAAAAGTCTTAACATTCCAATTGGAATGTGAACATTGCCCCGGAAGCCGACCATTTAAGTCGCGAATCCAAAATCCCACGAAAAAGCCAAGAAACCAACAAAACTTCTTTGGCGATCGATCGCTATGCCGGGCGATCGATCGCTTGCCCCTCGGCGATCGATCGCTCGATATATCGATCGATCGCCAGACCTCACTGGCGCGAGGCGATCGATCGCCCAAAAGTAGCGATCGATCGCCACCCTGCTGAAAAGCCCACTGCTTGCGCGCGATCGATCGCCAAAAATGGGCGATCGATCGCCGCGACCTGCAACTCGAAAAACACCATTTTTGAAAGCTTGAAATCTCCACAAATCATACCCCAACTCCCCCCAACTCAAAACCACAATAAATCCACACATAAGGACCTCCAACAAGGGTGCTCAACCCAAAATAAAACAAACCCAATAGATTTATAATTTTTACCAAAATCACCCAAATCAAACTAACCCAAAACTTAACCAAAACCAACAAAATCACAATCCAAACGAAGATAAAAGCGAGGGGAAGGAGATTACCAACTTATCTTCGAAGAATCCGGCTCCTAAATCGAGCCTCCGGCCATTTTTCTCCAAAGAGAAAAGATGAGGGTTGGGGAAAGGGGTGATACACGATAATGGGGGGAGAGGAGAGGGAGAGAAGTGATTCCATGCCAAATGACGGAAATCTCGAGTCCAACGGGTATATATAGCAAAAATACCCCAACACACCAATACCTCCACAAATACATCATGATTCATTAAAAATCATCTGTTTTCAAAAACTCTCTCTCCAACACCAAATCCCCATACCTGCCCCAACAAAAAGTACCCCGGACTCCAGGTCTGTGATATCCCCGAAATGATTAATTGCAATATGGGCATTAATTGTGTTTATATGATTAATTATGATGGTAATTAATTGATTATGTGTTGGATTTAATTAATGTGTTGAAATGCTTAGTCACATGATAGAGTGACCCGGGAGAGCATTTCAGGGTGCATGTTGGGCATGTTGGGAAAATCGTTATTAGCATGATTTATTTGCATGGCTAGCAATTAATTGAAAATCATGAGTTTAATTGATATTTTGGTGCATTTTGGATTAATGCTTTTAAAAATATCATGTTGGGGTGTTTTATACACCATGAGATTGTGGAATGCTTTTTAATTAAAGTCAAACCTTTATACCCCAACCCCCACCTTTACCAAATCACTTTACCTTTACCAAACCACCACCCAAACCCTCCTTTCCCCATTTTCGAAATTGAGCTTAAGGGTAAAGGGAATCCTTCCAAAAATCTTGATTTGTGGAGTTTATTGGGAGATTTGAAGTCCCCAAGAGGTATGGATACCTCATTGTTGAGTTTGTAATGTTTTATTTAAGTTTGGTATGGTTTTGAAGGGTTTTAAAATGGGTTTGTGTTGGGTTGTTGTGGTTTTGGTTGAGGGTTGGATTTATGTTTGTTTTGAGGTGTATTTTGAAGGTTTAGTTATTTATGTTGTTGGTTTGATGGTTTAAGTGTTGGTATGGATTGGAAGGAATTTTGGTGCAAAAATGGTGAAAAATCGCGTGTCTGTGCGAGGCGATCGACCGCCTGAAAAGAGGCGACCGATCGCCTATGGGCAGTAGACAAATCGCAGGGCAGGCGATCGATCGCCTGAAATGAGGCGACCGATCGCCGAGAGGCAGTAGCCAATTCAAGGGGTAGGCAATTGATCGCCATATTTGGCGCGATCGATCGCCGCGAAGAAAAATTTGAGGCGATCGATCGCCTCAGCGAAGCGATCGATCGCCAACTGTGGAATTTTGAGAAATGATTTCTTTTGTCGAATTTTTGGTATTTGACTATTATTTGGCATCTAATATGGGGTTGTGTGATTGTGTAGAACCATCCCAGGTAGCAACGCAACCAAGGACTGAAGCCATATCAATTCCACTTTTGGAAAGGTACGTAGAGGACGTACGGGCACCCAGCGGTACATGTATCTAGTATACTCATTATTATGCATTGTGGATGCGAGTATATATGTGATTATGCATTGTGGATGCAAATACATGTTGACTTATGCATGATGATTGTTTATTGCATATGATGGTTATTGGTGCACATCCCATGAGTCGTGGTCATCCCTTGATGATTTTAATGCTTGCCGCTATTTGTTTTGTTGCCGCTAAATGTGAAGCGAGGGGTGGGAGCGCCGCATGTCACATTTGAGCGTGGTTATCATATAGGGCGAGGAAAGAATATTTGCCGCTCAATGTGAGGGGAGGGGTGGGAGTACCGCATGTCCATTGAAGCGAGGTTATTCTATGCCGCCTATATGTAAATAAGCGAGGGGCATTAAAATACATTGTGATGGACAGACTAGGGATTGGTGACTGGTATTTGGTTTTGATGAGATGGTATTGTGTCATGACATGTCTAGACCATTAAATAATCTATTGATTATACTCATGAGTTATGGTACAGGGACAACCAAACTGGAAGCGTTTTGAAATGCATGGGAAAACAGGAAGTGTTTTATTGTGATTTATGCATTTACGCTTTATATTCATATTGTGTTGAATATGAATGATATTATTGCTCATGTTTGGGGGTTGTCCTTGTAGGTACACTTTTGGCATGATAAGAAGGGCTAAGCGGGTTGAGGTGGTGAGCTTGTGAAGAATTCTTTTGAGAAAAGAAAGACAGATTAATTTTGTATAGTATCTACTCTAGGAGTAGTGTAAAGCTATAATTGATAACATTCATTTGATTTGGGAATGTAACTAATCCATCGATACTCCTCATTTTGGCATGTAATTCTTAAGGCTCATAGTCTCAACACGATTATTTTACTCTGATCATTTATATTAGCTCTAATTATGCCTTTAATCCGCACTTATGGAACTAGGGTCCTTACATTAGTGGTATCAGAGCAGTGGTTAGAGAACCCGGGAACGAGTGAAGGGTAGCCTTAGCATGATTGGCTAGGTGCTTACATTTGAAGCATGTTTATGCATGTGGTGCATATTGATGTATATTCTGTTATACTAACATGCTTATTATCATTCCTGTTATCTAACGGCATAACATGTATATTTGTTTTGTAATTGTTGTTAACCTTTGTGTTACAGCATGGCTGCTATGAATGCGGGGAACCCTAACGAAGAGGTTGGCAATGTTGGGAGCGTGAACGCTAGCATTGGACAGGCAAACCCTCTACCACCACCAGCAGTAGGCATGGAGCCAGTGGCTCAGTTATTGCTACCCAGTGAGATTAGCTTGACTCAGTTTCTGTCTTACCACCCGCCCCGGTTTGAGGGAACAGAATCAGGAGAGGAAGCTGAGGAGTGGCTGGAAAGACTTGAGCAGATATTTGTATCGGCTCCTTGTGCTGTTACAGCATGGCTGAGGCTGACAGAGTTCCAGTTGGCAAAGAAACCTCTAATGTGGTGGAGGAGCACGGTAATGGAACTGAGAGTACTGGGTGCTGTGATTGATTAGACACTCTTCAGGACCCGGTTTCTGAACCGGTACTTCTCCGCAGCGGCGAGACAGACGAAGGAGGATGAGTTTGCAAGTTTGAAACAGGGGAACATGACAGTGTCAGACTATGCCATGCGGTACTCTTCGTTGCTGAGGTATGTTCCCCACATTGCCACCAATGGGCACGCAAAGATGAGGAATTTTATGAAGGGGTTGCGACCGGAGCTCTTTGACCGGGTTATCACCAATAACCCCACTTCTTTTGATGATGCTCTCACAAGAGCGGAGCTTGCCGAGATTGGAGTGGGAGCTTATCCTAGTGCTGTGCCACCACAAGTACCACAACAGAGGCAAACTAATGACAGCTTGAGGCCCCGAGGAGAGCCATTTAAACCTCGTGGTGCCTCTTCATCTTCACGGTTCGGTGGGAAGAAATTCTTTGGTCAAAAGCAGGAGAGCAAGAAGAGCAATTGGTCCGCCAACCGAGGGTCTACGCAGGGAAATAGATCGGGGGAGCCAAGGTGCGACAATTGTGGAGGGCCACATTCTTCGAATAAGTGCCCTGCCTGTTATAGCTGTGGCAAGATGGGCCACATCTCTCGGTATTGCCCCACCCGGGGAGGACAGTCAGAGTTTCAGGGCAACAGGCCGAGGTTTGATGACAGGAGAGTACACCAGAGGCAGCAGTTTGTGCCTCGACCATCGGGAGGTCAGACAGTGGGACCGTCCCAGGGACAGGTATATGCGCTGACCAGAGAGCAGGCTCAGGCAGCCCCAGAGGAGGTGATCGCCGGTACGTGTCATTTATTTACGTACCCTGCTGTTATTTTGATAGATACAGGTACCTCCCACTCTTTTGTATCTGTTGGCTTTGTGGAGAGACACCATATGCGCACGTCTTCTTTACCCACGCCTCTCATGGTCTCGACACCCACTGGAAGAAATGTCGTTGCTGATCAGTTTATGGCAGATTGCCTCATTTATTATGAGGGCAACGAGTTGAAGGCAACTTGATTGTGTTGGGCATGTCAGACTTCGACTGCATTGTGGGTATTGATATTCTGAACAGATATCAGGCAGTGGTAGATTGCCGGCAGAAAACAGTGAAGTTCAGACCTGAATTGGGTAGTCAGTGGACTTTTTATGGCAACGGTTCTCGTGCGAAGATTCCGTTGATTTCAGCAATCAAGATGACTCAACTGTTGGAACGTGGCCACACGGGCTATCTCATCTATGCCGTGGACACGTCTGGGAAGAATAAGGAATTGAGAGTTGAGGATGTACCAGTCGTGGCAGCATTTGCCGATGTATTCCCAGAAGAGATCCCAGGATTCCCACCGACTAGAGAAGTTGAGTTTGGGATCGAGTTATTACCGGGGACATCCGCTATCTCTCGTGCACCTTACAGGATGGCACCGGCGGAGTTGAGAGAATTGAAGGAGCAGTTGCAGGACCTCCTTGACAAGGGATATATACGCCCGAGCGTATCTCCATGGGGCGCACCGGTTCTCTTTGTGAAGAAGAAGGATGGTTCGATGCGGTTGTGCATCAATTACCGGCAACTGAATAAAGCCACAGTAAAGAACAAATATCCTCTTCCAAGGATTGATGACTTGTTTGATCAGTTGCAAGGTACCAGACTTTATAGCAAGATTGATTTGAGGTCCGGGTACCATCAGATACGAGTCAGAGAGGAAGATGTGCAGAAGACAGCATTCCGGACTCGATATGGACATTATGAATTCCTAGTGATGCCGTTCGGCGTGACGAATGCTCCAGCGGTCTTTATGAGTCTGATGAACAGAGTGTTTCAGCGGTACCTTGATCAGTTCGTCATCGTGTTCATCGACGACATTCTCATCTATTCCCGGAGCGAGGAAGAGCACGTGAATCATTTGAGGATAGTGCTCCTGATTCTCAGAGACCAACAGTTGTATGCCAAACTCAGCAAATGTGAATTTTGGTTGAGCAGTGTAGTGTTTCTGGGGCATGTCATATCGAGCAGCGGGATATCAGTGGATCCTAGGAAGATTGAAGCTGTGATGGAGTGGGCTGCCCCCACTTCTGTGCCTGAGATACGGAGCTTCCTTGGTTTGGCCGGTTATTATCGACGCTTTGTCGAGGGGTTTTTGAAGATCGCCAAGCCGTTAACACAGTTGACCCAGAAGGGAGTACATTTCTTTTGGTCAGAAGCTTGTGAGGAGAGCTTCCAGGAGTTGAAGCACCGTTTGACGACGGCGCCAGTGTTAGTGATCCCTACGGAGAACTCCAGATTTGTTCTGTATACCGATGCATCACTTCAGGGCCTTGGGTGTGTACTTGTAAGTAACCCCATGAGCATACAACGCAGCGGAATAAAATTTGGGATTACAAACCAGCGATCTATACATAGGGATTCATATCGGATTAGAGAATTACATAAGAGTCTTACCCTTGTAGCGCGTTTGAAGCAGAATCCACGGAGCTGCACCACGTCCTACGCCTTCTCCGAGTCAATAGCAAAACTCGATTGGTTTTGCCTCAACGGTATCCACACGATCAAATCGGGTGAAGGGATGGATTAATAACACGTTGCTAGACAAGTTATTAATCCGATACACGAAGCTAACTCGATTCACAATCGAAGATGGCACGAAAAACCACCAAGAACCACACGGCTATGATAGAGCCGAGAGTTCAACTTGGTGCGGCCGAGAGCTTCCTTTGGGTGGCTAGGTTTTGTTCTTTTGATCTTGTCTTACAATTAAAAACCTTGCAATCATATTAAATATGATTAATTAAAGGCTTTCTTAAAGCTTCATGGGCTTAAGCCCATGATTTAATTAATCCTTATGATTATTAATTAAGACTCCTCTTAATTATTTAATTCATCCCATGAATTTAATTTCCCTTCTCGATTTAATCTTTTGTGCGACCCGATAGGATCTCGTAATGTTGGCAGTGACATAAAATCTCATTTTATGTCGCAAGCATCGAGCGGTATCTAGCAACACATCGATGCTACCCAAATTACGAGAATGTCAATGACTCGACATAACCTTTAGAACTTGTGATAATATTAATCATGTAACTTAATCCCTTTGTCCTTTGTGTTTAGATTGAACACGAGTCATGGAATAGTCATACTCGTATATTCTATCTCTATTTCTTGATCCCCAAGTAGAACTAGAATAAACGAATAAGCTCGATATCTCATATCGACTCATTCGAGCATGGCCATGCATTTTAGTTCTCACTTGATCAAGGGCCAAACACTTCTCCCGTTATATAGGAGGGACAAATCCTATCTCGATCAGTCAACATCCCTCTACATAATTCGTAGTGTATCCAATAGTCGCCTTTATAGTATACCCTGTTACGGGTAACGTTTGACGATATCAAGATACATAACTCCTTATGTTGGGATCTCTGATGATCACAAGTCGTAAGGATTACATACATTATTATCACTATGAGAATTGCATATGACGATCATATAACTATCCATGTTGCATTCTCATGGTGGGTCTGTTCAGTACATCGTTCTCTAACATGTACCCATATGTTGATTTGATATCTCATATCAATGAACAATTCATCGATCAACATATACTAGTCTCTACGTATTATCATTATCCCTTTCATGATAATACTTGACTAGGAACATCTTTAAGAATAATACAATGTTATTCTAAGGACATTAACATATATATTAATTCACAATGCACAGTTAAAAGAATAATATATAATAATGAATTGCCATTCATAAAATCATATTACAGAATATGTCACAAACAATCATCTAATGACTTGTCTTAGGGCATATCCGAACAAATCTCCCACTTGCACTAAGACCAATCAGACATACACTTAATGCCTAGAGATCTAGTATGACGATCATGCTACTGCTGTGACAGTGGCTACGTCAATGGGTCAGATACATTATCATCTGTTGGTACTTTGCATATCTTAGGCAAAACACATATCCTTATTGCGATCGAAAATCATCTTTGTCGGTTTGGAAGCTAGCATCAGTGTAACCCATTACATTGAGCTCTTCCTCACCTCCATAAATCAAGAATGTATCCTTAGTCCTTCTCAAGTACTTCAGGATATTCTTGACAGCAATCCAGTGACCTTCACCTGGATCAACTTGATATCTGCTCGTCATGCTCAAAGCATACGATACATCGGGACGAGTACATATCATGGCATACATGATAGATCCAATAGCTGACGCGTATGGAATCTTACTCATGCGTTGTCTCTCATCTGGTGTTGAAGGACACTGTTCCTTCGAGAGATAAATACCATGTGTCATAGGCACGAATCCTTTCTTGGATTCTTGCATGCTAAACCTTTTAAGCACCTTGTCTATGTACGTACTTTGACTTAGACCAAGAAGCCTTCTCGATCTATCTCTATAGATCTTGATTCCTAATACATAGGTGGCTTCTCCTAAGTCTTTCATCGAAAAGCAATTCCCTAGCCAAATCTTTACAGATTGCAAGGCAGGGATATCATTTCCAATAAGAAGTATGTCATCTACATACAACACTAGGAAAATGATTACGCTCCCACTGACCTTCTTGTAGACACAAGGTTCATCTTCATTTTTGATAAAACCAAACTCTTTGATTGCATCATCAAAACGAAGATTCCAACTCCGAGAAGCTTGCTTCAATCCATAAATGGATCGTTGTAGCTTGCATATCTTTCCAGCATCCTTTGGATCGACAAAACCCTCAGGCTGTGTCATGTACACATCCTCGAGCAGATTTCCATTAAGGAAAGCTGTTTGACATCCATCTGCCAGATTTCATAATCATGAAATGCAGCTATTGCAAGTAAGATCCTTATGGATTTAACCATGGCCACTGGTGAAAAGGTTTCATCATAGTCAATACCATGAATTTGTTTGAATCCTTTTGCAACCAGCCGACCTTTATAGGTTTGTACGTTACCATCCATATCGGTCTTTTTCTTGAAAATCCATTTGCACCCTATGGGTCGTACCCCTTCAGGTGGATCAACCAAAGTCCATACTTGGTTTGCATACATGGATTCCATCTCAGATTTCATGGCCTCTTGCCATTTCTCAGAATCATTGCCCATAATAGCTTGTTGATAAGATGACGGCTCATCCTCATCAATAAGTAGTAAGTCACCTTGTTGAGTCACAAGAAATCCATATCTCTGTGGCTCCCGGTGTTCTCTTACAGACCTACGCTGGGCTTGTGTCTCTTGAGCAGGTACTTCTTCCACAACAGCTTGTGGTGCCTGCTCTGTTTCCATCTCAATCTCAGGTTTAGTGTTTTCTTGTGGTTGAACTTCACTAAGTTCTATTCTTCTCCCACTGGTTTTTCTAGAAATAAATTCTCTTTCAAGAAATACACCAGTCCGAGCAACAACTACTTTGTTCTCGGTGGGATAATAGAAATAGTACCCTTTCGTTTCCTTAGGATACCCCACAAATAAACACTTATCAGATTTGGGTCCAAGTTTGTTAGTGGCGTGACGTCTAACGAAAGCCTCACAACCCCAAATCTTCATAAAAGACATACTAGGACGCTTCCCAGTCCATATCTCATATGGTGTATTTTCCACTGATTTAGATGGAACACGGTTCAGTAAGAAAATCGCTGTTTCTAGAGCGTGTCCCCAAAACGATATCGGAAGATCTGCATGACTCATCATTGATCTAACCATGTCTAACAAGGTTCGATTTCTCCTCTCGGATACACCATTCCATTGTGGAGTATACGGAGGAGTGAGTTGTAGGACTATCCCACACTCCTTTAGATAGTCATGAAACTCTTGGCTTAAGTATTCACCTCCTCGATCTGATCGAAGGATTTTGATACTTTTGCCAAGTTGGTTTTGTACTTCATTCTTGAAATCTTTGAACTTTTCAAAGGTTTCATGTTTATGTTTCATTAGGTACACATACCCATATCTACTGAGGTCATCAGTAAATGTAACGAAGTATTGAAAACCACCTCTAGCTTGCGTACTTATTGGTCCACATACATCACTATGTATTAGTCCCAATAAAACATTTGCCCTTTCAACATGTCCCTTGAAAGGGGCTTTAGTCATCTTGCCCATTAAACAAGATTCGCATGTTTCATATGATTCAAAATCAAATGAATCTAATACTCCATCCTTATGAAGTTTAGATATGCGGTTCTCGTTTATGTGGCCCAAGCGACAGTGCCAGAGATAAGTCGGATTACAATCATTATTTTTAATCCTTTTAGTATTTATGTTATAGATAGGCATATCAAGATTTAATACATAAAGACCATTCACCATTTGTGCACTAGCATAAAACATATCATTTAAATAAATAGAACAACAATTGTCCTTTATTATAAATGAAAAACCATACTTGTCTAAACAAGAAATAGAAATAATGTTTTTAGTAATTGAAGGCACAAAATAACAGTCTTTTAAAATCAGTGATAAACCAGAAGGTAAAGCTAAATGATAATCTCCTATAGCTAATGCAGCAACTCTTGCTCCATTTCCAACTCGGAGATCAACTTCACCTTTCGCCAATGTCCTACTCCTTTTGAGATCCTGCACATTTACACAAATGTGCCACATCCAGTATCTAATACCCATGATGAAGAAGTAGATAAATTGACTTCTATAACAAAAATACCTGAAGCGGAAGTCACACTTCCTTTCTTTAGATCCTCCAGATATACTTTGCAGTTTCTTTTCCAATGGCCAGTCTCACCGCAATGGAAACAGTTCCCTTCCTTTGCTATCCCTCCCTTTGGTTTCAGTGCATGAGACTTTAGCTTAGATTTAGCAAAGACTTTCTTTGCTTTCTTGTTGCCTTTAGCTTTGGCCTTTCCTTTGCCTTTATTCACAATAAGGACATTTGTGGCCTTAGTCTTCTTAGTATTTGCTTCATATGTTCTCAACATACCAAGCAACTGGGGCAGAGTCTTTTCCATATCAGTCATATTGTAATTTACTACAAATTGACTGAAGCTTTCCGGCAACGATTGCAAGATTACATCGGTGGCCAACTCTTGGTCCAATGGAAAACCTAGCTTGTCCAGATTCTCAATGTACCCAATCATCTTGAGTACATGAGTTCCAACCAAGCTTCCTTCTACCATCCTGCACTGGAATAACGCTTTAGAGACGTCATACCTGTGGGGCCTGATTTACTTAATCCATTATGTATCCATTAAACATACATAAGTGAGTCTAAATTAAGTATTATACCATGCACGGATTAAGAGTTCATTCTAGATAAGTTGTTTACAAGGTTATCAAAAACCTAACAAACTATACATATCATGTACATAAACAACCTAATTCAAAAGAACTCCTAGGCAGTGGTTCCCCTCGCAGCGGAAATCATGACTCACGCTCCCCACGTCTATGAGTCCCTACAGAAACATTCACAACGTGAGTATAGATAACAACTATCTCAGTGCAATTCAAAACACAATATCAATATCAATGATAAAGCACAATAAATCAGATAACGTGAATGTTCTGTATCATGCATCCACAAATGCACTATGTCATGACATGTCTCAACAGGTTCCCTATTATCACGAGTCTCATATGATACGCCTATTCAGCTCAATATGTCAGTGAAACCACATCACATCTTCATATTAGCAGCACATATCATAGTACCATACTCATCTGTGATAATAACCAGAGTATATACCCACACCAGGCGTATATCTCTCAAGCCAAAGCATATGTAGTATATCTATCGTGGCAACGATCCCAACCCAAGCATATGCCCTACACTAGCATATCTATCCAGGCACCGATCCCAGTCAAAGCATATGCCCAACACTAGCATATCTATCGTGGCAGTCAAAGCATATACCCCACCAGGTATATCTATCAAGACAATGATCGTACCAAAGCATATACACATATCTATCAAGGCATCCATACCAATCATATGAAATCTATGTATGCACATGCATATGATACTACCAATCATATGACACAACGATAACATAAATCATATGATATCGAAACCATAATAGCATCATCATATCATATCTATACTCCGTACGTCAACACGTACCTGTACTGCGACACAAACGAGATAAAGCAGTTGTCAATAGCTAAGTGCCTCGTTGTCCTGTCCCCTGTGATGGTGCTACAACAATGCCAACAATATATCATGTTATCATAGGCATTAAAATCAAATTCCACAAAATATTTGATTTTTCAAAATATTAACACTGGCGATCGATCGCGATCAACACCGATCGATCGCCAAAACTCTCTGCCCCCCTCGCGATCGATCGCAACAACTTGGCGATCGATCGCCACAAACTTTCACCGCCTTAACATTTACTCTGCATCGGCGATCGATCGCCACAAAGCTCGCGATCGATCGCCGATGTCCAGAAAGTTTTGACAATGGCGATTTTCAAGCTTATCTCTATGGTTCTTCTCCTACACCTCATATTAAACCACTTCAACATGTTTCTTGCAATCCCTAGGAACATATGAACATAATTCTAACATCATAGCTTCCAATTCAAAGCATAGAAACATGATATGATTGTACACATGCACACTTGAGCTTTCCCTTCACATATATCAACATGAATGACATAATTCAAGTATATAACTATGAATTTCTTACCAAGATGGTACAATTCCACTTCACACACCCTCCTAGCTCAAGTTACAAGTGAAATCCAAGCTCAAACCAACAACTCCTTGAAAGAAATGGAGAGGAGCTTGTGTAGTGTTTTAGTAGGTGTAAAAGGTGTTGTATGTGATTTCATCCCCTTAATCCACTTGATATAGGATCTTTAGTTCCTTAAGTCCCTTGCTATCATACCATTTAAAGGTAATTACATGCTAACTAACATGTACATGCAATGCACTCCAAATTCAAATGCAACTCTAATGCACATGAAAGTTACATGCATACTCAAATGCAAACTCATATGCACATGTTGATGCACTTTCAACACTTAATCCATAATTCACATGTTTATAGTATGAATGTAGTACACACCATGTTTCATGCCTTCTCATATTTCATTTCATATATGAATCAATTCATTCTTGGTTCCACTCGAACCCCCATTATCATATCGTCAAGCGATATAATTACACCATAATCATATCATACCAGTAAACAAATCCGGATACCGTTGCATCATATGCTGCTCCGTCTCCCACGTTGCCTCTTCGACACCCCGTCTGTCCCACTGTACCTTTACCATAGGAATCACTTTGTTACGCAACCTGCGTTCAGCTCGATCCAAGATCATAACCGGTCGTTCCTCATACGACACATCTGTATCCAACTGTACATCAGGTAACTGTAATACGTGACTCGGATCTGGTTCATACTTCCTCAACAGTGAAACATGAAAAACATCATGAATACTACTCAAAGCTGGTGGTAGTGCCAAGCGATATGCCAACGTACCAATACGTTGCAACACCTCATACGGACCAACATATCGTGGAGACAATTTTCCACGCTTCCCAAATCGTACTACACCTTTAAAAGGTGAGATTTTCAAGAACACACGGTCACCAACTTGAAATTCAAGTGGTCTACGTCGCTTATTGGCATAAGCAGCCTGTCTATCCTGAGCAGCTTTCAATTTCAATCGTATTACCTTGACTTTCTCTTCCATATCATGAATCATATCCGGTCCATGTAAGGAAGACTGATCCACATCATCCCAATATAATGGCGATCTACATCGTCGCCCATACAAAGCCTCAAATGGTGCCATCTGTATACTAGACTGATAACTGTTGTTATATGAAAATTCCACTAATGGCAATGACTCTTGCCATGAGTTATCAAACTCTAATACACAAGCACGCAACATATCCTCTAGCGTTTGTATCGTACGCTCTGTTTGTCCATCCGTCTGAGGATGATATTGTGATGACCAGGGATTATAGATGTTAAGCCCGGAGTATTAATAATCCCTAAAGTGGTTTTACGTGGCAATGTGGGTTTAATCGAGGTATTGGGCCTTCTGGGCTTGTTTATTTGGGTAGTTGGGATCGTTGGATCCAGAGGTTGAGATTGTATTCACATTACGGTGTAAAACCTAAGAGTTGGGTTTTTGATGTGTCTCGGAATCTCAGGTACTGTGTGAGCACCGGTAGGGGGTTTTGGAGTTAGAGAGAGAGTTTTTGAAAACAGATGATTTTTAAGGAATCATGATGTATTTGTGGGGCTATTAATTTTTCGGGGTATTTTTGCTATAAATACCAATTGAACCCAAAATTTTAAAGAAAATTTCATTTCAACCCCTTCATTTCCTCTCTCCTCTCCCGCGACCCTTTCCCGTCTGCCAGCCCCTGCCCGCGCGCAAAAGCGCTTCTGCCGCCGCCGTCCCGCCGCCGATCGGCGCGTCCGACCTACCCACGGCTTCGTCTCGTCCAGGCGCTCATTTCCCCTCCGGCAATTGAAAGTTTCATCGCGATTTGAAGTCGAATTTTGAGAAAGAGCGGCGATCCCCAATTTCTAGGGTTCATCAGATTTTGGTCGTTTTTCTTCCGATTTCGTTTGGGTAACGTTCCTTACCCCTTTTTCCATGTTTGTGATGTTCTTCTCTGCCTAATTGTGATTTTTGGTTCGAATTTTAGGGCTTGGAATTCGATTTTGGGGATTTTTGGCATGAGGATGATAATGCTTGTTAGGATTCGATTTATTCATGTTTAAATGAATTATGATGCTTAAGTGGGATCGAATTAAGATGTTATGGTTCGAATTTGCCCTAATTTGGTGAGGGTTTGATTTCGAATTTGGGGATTTTGGCTATGGGTTGATGATTCATGTTAGGGATCGTTCATTACATGTTTTAGATAATTTATGATGCTTGGTTGGGTTCAAATTGTGATGCTAAGGTTCGAATTATTGAAGGTGTTCTTGGGCAATTTTTCGATATATCGCATTCGTTTTCCCTCCCTGCATGTACCCTGCCCCGGGTCTTTTTTTAAAGGTTAATTGTCGTGTGTTGACGATATTTTGAGGGTTATGGATGTGCTTGAGCATGGGTTACATGTTCGTAAATAATTGTGAATTATTTATCGTTTTAGCACATCGTTCCTCGGGGCATGGAACTCGAGCAAGGTTTGGCTCGGACTTCGAGGATTTAAGGTACGTTTAGCGTACGAGCATAGTTTAAATGATGTTTTACAAGTATGATGCATGATCTAAAATACACGAAATGCTTTGCTATGATGGTATCGGGACTTGGTTACGATATGTTGTTTCACATGGTGGAATGCTCAGTGCCGCTATGAAGCGAGCCAATGATGAGGTGTGGTTGCTACGGAGCAAACACCCATAGTATAACGTTACCTTGAAGTAAGAAATGAAAATGTGGTATTTGATTAGATATCTAGGATATCTGTATTTTATTCCCTATTGGTAATAATAGGAACAGAGACGTAGTTAATCAGAGAAGTGATTAACCAGTATCGGAAGTTAAGGAAATACCAACATGATATCTAGAATTATGATAATTGCTAGATTAAGTAAGATGTTATGAAAAGATGTTATGAAACGATGTTATGAAATGATGTTATGAAATGTTGCTAATCATTGCTAGATTAAGTAAGATGTTATGAAACGATGTTATGAAAAGATGTTATGAAACGATGTTATGAAAAGATGTTATGAAACGATGTTATGAAATGATGTTATGAAATGTTGCTAATCATTGCTAGATTAAGTAAGATGTTATGAAACGATGTTATGAAAAGATGTTATGAAACGATGTTATGAAAAGATGTTATGAAACGATGTTATGAAATGATGTTATGAAATGTTGCTAATCATTGCTAGATAAAGTAAGATGTTATGAAAGGTTGCTAATTTGAAACTGGCTAGGGTTAACCAATGTGATGATTAACTGCATATTCAGGATTTGATGATTTATCTGTTTTGAGAACAGGGTTATTACAGGGGTACGCTATGATGAGGATGATACCATCCAGGAAGTATCACATATGTTCCACAATATTTACATTTTCGTAAATTATGTACTATGTCATTATGATTATGAAATTGTGGAATTGGTATGCTCACCCCGTTGGGGGCTGTCTCTGATGGGGCAGGTGAACAGGTACATCGATGGCTTTGGAGATGAGCTCGAGCTGTTGATTGGATGTACTCCCAGGATCGTGGTACCAGGGCTTGATGGAGCACGGTATCGTATAGAGTACCTATATACCCATGATGATTTTATACATATTCATGATGCTCGCATGTGAGCACGATTATACTTGTATATGGGTTGCATGTAAAGGCATGAGCCTTTCTCTCTTTCATTCTATGTTGCATGCAATTAGAGGTAGAATTGCTAAATGTTAAGAGAGTCATTGGTGTATTATGTGAGTGTTGAAACCCACTTTTGTCGTCATATGTGTGGTGTCTTCCCTGGCTGGGAATTTACTTGTATTACTGCTTTCTGATGAGTATTATGTGTTCCCTGGCCGGGAATTATGTTATGTGCTGTGCTCTTTTTTTTTTGGGATAGCTCTATTTATGGGGAGACTCTGCCCAAATTTTTATAAAAGTTCACAATGTGAAAAATGGCACCAAGAGGTTGGTAAAGGGCAATCATATGAGTCTTTTATTGTTAGGATGATGATCTTACAACATTGAGTATTAAAGGAAGTTTTGTAATTGACATTCAATGGTAAAGTATCATCTGAGCTTCCCGATTGACTTTTTATAGAAAGCATGTACCACACATAGTGGTTAATACACTAATCAAGGGTTAAGGGCTTGGGGTCCTTACATTAGTGGTATCAGAGCAGTGGTTGCTCATTGGGGCTGTTGAGGGCCTAGGAAGTTATTGATAGCACATATTTATGCATGATGGCATTAATGTTATACGACATGACTAATTGTTTATGTGCTTTTATGATATGAAAAGTAGTATTGCTAACCATTGTGGTTGCAGGAATCGTGTGGAACACGATAGGATGGCATTAATAGTGATGTCTAACACTCTATATGCTACGTGCCAAGGAATCTGATTTTGGAAGAAAATCAGGGAAAAGAAAGATATGATGTATTGTCTGAGGACAGACTGGGTAGACAACCGACAGTGGAATACTTCGGTATGGTCTCAATTATTATTGAATATACTAATACGTTTGTTCATGTAATGTTCAAGCAAGGAAAGTACGTAAGAGGCGTACGGGCATCGGACGGTAACACACATCCTTATACTACAACTGTGCTTTTATTGCATGAGTATTCACGATGAAATGATGATGTTTATATGATGATGTGTATACGATGATGTTATACGATGTTTATACGATGAGGCTTATACGATGTTTATGATGATGATGTCTATGATGAATAAAGATGACAAGATGTTTACGATGATGTTATTATAAATAAGTTTATGATGATGATGTTATGATAAATGAAGATGATATGACGTTTACGATGACGACTATGATAAGTAATGATGATGTTAATATGATGATCATGATGATGATAATGATAAGTAAGTTTATGATGATGTTTATAATAAGTAAAGATGATATGATGTTTATGATGATGATTATGAGGAATAAATTTATAATGATGATGTTTATATGACGTTTATATGATGATGCTTATACGATGTTTTTATGATGATGATTACACGATGTTTATATAATGATGCTTACACGATGTTATTGTGGTAAGATGCCACGGGGTAAGATGCCCCACATGGTAAGAGGCCATGCGATGTTATTGTGGTAAGATGCCACGGGGTAAGATGCCCCACATGGTAAGAGGCCATGCGATGTTATTGTGGTAAGATGCCACGGGGTAAGATGCCCCACATGGTAAGAGGCCATGCGATGTTATTGTGGTAAGACGCCACGGGGTAAGATGCCCCAAATGGTAAGAGGCCATGCGATGTTATTGTGGTAAGACGCCACGGGGTAAGATGCCCCATATGGTAAGAGGCCATACGATATTATTATGTGGATTTACGATGACTCATTCTTTTATGATGATTGGCGATGATTCTTTCCGCCAGATGTACGATAGCGATGCCCCATTCCGCTATATTGATTGGCGATGGTTTATTCCGCCAGATGTATGATAGCGATGCCTCATTCCGCTATATTGATTGGCGATGGTTCTTTCCGCCAGATGTATTGATAGCGATGCCTCATTCCGCTATATTGATTGGCGATGGTTTATTCCGCCAGATGTATGATAGCGATGCCTCATTCCGCTATATTGATTGGCGATGGTTCTTTCCGCCAGATGTATTGATAGCGATGCCTCATTCCGCTATATTGATTGGCGATGGTTTATTCCGCCAGATGTATGATAGCGATGCCTCATTCCGCTATATTGATTGGCGATGGGTTATACCGCCGGGTATTGATAGCGATGCCTCTTTCCGCTATTATGTGGACGATGATTCATGCTCAGGTGTATAGCGAGGTTTCATGCCACTTATTATATGACGAGGTGTCATGCCGTCGATTCTATAGCGAGGGATTATGCCGCTATGTACTCGGCACAGGATTTGGCCGCCTTCGAGCGATGGGTGCTGTTTTCGTACTATTATTGAGCGACGGAGACAGGTATGCCGCTATATTGTTAGCGATGAGGTATGAGATATTGCTATTTTATTAGCTTTATTGTAGCTGGCATGCATTGATATAAATGTTTTATTATGCCTAACTTACTAGCATGATAGTGGATGACATACGCTGATGTACATGTATCGTCACTAGTTGACAATGTCTTAGATGCCATGAGTTGGCATGTGTCGTCACAGGATGACGTTGACGATGGTGTAGGAGATGTCTTATTAGACATGCATCATCGTTACGATGAACAATGCGTTGAGCATACGTTTTCAGTTGTATGCCTTGGGTGCCAGTGTCGGGCACAAGGAGGTGTGTGCGTCACCGATTGACGTGACCCTTATACCGAGCGGGTTGCTCGAGGAATGGATGGATGCACTGTACATGTGATTGTACCGCAGCTTATGTTTGGGGTAATCATATTACGAGTGGTGATACCCTTGAGGTATGCTCGTTGGATTGGCTTTTTGGCCATGTTTTTGACGATAGGAGTAATCGTGGAGGAATTACTCGCTTTCTATTGATATGACATGTGGTAGACATGGTCACACTACCCATGAGGATGTAAGATGGGTCCTAAGGGAGTAGGATCAGGTTATGTTAAGTACATAGGGATATTGGAGTGTCCAGGGTATATCAGCATTGGAGGAATGTTGGGTAAAGACCCACTACTCTATTGATTTTCTTCCCATGGCATGGTATGCCGTGCGGAAGCGTCCATCTGATTGGTAGGTTTGAGGTGAACCTAGTGAGGCAGCGACTAGTTTGTCTGCCGCGTGTGTGCAGCACCATGATGGGCTTGCTAGAGCCGTTATACTGCTCGTTGGAACCAAGTTTGGCAAATCGTAAGGTGATACGAGGTGGATTGTGGTGGACTCTGGTAGTCACCACGTCATTTGAAGTTGAGGTTGAGTATGCCTCACTGAAACGTATATATGTTTATGTTTAATCTTGGGGAGACTTGTCTGGGACAGCTCATGATGTGAAGTACCAACGAGAGTCGTCAAGTCGTCGTTGATTCGATCTGAGAATCCATGTATTTGAGTTGCAATGATGCGACTGCTCCTTCGATAGAGGAGGTTTGAAAGTGGAAACCAGGTTTGTTATGTGTACACCGTGGAATACTAGTGTTTCCCTCGTAACGATGTATGTTGGACATCGTGAGTCATGATAAGAGATGTCAAGGAATGAAATCTACGATGGAATCAGGAGCGATTCGAATCCTTACAGTTTCAGTTGACTAACTGCTTTTGGATTATTAGCGTTGGGCTGTACTGACGCTCTTTGACGTTATGATGGATTTGGAAGTCTATTCCACTCCAGAGTTTGACACGAGGTCAACGTTCTCACGGTTGAGGTGTAAGTCAGGATGCGTTCTTATTAGTTGTATTAGAACTAAGGATGACTGTCCGGTCTACAGCCGTAAGTATTGGTTGTTTTGCAGTCATGAGAGGCTGACTTTTGGGATGACCCGCATCGAGGTACGTTTTGCCTCTTAGGTGATATGTTGGTTTTGGTATGTCGCTCTGTTTCAGAGTTTGAAGAGAAGTAAGTATCCTCACGTTTATTAATACGATTCTGTTATGGTTAAGAATCGAGGTTGTGGCTTCATGTTGTTGTGTAGCCCGGGTGTGACGCGATACACCAGTGCTAATTTCGAGGACGAAATTCTTTTAGTGGGGAATATTGTGATGACCAGGGATTATAGATGTTAAGCCCGGAGTATTAATAATCCCTAAAGTGGTTTTACGTGGCAATGTGGGTTTAATCGAGGTATTGGGCCTTCTGGGCTCGTTTATTTGGGTAGTTGGGATCGTTGGATCCAGAGGTTGAGATTGTATTCACATTACGGTGTAAAACCTAAGAGTTGGGTTTTTGATGTGTCTCGGAATCTCAGGTACTGTGTGAGCACCGGTAGGGGGTTTTGGAGTTAGAGAGAGAGTTTTTGAAAACAGATGATTTTTAAGGAATCATGATGTATTTGTGGGGCTATTAATTTTTCGGGGTATTTTTGCTATAAATACCAATTGAACCCAAAATTTTAAAGAAAATTTCATTTCAACCCCTTCATTTCCTCTCTCCTCTCCCGCGACCCTTTCCCGTCTGCCAGCCCCTGCCCGCGCGCAAAAGCGCTTCTGCCGCCGCCGTCCCGCCGCCGATCGGCGCGTCCGACCTACCCACGGCTTCGTCTCGTCCAGGCGCTCATTTCCCCTCCGGCAATTGAAAGTTTCATCGCGATTTGAAGTCGAATTTTGAGAAAGAGCGGCGATCCCCAATTTCTAGGGTTCATCGGATTTTGGTCGTTTTTCTTCCGATTTCGTTTGGGTAACGTTCCTTACCCCTTTTTCCATGTTTGTGATGTTCTTCTCTGCCTAATTGTGATTTTTGGTTCGAATTTTAGGGCTTGGAATTCGATTTTGGGGATTTTTGGCATGAGGATGATAATGCTTGTTAGGATTCGATTTATTCATGTTTAAATGAATTATGATGCTTAAGTGGGATCGAATTAAGATGTTATGGTTCGAATTTGCCCTAATTTGGTGAGGGTTTGATTTCGAATTTGGGGATTTTGGCTATGGGTTGATGATTCATGTTAGGGATCGTTCATTACATGTTTTAGATAATTTATGATGCTTGGTTGGGTTCAAATTGTGATGCTAAGGTTCGAATTATTGAAGGTGTTCTTGGGCAATTTTTCGATATATCGCATTCGTTTTCCCTCCCTGCATGTACCCTGCCCCGGGTCTTTTTTTAAAGGTTAATTGTCGTGTGTTGACGATATTTTGAGGGTTATGGATGTGCTTGAGCATGGGTTACATGTTCGTAAATAATTGTGAATTATTTATCGTTTTAGCACATCGTTCCTCGGGGCATGGAACTCGAGCAAGGTTTGGCTCGGACTTCGAGGATTTAAGGTACGTTTAGCGTACGAGCATAGTTTAAATGATGTTTTACAAGTATGATGCATGATCTAAAATACACGAAATGCTTTGCTATGATGGTATCGGGACTTGGTTACGATATGTTGTTTCACATGGTGGAATGCTCAGTGCCGCTATGAAGCGAGCCAATGATGAGGTGTGGTTGCTACGGAGCAAACACCCATAGTATAACGTTACCTTGAAGTAAGAAATGAAAATGTGGTATTTGATTAGATATCTAGGATATCTGTATTTTATTCCCTATTGGTAATAATAGGAACAGAGACGTAGTTAATCAGAGAAGTGATTAACCAGTATCGGAAGTTAAGGAAATACCAACATGATATCTAGAATTATGATAATTGCTAGATTAAGTAAGATGTTATGAAAAGATGTTATGAAACGATGTTATGAAATGATGTTATGAAATGTTGCTAATCATTGCTAGATTAAGTAAGATGTTATGAAACGATGTTATGAAAAGATGTTATGAAACGATGTTATGAAAAGATGTTATGAAACGATGTTATGAAATGATGTTATGAAATGTTGCTAATCATTGCTAGATTAAGTAAGATGTTATGAAACGATGTTATGAAAAGATGTTATGAAACGATGTTATGAAAAGATGTTATGAAACGATGTTATGAAATGATGTTATGAAATGTTGCTAATCATTGCTAGATAAAGTAAGATGTTATGAAAGGTTGCTAATTTGAAACTGGCTAGGGTTAACCAATGTGATGATTAACTGCATATTCAGGATTTGATGATTTATCTGTTTTGAGAACAGGGTTATTACAGGGGTACGCTATGATGAGGATGATACCATCCAGGAAGTATCACATATGTTCCACAATATTTACATTTTCGTAAATTATGTACTATGTCATTATGATTATGAAATTGTGGAATTGGTATGCTCACCCCGTTGGGGGCTGTCTCTGATGGGGCAGGTGAACAGGTACATCGATGGCTTTGGAGATGAGCTCGAGCTGTTGATTGGATGTACTCCCAGGATCGTGGTACCAGGGCTTGATGGAGCACGGTATCGTATAGAGTACCTATATACCCATGATGATTTTATACATATTCATGATGCTCGCATGTGAGCACGATTATACTTGTATATGGGTTGCATGTAAAGGCATGAGCCTTTCTCTCTTTCATTCTATGTTGCATGCAATTAGAGGTAGAATTGCTAAATGTTAAGAGAGTCATTGGTGTATTATGTGAGTGTTGAAACCCACTTTTGTCGTCATATGTGTGGTGTCTTCCCTGGCTGGGAATTTACTTGTATTACTGCTTTCTGATGAGTATTATGTGTTCCCTGGCCGGGAATTATGTTATGTGCTGTGCTCTTTTTTTTTGGGATAGCTCTATTTATGGGGAGACTCTGCCCAAATTTTTATAAAAGTTCACAATGTGAAAAATGGCACCAAGAGGTTGGTAAAGGGCAATCATATGAGTCTTTTATTGTTAGGATGATGATCTTACAACATTGAGTATTAAAGGAAGTTTTGTAATTGACATTCAATGGTAAAGTATCATCTGAGCTTCCCGATTGACTTTTTATAGAAAGCATGTACCACACATAGTGGTTAATACACTAATCAAGGGTTAAGGGCTTGGGGTCCTTACAGATATGCTGTACTCAACCGCACTTCAGTTCCCAACGCTGTCTGTAGCCCTTCCCAGAAATGAGAAGTAAATCTCGGATCCCTATCCGATACAATGGAAACTGGAATACCATGTAGCCTTACTACATGTTGAATGTATAACTGTGCCATTCTCAGATATGTATATGTCATACAATATGGCACAAAATGAGATACTTTGGTAAGTCTGTCAACAATTACCCAAATTGCATCGCAACCAGAAGACGTCCGTGGCAAATGAGTCACAAAATCCATCGTGATATGTTCCCATTTCCACTGAGGAATTTCCAAACTATGTAATTCACCTCCTGGTCTCTGTCTTTCCGCTTTCACTTGTTGACAGATCAAACACCGTTTGACAAAGTTCAATACATCCTGTTTCATACGTTTCCACCAAAATTGGGTACGTAAATCATGGTACATTTTCTTCCCTCCAGGATGTATACTGTATCTACTACAATGAGCACGTTGTAGTAGTTCTTGGCGTAGTCCTAATGACGCAGGTACTACCCAACAGTTTCTGTACTTCAAAGTTCCATCACTTGTTAGTACAAATTGAGATGTTTGTCCTTGATTTATCTTTTCCTTCCAATGTTGTACCTCATCATCACTCCCTTGTGCCGTTCTTATTTTGTCAAAAATGTCAGGTTCAACCAACAATGTTGATACCCGTACCGGCACTGACTCCATATCAAAATCATAACCCAAAGTACAACAAGAAGTCATCAAAGCAGATAAATGAACCATCTCATCAGCCGTATGATGTACTTTCCGACTCAAGGCATCTGCTGTAAGATTAGCTTTTCCTGGATGATAATCAATCTCACAATCATAATCTTTCAACAGATCCATCCATCTCCTTTGTCTCATATTCAACTCCGCTTGAGTGAATAGAAATTTTAAGCTCTTATGATCAGTATATATGGTAAACGACGGACCATATAAATAATGTCGCCATATCTTCAATGCAAAGACAATGGCAGCCAATTCCAGATCATGTACTGGATATCTCATTTCATGTGGCTTCAACTGTCGTGATGCATAAGCCACTACATGTTTGTCCTGCATCAAAACACAACCTAATCCAAGTAATGATGCATCAGTATAAACTGCAAACCTGTCATGCTCAGATGGAATGATCAAGACTGGAGCTGTAGTCAATCGATGTTTTAATTCCTGGAAACTACGCTCACAAGCCTCTGACCATTGAAATGATACTCCCTTCTGTGTCAAATGTGTCAATGGTTTGGCAATCGCTGAAAATCCTTCAACGAATCGTCTATAATAACCTGCCAAACCCAAGAAACTACGAATCTCTGGCACAGAAGTAGGTGCTGACCAATTCAACACTGCTTCCACTTTCTTTGGATCAACTGATATATCTTCCTCTGATATGACATGACCCAAAAATCCAACACTAGTCAACCAAAACTCACACTTACTGAGTTTGGCATACAACTGATGTGTCCTCAACAATTGCAACACCATATGCAAATGTTGAACATGTTCGGCATCACTCCGTGAATAGATCAATATATCATCGATAAAGACAATGACAAATCGATCAAGGTATTCCTGAAACACACGATTCATTAAACTCATAAAGACAGCAGGAGCATTTGTTACTCCAAAAGGCATTACCAGAAACTCATAATGTCCATAACGAGTTCTGAATGCTGTCTTTTGTATATCTCCTTCCCTCACACGTATTTGATGATATCCTGACCTCAAGTCAATCTTAGAATAAATCCTTGATCCCTGCAACTGATCAAATAAATCATCAATACGAGGAAGAGGATATTTATTCTTTATGGTTACCCTGTTCAATTGTCTATAATCAATACACAATCTCATTGTCCCATCCTTCTTCTTCACAAATAATACCGGAGCACCCCAAGGCGATACACTAGGACGTATGTACCCCTTGTCCAATAAATCTTGCAATTGAGTTTTCAACTCTTTCAATTCAGTTGGTGCCATCCGATAAGGAGCACGTGAAATTGCAGAAGTACCAGGTATCAAATCAATACCAAATTCCACTTCTCGTCTCGGTGGGAATCCAGGTATCTCATCTGGAAACACATCCGCATATTCTGCAATCACTGGTATCTCCTCCACTTTCCTTTCTCGTTTCTGTTCTATGACATCAAGGGCATAAATCAAATAACCCGCATGTCCACGTTCTAACAAACGCGACATTCGGATTGCCGATATCAAAGGAATCTTTGCCCTCGATCCCTGGCCATAAAAATACCATTGATTTCCAGTATCAGACTGAAATCTCACAACCTTATGACAACAATCCACAACAGACTGATATCTACTCAAAACATCAATCCCAATAATACAATCAAAATCTGTCATGTCTAACACAATCAGATCAGCTTGTAATCCAAACTCAGTCTCAAACTGAATCTCACAATCAGACACACTCTGACAAGCCATTACAGTAGTTCCCATGGGTGTCGAAACATAAAGAGGCATCAACAGTGGAGACGAGCATATATGATACCGATCAACAAAAGTTTGTGCAACAAAAGAATGTGATGCACCAGTATCAATCAAAAGTAAGGCTGGATAAGTAAACAAAGTACACTTACCCGCTATCACAGCATCAGGAGCTGCCTCTGCTTCCTCCCTGTTTAGTGCATACACCTGAGCCTGAGGTGTTCCTGCCCTCTGTCCGCCACCAGACTGTACTACACTCTGTGGTCTCTGCTGCACTGTATTCTCTGACATGGGTCCTCTCCTCTGTTGTCCGCCCACTTGGGACAATCACGGATCACATGTCCTGGTTTCCCACAACGGAAACAAACTACTGTATCAAACTGTGGACAATTCTTTTGATAATGTGGCCCTCCACATTTAAAACATTGTAATCCTCGTCCACTACTGCTACTACTACCTTGGGACTGTCCCTTAGCCCTTCTGTCATCCCCTTTCCTTGGTCCAAACCGTTTCCCACTAAACCTAGATGACGATGCACCACCTCGTGGTGATTTAAAGGAATCTCCTCTAGGTCGCATACTGTCAGATGTAGGTGGTTGGGCTTGTCCAACATCTTTATACACCCCTACCGCAATCTCAGCCATCTCAGCTCGAGTCAAAGCTTCTTCATAAGATGTAGGGTTATTGGACATGACCCTATCAAACAATTCAGGCCTCAACCCTTTCACAAATTGTCTGATCTTTGCCTTTGTATTGACAGCAATATGTGGCACATATCGGAGCAAAGAAGAATAGTGAACAGCATAATCAGATACTGTCATGGCTCCTTGTCTCAGGTTTGTAAATTCATCCTCTTTCCTCTGCCTTGCCGCAACAGAGAAATAATGATCCAGAAACTTTGTTCTAAATACATCCCAGTTCACTGTCTGTCCTTGAGCCCTCAACTCAAGTACTGTGGATTTCCACCACATCATAGCTTTCTTGGCCAACTGATATTCAGCTAAACGTAACCAAGCAGTCTTGGCACACGGTGCTGATACAAATATCTGTTCTATACGTTCCAGCCACTCCTCTGACAGTTCCCCTGACTCAGTCCCCTCAAACCTAGGTGGCTGATAACTCAGAAACTGGGTCAAAGTCAATTCTCCAGGCAACAATACCTGTTCCACTGGCCCTTGTTCAATCGGTGGTGGTGGCACAGGCGCCATCCGTACACTCGCATTGCCACTCATGGCATCCCCAACATCCTCATGTAACCCTCTGTCTGTCATAGCTGTAGATCAAGGGTTAATAATAACAATCATAAAAATATAACATGTGAGAATAACATCATATGCCAACTCCTAACATGCTATTTTCATTCTCAAAGTGTTTAGGTAACTCCCTAATACACTTCCTCTACCCATGTTCACCCCGTTCTCGAATCACTGCTCTGATACCACTAATGTGGGGCCTGATTTACTTAATCCATTATGTATCCATTAAACATACATAAGTGAGTCTAAATTAAGTATTATACCATGCACGGATTAAGAGTTCATTCTAGATAAGTTGTTTACAAGGTTATCAAAAACCTAACAAACTATACATATCATGTACATAAACAACCTAATTCAAAAGAACTCCTAGGCAGTGGTTCCCCTCGCAGCGGAAATCATGACTCACGCTCCCCACGTCTATGAGTCCCTACAGAAACATTCACAACGTGAGTATAGATAACAACTATCTCAGTGCAATTCAAAACACAATATCAATATCAATGATAAAGCACAATAAATCAGATAACGTGAATGTTCTGTATCATGCATCCACAAATGCACTATGTCATGACATGTCTCAACAGGTTCCCTATTATCACGAGTCTCATATGATACGCCTATTCAGCTCAATATGTCAGTGAAACCACATCACATCTTCATATTAGCAGCACATATCATAGTACCATACTCATCTGTGATAATAACCAGAGTATATACCCACACCAGGCGTATATCTCTCAAGCCAAAGCATATGTAGTATATCTATCGTGGCAACGATCCCAACCCAAGCATATGCCCTACACTAGCATATCTATCCAGGCACCGATCCCAGTCAAAGCATATGCCCAACACTAGCATATCTATCGTGGCAGTCAAAGCATATACCCCACCAGGTATATCTATCAAGACAATGATCGTACCAAAGCATATACACATATCTATCAAGGCATCCATACCAATCATATGAAATCTATGTATGCACATGCATATGATACTACCAATCATATGACACAACGATAACATAAATCATATGATATCGAAACCATAATAGCATCATCATATCATATCTATACTCCGTACGTCAACACGTACCTGTACTGCGACACAAACGAGATAAAGCAGTTGTCAATAGCTAAGTGCCTCGTTGTCCTGTCCCCTGTGATGGTGCTACAACAATGCCAACAATATATCATGTTATCATAGGCATTAAAATCAAATTCCACAAAATATTTGATTTTTCAAAATATTAACACTGGCGATCGATCGCGATCAACACCGATCGATCGCCAAAACTCTCTGCCCCCCTCGCGATCGATCGCAACAACTTGGCGATCGATCGCCACAAACTTTCACCGCCTTAACATTTACTCTGCATCGGCGATCGATCGCCACAAAGCTCGCGATCGATCGCCGATGTCCAGAAAGTTTTGACAATGGCGATTTTCAAGCTTATCTCTATGGTTCTTCTCCTACACCTCATATTAAACCACTTCAACATGTTTCTTGCAATCCCTAGGAACATATGAACATAATTCTAACATCATAGCTTCCAATTCAAAGCATAGAAACATGATATGATTGTACACATGCACACTTGAGCTTTCCCTTCACATATATCAACATGAATGACATAATTCAAGTATATAACTATGAATTTCTTACCAAGATGGTACAATTCCACTTCACACACCCTCCTAGCTCAAGTTACAAGTGAAATCCAAGCTCAAACCAACAACTCCTTGAAAGAAATGGAGAGGAGCTTGTGTAGTGTTTTAGTAGGTGTAAAAGGTGTTGTATGTGATTTCATCCCCTTAATCCACTTGATATAGGATCTTTAGTTCCTTAAGTCCCTTGCTATCATACCATTTAAAGGTAATTACATGCTAACTAACATGTACATGCAATGCACTCCAAATTCAAATGCAACTCTAATGCACATGAAAGTTACATGCATACTCAAATGCAAACTCATATGCACATGTTGATGCACTTTCAACACTTAATCCATAATTCACATGTTTATAGTATGAATGTAGTACACACCATGTTTCATGCCTTCTCATATTTCATTTCATATATGAATCAATTCATTCTTGGTTCCACTCGAACCCCCATTATCATATCGTCAAGCGATATAATTACACCATAATCATATCATACGTGTATTAAACAAATCGAGGCATTACAATACCTATCTTGTCTAGCTTGCTGTTGGTACAACTGCTTTAAGTGTTCGATCATATCGAACGCCTCCATTTCCTCATGTTGCTTCTGAAGCTCAGAGTTCATGGTGGCAAGCATGAGGCACCCAACATCAAGTGCGTCACTCTGATGCTTCTTGTAAGCATCTTTTTCAGCTCTTGTAGCTGTTAGGGGAGGTTCTTCAGCGAGTAAGGGTTCCTCTAGGACATATTGTTTCTTTTCTTGTTTGAGGACTATCCTCAAGTTCCTATGCCAATCTAGGAAATTCGTCCCATTTAATTTGTCCTTCTCAAGGACCGATCGCAGTGATAAAGTGCTAGTAACGTTGTTAGTTGCCATGGATATCTACAATATAAATATGCAAAATAAGTTTATGATTTAAATCATTTAACATGGTCTTATATTAAATGATACTCCCACTATTTTGTTTGAAAAATATCAACCCTCGAAACTTTTAGTGGGCCAAGATCCATATTTCGCCTAATCTTGAGTTAGCTTTGGCTAATCGCCCAAGACTCGGTTATTTAGGTAGACAACACTTTGTCAATTAGATCACATATAATTCTTGGATAGTTGGACGAACAACGCTTTGTTCAATTCATCAAATGAATTAAAATCCAACCCATGCCTCTAGGTTCCCAATCCTATTGAGATAACCTAGTTAAGTCGTACCCAATTAAAGTATAACGGATATAACTTTTATCCTTTCGCGCCTTACTAAGATTGCCACGGTGCTTTGCTTTGGCAAACCCACACATGTACAATCGAAGTTATTGACGAGTACTTTTATTTGGAAGGCATCTAAAACTTAATATTTTAGAGGGATTTATTGATCTCATGATTAATTTGATAATTTAAAATATGTCCACTACATATAGTTGTATACATATCTACATATATGTGTAATACTATTATCAAACTAAAACATAAGATAAATCATGCATCAACATACATAATTAAAACGTGACATGGTTATAGCCCCTACTAATGAGTTTCTCAAGCCAATGAGAAACTCCTATGAGTCAACCTAAGGTAACTTCATAAGCTCCTTCCTTTGGCTCCAATTTGTGAATGGCCTCCTCATCCCGGCACGATGCTCGATCTTCATTGATCACCATCAATAAAATAAACTATACTATTTACAAGATATAGAATTCCTCGATTCACATTCTAGGGGAACATAGGGGAGGGATTACATTTAGAATAAAATAGAGAAAGGCACGACTCGCAGGTCGTATTATAAATTACAATCATTCACAAATCCTATCTAATAGGTCAAAGGGCTATAACCACGCACCATGCTCAAACAACACATAAAGCATGCATTAACATTTAATTAATTAAATTCTAAATATTTTAAATTTAATTTTAATTAAAACTGTAATATAATTTTTGAAAAATTATCGTACGCTCGGGACATCACATGCCACGAACTAAAGCGACTAAAACACGAACCACCATGGTTCGAACCAAAACCCACGGCTGGACCAATAGTGGGCCTAGGGTTCGAAACCCTAGCCCATGGCCGAGCCATGGTCCATGCGGCGGCTTGGGTGCGGCGCTGCTAGGGTTCCAAACCCTAGCCGCCTTGCACCATGTTGATTCTATCGAGCCAACTTGCACCTTTTCAATACTTTATCGAGCCAATAGAGTTCAAAACCCTAGATAGTGCGACGGCTTGACCCATGCTCGAGCCAGGGTCCGAACCCTAGCCCTTAAGCGGCGGCCGAGAGGCTTATGTGACTAGGGTTCAAAACCCTAGCCTATTGGAAGCGGCGGCCGAGCCATGGTGACTAGGGTTCGAAACCCTAGCACCTAGGTGGCTTCGGCCGTGAGCCATACTCGAGCTAATGTTCCGGTTTTTGATCACGAATTATAATATATTTCGATCCGTCAATTATATCATATATATTGTCATACGATGATTTTCACAAAATCGATTTTTCCATATCATATATGAAAATACAGTTTTAAATAGCATGCAATATAAATTCTAACATGATTAAACTATTTAACCACATAAATCCGATATGAGCCTTGTACACGGCTCTGATACCACTGTAAGTAACCCCATGAGCATACAACGCAGCGGAATAAAATTTGGGATTACAAACCAGCGATCTATACATAGGGATTCATATCGGATTAGAGAATTACATAAGAGTCTTACCCTTGTAGCGCGTTTGAAGCAGAATCCACGGAGCTGCACCACGTCCTACGCCTTCTCCGAGTCAATAGCAAAACTCGATTGGTTTTGCCTCAACGGTATCCACACGATCAAATCGGGTGAAGGGATGGATTAATAACACGTTGCTAGACAAGTTATTAATCCGATACACGAAGCTAACTCGATTCACAATCGAAGATGGCACGAAAAACCACCAAGAACCACACGGCTATGATAGAGCCGAGAGTTCAACTTGGTGCGGCCGAGAGCTTCCTTTGGGTGGCTAGGTTTTGTTCTTTTGATCTTGTCTTACAATTAAAAACCTTGCAATCATATTAAATATGATTAATTAAAGGCTTTCTTAAAGCTTCATGGGCTTAAGCCCATGATTTAATTAATCCTTATGATTATTAATTAAGACTCCTCTTAATTATTTAATTCATCCCATGAATTTAATTTCCCTTCTCGATTTAATCTTTTGTGCGACCCGATAGGATCTCGTAATGTTGGCAGTGACATAAAATCTCATTTTATGTCGCAAGCATCGAGCGGTATCTAGCAACACATCGATGCTACCCAAATTACGAGAATGTCAATGACTCGACATAACCTTTAGAACTTGTGATAATATTAATCATGTAACTTAATCCCTTTGTCCTTTGTGTTTAGATTGAACACGAGTCATGGAATAGTCATACTCGTATATTCAATCTCTATTTCTTGATCCCCAAGTAGAACTAGAATAAACGAATAAGCTCGATATCTCATATCGACTCATTCGAGCATGGCCATGCATTTTAGTTCTCACTTGATCAAGGGCCAAACACTTCTCCCGTTATATAGGAGGGACAAATCCTATCTCGATCAGTCAACATCCCTCTACATAATTCGTAGTGTATCCAATAGTCGCCTTTATAGTATACCCTGTTACGGGTAACGTTTGACGATATCAAGATACATAACTCCTTATGTTGGGATCTCTGATGATCACAAGTCGTAAGGATTACATACATTATTATCACTATGAGAATTGCATATGACGATCATATAACTATCCATGTTGCATTCTCATGGTGGGTCTGTTCAGTACATCGTTCTCTAACATGTACCCATATGTTGATTTGATATCTCATATCAATGAACAATTCATCGATCAACATATACTAGTCTCTACGTATTATCATTATCCCTTTCATGATAATACTTGACTAGGAACATCTTTAAGAATAATACAATGTTATTCTAAGGACATTAACATATATATTAATTCACAATGCACAGTTAAAAGAATAATATATAATAATGAATTGCCATTCATAAAATCATATTACAGAATATGTCACAAACAATCATCTAATGACTTGTCTTAGGGCATATCCCAACAGTACTGATGCAAGATAAGCATGTGGTAGCTTATGCATCGAGGCAGTTGAAGTCGCATGAGACGAGATACCCAGTCCATGACTTGGAATTGGCGGCTATCATCTTCGCCCTGAAGATTTGGAGACATTACTTGTATGGTACTTCATTTACCATTTACACGGATCACAAGAGCCTCAAGTTTTTATTCACCCAGGCGGAGCTGAACATGAGGCAGAGGAGGTGGATGGACTTACTCAAGGACTATGATTGTGAGATTGAGTACCATCCCGGGAAGGCTAATTTGACAGCAGACGCTTTGAGCCGGAAAGTGAGGAGTTCTGCTGAGGATGTCATCCATTTGTCGGCTATGATGACCTCCTATTGCCATCTAGGCTATGATTTCGACATAGATGCATCACCTGTGTATGTATCGACCTTGTTAGCTGAGCCAGATATCTATGAGAACATTAGGAGAGCTCAGAAGTCAGATGGTGAGGTTCAGAGATGGTTATCTTTAGTACATCTTGGTCAGCCAACAAAATTCAGAGTGGCCGATGACGGGTCCCTGAGATTGGGTAACCGTTGGGTGGTTCCGAGTACGCCGGAGTTGCGTAGAGGGATCTTGGAGCGAGCTCATAGTAGCAGATTTAGCATCCACCCAGGCGGGAAGAAGATTTATAAAGATCTACGTGGTCAGTTCTGGTGGAAAAGGATGAAATCTGATGTCATCACTTTTGTTAAGAGGTGTTTGATCTGCCAGCAGGTTAAGGCAGAGAGACAGAGACCTGGCGGAGAGTTGAGAAGCTTGGAGATACCGAAGTGGAAGTGGGAACACATTTCCATGGACTTCGTGACTCACCTGCCGAGGAGTACTTCAGGCTTTGATGCTATTTGGGTGATTGTGGACCGATTGACTAAAGTAGCTCATTTTATCCCCTATAGCATGACTTTCACCTTTTTGAGGATGGCGCAGTTGTATATTCGAGATGTGGTGAGATTGCATGGGATCCCCATTTCCATAGTGTCGGATCGAGATCCCCGATTTACATCTCATTTTTTGGGAGGGTCTTCAGTCAGCCTTGGGAACTGAAGTTAGATTGAGCACTGCATATCATCCTCAGACGGATGGCCAGACCGAGCGTACTATCCAGACGCTCGAGGAGATGTTGAGAGCTTGTGTTTTGGAGTTCGATGTTTCTTGGCAAGATTCGGTACCCTTGGTAGAGTTCTCTTATAATAACAGCTACCAGGCGAGTATTCAGATGGCTCCTTTCGAAGCTCTTTATGGCAGACGGTGTAGATCACCCTTGTGTTGGGATGATTTGGACCGCAAATCGGTCGGAGGACCGGAGTTGATTCGGGAGATGGAAGAGAAGATAAAGATGATAAGGCAGAAAATGAAAGCAGCCCAGGACAGACAGGCAGCTTATGCGAATAAACGGCGGAGACCGTTGGAATTTCAGTTGGGAGATAAGGTCTTTTTGAAGATCTCGCCTTTCAGAGGCGTTGTGCGATTTGGGATGCGCGGGAAACTGTCTCCGAGGTATGTTGGGTCGTACGAGATTTTGCAGCGCATTGGCACCTTAGCTTACCGACTGGCTTTGCCGCCTTCTTTATCTGGTATACATGATGTGTTTCATGTATCGATGCTGCGGAAGTATGAGCCGGATCCATCTCATGTGTTACAGCCTTCCGAGGTCCAGTTAGAATCCGATGTGTCTTATGTGGAACGGCCTGTTAGAATTCTGTATCGAGCAGACCGTAGACTTCGGAACAAAGTGATACCTATGATCAAGGTTCAGTGGGATCGCAGGGGTGTCGAGGAGGCTACGTGGGAGACGGAGCGGCATATGGTGCAGCACTACCCGGAACTATTCTCTGGTATGTGATTATGTTTAGTTTCTTTTGGGGTAAGTGCATGTGATTTCGAGGACGAAATCTTTTAAGTAGGGGAGTATTGTGATATCCCCGAAATGATTAATTGCAATATGGGCATTAATTGTGTTTATATGATTAATTATGATGGTAATTAATTGATTATGTGCTGGATTTAATTAATGTGTTGAAATGCTTAGTCACATGATAGAGTGACCCGGGAGAGCATTTCAGGGTGCATGTTGGGCATGTTGGGAAAATTGTTATTAGCATGATTTATTTGCCATGGCTAGCAATTAATTGGAAATCATGAGTTTAATTGATATTTTGGTGCATTTTGGATTAATGCTTTTAAAAATATCATGTTGGGGGTGCTTTATACACCATGGGATTGTGGAATGCTTTTTAATTAAACTCAAACCCTTATACCCCAACCCCCACCTTTACCAAATCACTTTACCTTTACCAAACCACCACCCAAACCCTCCTTTCCCCATTTTCGAAATTGAGCTTAAGGGTAAAGGGAATCCTTCCAAAAATCTTGATTTGTGGAGTTTATTGGGAGATTTGAAGTCCCCAAGAGGTATGGATACCTCATTGTTGAGTTTGTAATGTTTTATTTAAGTTTGGTATGGTTTTGAAGGGTTTTAAAATGGGTTTGTGTTGGGTTGTTGTGGTTTTGGTTGAGGGTTGGATTTATGTTTGTTTTGAGGTGTATTTTGAAGGTTTATGTTGTTATTTATGTTGTTGGTTTGATGGTTTAAGTGTTGGTATGGATTGGAAGGAATTTTGGTGCACAAATGGTGAAAAATCGCGTGTCTGTGCGAGGCGATCGACCGCCTGAAAAGAGGCGACCGATCGCCTATGGGTAGTAGGCAAATCCCAGGGCAGGCGATCGATCGCCTGAAATGAGGCGACCGATCGCCGAGAGGCAGTAGCCAATTCAAGGGCTAGGCGATCGATCGCCATATTTGGCGCGATCGATCGCCGCGAAGAAAAATTTGAGGCGATCGATCGCCTCAGCGAAGCGATCGATCGCCAACTGTGGAATTTTGAGAAATGATTTCTTTTGTCGAATTTTTGGTATTTGACTATTATTTGGCTTCTAATATGGGGTTGTGTGATTGTGTAGAACCATCCCAGGTAGCAACGCAACCAAGGAACTGAAGCCATATCAATTCCACTTTTGGAAAGGTACGTAGAGGACGTACGGGCACCCAGCGGTACATGTATCTAGTATACTCATTATTATGCATTGTGGATGCGAGTATATATGTGATTATGCATTGTGGATGCAAATACATGTTGACTTATGCATGATGATTGTATATGCATATGATGGTTATTGGTGCACATCCCATGAGTGGTGGTCATCCCTTGATGATTTTAATGCTTGCCGCTATTTGTTTTGTTGCCGCTAAATGTGAAGCGAGGGGTGGGAGCGCCGCATGTCACATTTGAGCGTGGTTATCATATAGGGCGAGGAAAGAATATTTGCCGCTCAATGTGAGGCGAGGGGTGGGAGTACCGCATGTCCATTGAAGCGAGGTTATTCTATGCCGCCTATATGTAAATAAGCGAGGGGCATTAAAATACATTGTGATGGACAGACTAGGGATTGGTGACTGGTATTTGGTTTTGATGAGATGGTATTGTGTCATGACATGTCTAGACCATTATATAATCTATTGATTATACTCATGAGTTATGGTACAGGGACAACCAAACTGGAAGCGTTTTGAAATGCATGGGAAAACAGGAAGTGTTTTATTGTGATTTATGCATTTACGCTTTATATTCATATTGTGTTGAATATGAATGATATTATTGCTCATGTTTGGGGGTTGTCCTTGTAGGTACACTTTTGGCATGATAAGAAGGGCTAAGCGGGTTGAGGTGGTGAGCTTGTGAAGAATTCTTTTGAGAAGGGAAGGACAGGATTAATTTTGTATAGTATCTACTCTAGGAGTAGTGTAAAGCTATAATTGATAACATTCATTTGATTTGGGAATGTAACTAATCCATCGATAGTCCTCATTTTGGCATGTAATTCTTAAGGCACATAGTCTCAACACGATTATTTTACTCTGATCATTTATATTAGCTCTAATTATGCATTTAATCCGCACTTAAGGAACTAGGGTCCTTAAAAGGTCCCACCGAAAACCCAACTCATAGGTTTTCCACCGAAATGAGAATACAATCTCAAGCTTTGGATCCAGCGATCCCAAATGCCCGATTATACAACATCGGGAGACCCAAAACCGCAATTAATTCCTAATTGCCACAATGAAAAATCCATTAAGGATTAATACCACACCGGGATTAACACCATTAGTCCCCGGACATCACACTATCTTCCGGTTCATAGCTTCCAACTGAGCCGAAATGGCAGTAATCTCGTCCACTTGATGGACTCCTATTGGTTTCTGTGGCATGTTCCTTTCCGATTGCCACTGATAGCTATTGGACGCCATTTCCTCCAATAAGTCATACGCTTCTTCCGGTGTCTTCCGCATGATCGATCCCCCAGATGCTGCATCTATCATTGATTGGTTAGCAGAAAACAAACCATTGTAAAAAGTCTGTACCTGCAGCCAGATGGGTAGACCGTGATGTGGGCATCTCCTCAATAAATCTTTGAAACGATCCCACGCCTCATATAAACTCTCGGGGTCGAATTGCCCGAACGTGGTGATATCGTTCCGCATTTTTGCCATCTTGGAAGGGGGGAAATACTTTGATAAGAATGCTTTAGTCATCCCCTCCCATGTTGTAATCGATCCTGCAGGTAATGAATTTAACCAAGATTTAGCTTTGTCTCTCAAAGAAAAAGGGAAGAACCTTAACCTGATGGCGTCGTCGGAGACGCCATTATGTTTAAAAGTGTCACAGATCTCCAAAAAGTTGGAGATGTGAGTGTTTGGATCGTCAGTGGCAGCTCCCCCATGTTGGGATATGCCCTAAGACATATCATTAGATGATTGTTTATGACATACAATGTAATATGATTTTATAAATGGCAATTCATTATTATATATTATTCTTTTAACTGTGCAATGTGAATTAATATATATGTTAATGTCCTTAGAATAATATTGTATTATTCTTAAAGATGTCCCTAGTCAAGTATTATCATGAAAGGGATAATGATAATACGTAGAGACTAGTATGTGTTGATCGATGAATTGTTCATTGATATGAGATATCAAATCAATATATGGGTACATGTTAGAGAACGATGTACTGGACAGACCCACCATGAGAATGCAACATGGATAGTTATATGATCGTCATATGCAATTCTCATAGTGATAATAATGTATGTAATCCTTACGACTTGTGATCATCAGAGATCCCAACATAAGGAGTTATGTATCTTGATATTGTCAAACGTTACCCGTAACAGGGTAATCTATAAAGGCGACTATTGGATACACTATGAATTATGTAGAGGGATGTTGACTGATCGAGATAGGATTTGTCCCTCCTATATAACAGGAGATGTGTTTGGCCCTTGATCAAGTGAGAACTAAAATGCATGGCCATGCTCGAATGAGTCGATATGAGATATCGAGCTTATTCGTTTATTCTAGTTCTACTTGGGGATCAAGAAATAAAGATTGGATATACGAGTATGACTATTCCATGACTCGTGTTCAATCTAAACACAAAGGACAAAGGGATTAAGTTACATGGTTAATATTATCACAAGTTCTATAGGTTATGTCGAGTCATTGACATTCTTGTAATTTGGGTAGCCTCGATGTGTTGCTAGACACCGCTCCTTGCTTGCGACATAAAATGAGATTTTATGTCACTGCCAACATTACAAGATCCTATCGGGTCGCACAAAAGATTAAATCGAGAAGGGAAATTAAATTCATGGGATGAATTAAATAATTAAGAGGAGTCTTAATTAATAATCATAATGATTAAATTAAATCATGGGCTTAAGCCCATGAGGCTTTATGAAAGCCTTTAATTAATCATACATAATATGATTGCTTGGTAATTAATTGGATTAATACAATTCATATCATTCAACCTAAACTCCAACAAGACCACACGGCCGCCTCCTCTCCAAGCTCTCTCGGCTTCACCATAGCCGAAGTGAATTGTGGAGATTTGCGTGCCATTTAATCGATTTAGAATCGAGTGTGTTTCTTGTTCCGGTTTAAGAACTCGTCTAGTAACTTGTTCTTAAGCTATCCCTTCATCCGATTTGATCGTGTGGATACCGTTGAGGCAAAACTTGTTGAGTTTTGCTAGTGACTCGGAGGAGGCGTTGGACGTGGTGCAGCTCCGTGGAATCGGCTCAAACACGCTACAAGGGTGAGACACTTGTTATTCCTTTATCCGATATGAAATCCTATGTATAGATCTGCTGGTTAGTAATCAATATAAAATTTTATTCCGCTGCGTTGTATGCTCTTGGATTACTTACAGTGGTATCAGAGCCGTGTACAAGGCTCATATCGGATTTATGTGGTTAAATAGTTTAATCATATTAAAATTAATATTGCAAGCTATTTAAAATTGTATATAATCATATATGATATGATTAAATTGAGTTTCTGAAAATCATCGTATAATTATATTTGATATAATTGGCGAATAATTGTATACGATACATGAAAGCGTAAAATCGAGGTGTTAGCTCATGCATGGCTCACGGCCGCAGCCACCGAAGGGCTAGGGTTTCGAACCCTAGTCACCATGGCTCACGGCCGACGCCACCAAAGGGCTAGGGTTTCGAACCCTAGTCATCATGGCTCACGTCCGCCGCATGTTGCTAGGGTTTCGAACGCATTGGCTCGTGCATGGCCAAGCAGCCGCCGCTTAAGGGCTAGGGTTCGGACCCTGGCTCGGGCATGGGCCGAGCCGCCGCAAAAATTAGGGTTTTTGAACCCATTGGCTCGTGACGGCTAACTCATGACGGCTAGGGTTTCGAACCCTAGCAGCCGTGCATGGGCTCGCCGCCGCCGCTCGAGCATGGCTCGGCCATGGGCTAGGGTTTCGAACCCTAGGCCCATTAATGGTCAAGCCGTGTGCTTTGTGGTTCGAACCATGGTGGTTCGTGTTTTAGTCGTTTTAGTCCGTGGCATGTGATGTCCCGAGCGTACGATATTTTTCAAAATTCTATTTTACAGTTTTAATTAGAATTAAATTTAAAATGTTTAGAATTTAATTAATTAAATGTTAATGCATGCTTTATGTGTTGTTTGAGCATGGTGCGTGGTTATAGCCCTTTGACCTATTAGATAGGATTTGTGGATGTTTGTAATTTATAATACGACCTGCGAGTCGTGCCTTCTCTATTTTATTCTAAATGTTATCCCTCCCCTATGTTCCCCTCGAATGTGAATCGAGGAATTCTATATCTTGTAAATAGTGTAGTTTATTTTATTGATGGTGATCAATGAAGATGGAGCATCGTACCGGGATGAGGAGGCCATTCACAAATTGGAGCCAAAGGAAGGTGCTTGTGAAGTTACCTTAGGTTGACTCTTAGGATTTTCTCATTGGCTTGAGAAAATTGTTAGTAGGGGCTATAACCATGTCACGTTTAATTATGTATGTTGATGCATGATTTATCTTATGTTTTAGTATGATAATTGTATTACACATATATGTAGATATGTTTACAACTATATGTAGTGGACATATTTTAAATTATCAAACTAATCATGAGATCAATAAATCCCTCTAAAATATTAAGTTTTAGATGCCTTCCAAAATTAAAAGTACTCGTCAATAACTTCGATTGTACATGTGTGGGTTTGCCAAAGCAAAGCACCGTGGCAATCTTAGTAAGGCGCGAAAGGATAAATGTGATATCCGTTATACTTAAAATTGGGTACGACTTAACTAAGTTATCTCAATAGGATTGGGAACTTAGAGGCATGGGTTGGATTATAATTCATTTGATGAATTGAACAAAGTGTTGTTCGTCCAACTATCCAAGAATTACATGTGATGTAATTGACAAAGTGTTGTCTACCTAAATAACCGAGTCGTGGGCGATTAGCCAAAGCTAACTCAAGATTAGGCGAAATATGGATCTTGGCCCACTAAAGGTTTTGAGGGTTGATATTTTTTAAACAAAATAGTGGGAGTATCATTTAATATAAGACCATGTTAAATGATTAAATCATAAACTTATTTTGCATATTTATATTGTAGATATCCATGGCAACTAACAACGTTACTAGCACTTTATCACTGCGATCGGTCCTTGAGAAGGACAAATTAAATGGGACGAATTTCCTAGACTGGCATAGGAACTTGAGGATAGTCCTCAAACAAGAAAAGAAACAATATGTCCTAGAGGAACCCTTACCCGCTGAGGAACCTCCCCTAACGGCTACAAGAGCTGAAAAAGATGCTTACAAGAAGCATCAAAGTGACGCACTTGATGTTGGGTGTCTTATGCTTGCCACCATGAACTCTGAGCTTCAGAAGCAACATGAGGAAATGGAGGCGTTCGATATGATCGAACACTTAAAGCAATTGTACCAACAGCAAGCAAGACAAGAGAGGTATGACGTCTCTAAGGCGTTATTCCAGTGCAGGATGGTAGAGGGAAGCCTAGTTGGAACTCATGTGCTCAAGATGATTGGGTACATTGAGAATCTGGACAAGCTGGGTTTTCCATTGGACCAAGAGTTGGCCAACGATGTGATCTTGCAATCGTTGCCTGAGAGCTTCAGTCAATTTGTAGTAAATTACAATATGACTGACATGGAAAAGACTCTACCACAATTGCTTGGTATGTTGAGAACATATGAAGCAAATACAAAGAAGACTAAGGCCACAAATGTTCTTATTGTGAATAAGGGCAAAGGAAGGGCCAAAGCTAAAGGCAACAAGAAAGCAAAGAAGGTCTTTGTTAAATCTAAACCAAAGTCTTCTGCACTGAAACCAAAGGGAGGGATAGCGAAGGTAGGGAACTGTTTCCATTGCGGTGAGACCGGCCATTGGAAAAGAAACTGCAAAGTATATCTGGAGGATCTAAAGAAAGGAAGTGTGACTTCCACTTCAGGTATTTTTGTTATAGAAGTCAATTTATCTACTTCTTCATCATGGGTATTAGATACTGGATGTGGATCTCACATTTGTGTAAATGTGCAGGACCTCAAAAATAGTAGATTGTTGGCGAAAGGCGAAGGTCATCTCCGAGTTGGAAATGGAGCAAGAGTTGCTGCATTAGCTATAGGAGATTATCATTTAGCTTTACCTTCTGGTTTATCATTGATTTTAAAAGACTGTTATTTTGTGCCATCTATTACTAAAAACATAATTTCTATTTCTTTTTTAGACAAGTATGGTTTCTCATTTATAATAAAGGACAACTGTTGTTCTATTTATTTAAATGATATGTTTTATGCTAGTGCACAAATGGTGAATGGTCTTTATGTATTAAATCTTGATATGCCTATCTATAACATAAATACTAAAATGATTAAAAATAATGATTATAATCCGACTTATCTCTGGCACTGTCGCTTGGGCCACATAAACGAGAACCGCATATCTAAACTTCATAAGGATGGAGCATTAGATTCATTTGATTTTGAATCATATGAAACATGCGAATCTTGTTTAATGGGCAAGATGACAAAAGCCCTTTCAAGGGACATGTTGAAAGGGCAAATGTTTTATTGGGACTAATACATAGTGATGTATGTGGACCAAGAAGTACGCAAGCTAGAGGTGGTTTTCAATACTTCGTTACATTTACTGATGACCTCAGTAGATATGGGTATGTGTACCTAATGAAGCATAAGCATGAAACCTTTGAAAAGTTCAAAGATTTCAAGAATGAAGTACAAAACCAACTTGGCAAAAGTATCAAAATCCTTCGATCAGATCGAGGAGGTGAATACCTAAGCCAAGAGTTTCATGACTATCTAAAGGAGTGTGGGATAGTCCCACAACTCACTCCTCCGTATACTCCACAATGGAATGGTGTATCCGAGAGGAGAAATCGAACCTTGTTGGACATGGTTAGATCAATGATGAGTCATGCAGATCTTCCGATATCGTTTTGGGGACACGCTCTAGAAACAACGATTTTCTTACTGAACCGTGTTCCATCTAAATCAGTGGAAAAGACACCATATGAGATATGGACTGGGAAGCGTCCTAGTATGTCGTTTATGAAGATTTGGGGTTGTGAGGCTTTCGTTAGACGTCATACTATTTCTATTATCCCACCGAGAACAAAGTAGTTGTTGCTCGGACTGGTGTATTTCTTGAAAGAGAATTTATTTCTAGAAAAACCAGTGGGAGAAAGATTGAACTTAGTGAAGTTCAACCACAAGAAAACACTGAACCTGAGATTGAGATGGAAACAGAGCAGGCTCCGCAAGCTGTTGTGGAAGAAGCACCTGCTCAAGAGACACAAGCCCAGCGTAGGTCTGTAAGAGAACACCGGGAGCCACAGAGATATGGATTTCTTGTGACTCAATATGGTGACTTACTACTTATTGATGAAGATGAGCCGTCATCTTATCAACAAGCTATAATGGGCAATGATTCTGAGAAATGGCAAGAAGCCACGAAATCTGAGATGGAATCCATGTATGCAAACCAAGTATGGACTTTGGTTGATCCACCTGAAGGGGTACGACCCATAGGGTGCAAATGGATTTTCAAGAAAAAGACCGATATGGATGGTAACGTACAAACCTATAAAGGTCGGCTGGTTGCAAAAGGATTCAAACAAATTCATGGTATTGACTATGATGAAACCTTTTCACCAGTGGCCATGGTTAAACCCATAAGGATCTTACTTGCAATAGCTGCATTTCATGATTATGAAATCTGGCAGATGGATGTCAAAACAGCTTTCCTTAATGGAAATCTGCTCGAGGATGTGTACATGACACAACCCGAGGGTTTTGTCGATCCAAAGGATGCTGGAAAGATATGCAAGCTACAACGATCCATTTATGGATTGAAGCAAGCTTCTCGGAGTTGGAATCTTCGTTTTGATGATGCAATCAAAGAGTTTGGTTTTATCAAAAATGAAGATGAACCTTGTGTCTACAAGAAGGTCAGTGGGAGCGTAATCATTTTCCTAGTGTTGTATGTAGATGACATACTTCTTATTGGAAATGATATCCCTGCCTTGCAATCTGTAAAGATTTGGCTAGGGAACTGCTTTTCGATGAAAGATTTAGGAGAAGCTACCTATGTATTAGGAATCAAGATCTATAGAGATAGATCAAGAAGGCTTCTTGGTCTAAGTCAAAGTACATACATAGACAAGGTGCTTAAAAGGTTTAGCATGCAAGAATCCAAGAAAGGATTCGTGCCTATGACGCATGGCATTTATCTCTCGAAGGAACAGTGTCCTCCAACACCAGATGAGAGACAACGCATGAGTAAGATTCCATACGCGTCAGCTATTGGATCTATCATGTATGCCATGATATGTACTCGTCCCGATGTATCGTATGCTTTGAGCATGACGAGCAGATATCAAGTTGATCCAGGTGAAGGTCACTGGATTGCTGTCAAGAACATCCTGAAGTACTTGAGAAGGACTAAGGATACATTCTTGATTTATGGAGGTGAGGAAGAGCTCAATGTAATGGGTTACACTGATGCAAGCTTCCAAACTGACAAAGATGATTTTTCGATCGCAATCTGGATATGTGTATTGCCTAAATGGAGGTGCTGTGAGCTGGAAGAGTTCAAAGCAAGAAACAGTAGCCGATTCTACAACGGAAGCTGAGTATATTGCTGCCTCGGACGCAGCAAAGGAAGCTGTTTGGATGAGGAAGTTCATTTCTGAAATTGGAGTGGTGCCTAGCATTAAAGATCCGATAGAACTCTATTGTGACAACAATGGAGCGATCGCATTGGCTAAGGAACCAAGATCTAACCAAAGATCCAAGCACATACTTAGGCGTTTCCATTTCATTCGAGAAATCGTTGAAAGGGGAGATGTTAAAATATGCAAAGTACCAACAGATGATAATGTATCTGACCCATTGACGAAGCCACTGTCACAGCAGAAGCATGATCGTCATACTAGATCTCTAGGCATTAGGTATATGTCTGAGTGGTCTTAGTGCAAGTGGGAGATTTGTTGGGATATGCCCTAAGACATATCATTAGATGATTGTTTATGACATACAATGTAATATGATTTTATAAATGGCAATTCATTATTATATTATTCTTTTAACTGTGCAATGTGAATTAATATATATGTTAATGTCCTTAGAATAATATTGTATTATTCTTAAAGATGTCCCTAGTCAAGTATTATCATGAAAGGGATAATGATAATACGTAGAGACTAGTATGTGTTGATCGATGAATTGTTCATTGATATGAGATATCAAATCAACATATGGGTACATGTTAGAGAACGATGTACTGGACAGACCCACCATGAGAATGCAACATGGATAGTTATATGATCGTCATATGCAATTCTCATAGTGATAATAATGTATGTAATCCTTACGACTTGTGATCATCAGAGATCCCAACATAAGGAGTTATGTATCTTGATATCGTCAAACGTTACCCGTAACAGGGTAATCTATAAAGGCGACTATTGGATACACTACGAATTATGTAGAGGAATGTTGACTGATCGAGATAGGATTTGTCCCTCCTATATAACAGGAGATGTGTTTGGCCCTTGATCAAGTGAGAACTAAAATGCATGGCCATGCTCGAATGAGTCGATATGAGATATCGAGCTTATTCGTTTATTCTAGTTCTACTTGGGGATCAAGAAATAAAGATTGGATGTACGAGTATGACTATTCCATGACTCGTGTTCAATCTAAACACAAAGGACAAAGGGATTAAGTTGCATGGTTAATATTATCACAAGTTCTAAAGGTTATGTCGAGTCATTGACATTCTTGTAATTTGGGTAGCCTTGATGTGTTGCTAGACACCGCTCTTTGCTTGTAACGTAAAATGATATTTTATGTCACTGCCAACATTACAAGAACCTATCGGGTCGCACAAAAGATTAAATCGAGAAGGGAAATTAAATTCATGAGATGAATTAAATAATTAAGAGGAGTCTTAATTGATTATCATAATGATTAAATTAAATCATGGGCTTAAGCCCATGAGGCTTTATGAAAGCCTTTAATTAATCATATATAATTTGTTAACAAGGGGTTTAATGAGATTAGCACTTCATAACACTTTAATCATTCCACCCTAAACCACACACGGCCGCCTCACTCTTCTCTCTCGGCTCCTTCATAACCGAAGAGGGTAGGGTGATTTTTTGCCATCTTTTGATTGTGAATCAAGTGTGGTTGTTGGTTCCGGTTTAAGAACTCGTCTAGCAACTTGTTCTGAAACTATCCCTTCACCCGATTTGATCGTGTGGATACCGTGGAGGCAAAACTAGACAAGTTTTGCTAGTGACTCGGAGGAGGCGTTGGACGTGGTGCAGCTCCGTGGAATTGGCTCAAACACGCTACAAGGGTGAGACACTTGTTATTCCTTTATCCGATAAGAAATCCTATGTATAGATCTGCTGGTTAGTAATCCATAAAAATTTTATTCCGCTACGTTGTATGCTCTTGGATTACTTACAGTGGTATCAGAGCTGTGTACAAGGCTCATATCGGATTTATGTGGTTAAATAGTTTAATCATATTAGAATTAATATTGCATGCAATTTAAAATTGTATATAATCATATATGATATGATTAAATTGAGTTTGTGAAAATCATCGTATAATTATATTTGATATAATTGGCGAATAATTGTATACGATACACGAAAGCGTAAAATCGAGGTGTTAGCTCATGCATGTCTCACGGCCGCAGCCACCGAAGGGCTAGGGTTTCGAACCCTAGTCACCATGGCTCACGGCCGACGCCACCAAAGGGCTAGGGTTTCGAACCCTAGTCATCATGGCTCACGGCCGCCGCATGTTGCTAGGGTTTCGAACCCGTTGGCTCGTGCATGGCCAAGCAGCCGCCGCTTAAGGGCTAGGGTTCAGACCCTGGCTCGAGCATGGGCCGAGCCGCCGCAAAAAAAATTAGGGTTTTTGAACCCATTGGCTCGTGACGTCTAACTCATGACAGCTAGGGTTTCGAACCCTAGCAGCCGTGCATGGGCTCGTCGCCGCCGCTCGAGCATGGCTCGGCCATGGGCTAGGGTTTCGAACCCTAGGCCCATTAATGGTCAAGCCGTGTGCTTTGTGGTTCGAACCATGGTGGTTCGTGTTTTAGTCGTTTTAGTCTGTGGCATGTGATGTCCCGAGCGTACGATATTTTTAAAATTCTATTTTACAGTTTTAATTAGAATTAAATTTAAAATGTTTAGAATTTAATTAATTAAATGTTAATGCATGCTTTATGTGTTGTTTGAGCATGGTGCGTGGTTATAGCCCTTTGACCTATTAGATAGGATTTGTGGATGTTTGTAATTTATAATACGACCTGCGAGTCGTGCCTTCTCTATTTTATTCTAAATGTTATCCCTCCCCTATGTTCCCCTCGAATGTGAATCGAGGAATTCTATATCTTGTAAATAGTGTAGTTTATTTTATTGATGGTGATCAATGAAGATGGAGCATCGTACCGGGATGAGGAGGCCATTCACAAATTGGAGCCAAAGGAAGGTGCTTGTGAAGTTACCTTAGGTTGACTCTTAGGATTTTCTCATTGGCTTGAGAAAATTGTTAGTAGGGGCTATAACCATGTCACGTTTAATTATGTATGTTGATGCATGATTTATCTTATGTTTTAGTATGATAATTGTATTACACATATATGTAGATATGTTTACAACTATATGTAGTGGACATATTTTAAATTATCAAACTAATCATGAGATCAATAAATCCCTCTAAAATATTAAGTTTTAGATGCCTTCCAAAATTAAAAGTACTCGTCAATAACTTCGATTGTACATGTGTGGGTTTGCCAAAGCAAAGCACCGTGGCAATCTTAGTAAGGCGCGAAAGGATAAATGTGATATCCGTTATACTTAAAATTGGGTACGACTTAACTAAGTTATCTCAATAGGATTGGGAACTTAGAGGCATGGGTTGGATTATAATTCATTTGATGAATTGAACAATGTGTTGTTCGTCCAACTATCCAAGAATTACATGTGATGTAATTGACAAAGTGTTGTCTACCTAAATAACCAAGTCTTGGGCGATTAGCCAAAGCTAACTCAAGATTAGGCGAAATATGGATCTTGGCCCACTAAAGGTTTCGAGGGTTGATATTTTTTTAAACAAAATAGTGGGAGTATCATTTAATATAAGACCATGTTAAATGATTAAATCATAAACTTATTTTGCATATTTATATTGTAGATATCCATGGCAACTAACAACGTTACTAGCACTTTATCACTGCGATCGGTCCTTGAGAAGGACAAATTAAATGGGACGAATTTCCTAGACTGGCATAGGAACTTGAGGATAGTCCTCAAACAAGAAAAGAAACAATATGTCCTAGAGGAACCCTTGCCCGCTGAGGAACCTCCCCTAACAGCTACAAGAGCTGATTAAGATGCTTACAAGAAGCATCAGAGTGACGCACTTGATGTTGGGTGCCTTATGCTTGCCACCATGAACTCTGAGCTTCAGAAGCAACATGAGGAAATGGAGGCGTTCGATATGATCGAACACTTAAAGCAATTGTACCAACAACAAGCTAGACAAGGGAGGTATGACGTCTCTAAAGCGTTGTTCCAGTGCAGGATGGTAGAGGGAAGCCTAGTTGGAACTCATGTGCTCAAGATGATTGGGTACATTGAGAATCTGGACAAGCTGGGTTTTCCATTGGACCAAGAGTTGGCCACCGATGTAATCTTGCAATCGTTGCCTGAGAGCTTCAGTCAATTTGTAGTAAATTACAATATGACTGACATGGAAAAGACTCTACCACAATTGCTTGGTATGTTGAGAACATATGAGCAAATACAAAGAAGAGTAAGGCTACAAATGTTCTTATTGTGAATAAGGGCAAAGGAAGGGCCAAAGCTAAAGGCAACAAGAAAGCAAAGAAGGTCTTTGTTAAATCTAAGCCAAAGTCTTATGCACTAAAGCCAAAAGGGGGGATAGCGAAAGGAAGGGAACTGTTTCCATTGCGGTGAGACCGGCCATTGGAAAAGAAACTGCAAAGTATATCTGGAGGATCTAAAGAAAGGAAGTGTGACTTCCGCTTCAGGTATTTTTGTTATAGAAGTCAATTTATCTACTTCTTCGTCATGGGTATTAGATACTGGATGTGGATCTCACCTTTGTGTAAATGTGCAGGACCTCAAAAAGAGTAGATTATTGGCGAAAGGCGAAGTTGATCTCCGAGTTGGAAATGGAGCAAGAGTTGCTGCATTAGCTATAGGAGATTATTGTTTAGCTTTACCTTCTGGTTTATCGTTGATTTTAAAAGACTGTTATTTTGTGCCATCTATTACTAAAAACATAATTTCTATTTCTTGTTTAGACAAGTATGGTTTTTCATTTATAATAAAGGACAACTGTTGTTCTATTTATTTAAATGATATGTTTTATGCTAGTGCACAAATGGTAAATGGTCTTTATGTATTAAATCTTGATATGCCTATCTATAACATAAATACTAAAAGGATTAAAAATAATGATTGTAATCCGACTTATCTCTGGCATTGTCGCTTGGGCCACATAAACGAGAACCGCATATCTAAACTTCATTAGGATGGAGTATTAGATTCATTTGATTTTGAATCATAAGAAACATGCGAATCTTGTTTAATGGGCAAGATGACAAAAGCCCCTTTCAAGGGACATGTTGAAAGGGCAAGTGTTTTATTGGGACTAATACATAGTGATGTATGTGGACCAATAAGTACACAAGCTAGAGGTGGTTTTCAATACTTCGTTACATTTACTGATGACCTCAGTAGATATGGGTATGTGTACCTAATGAAGCATAAGCATGAAACCTTTGAAAAGTTCAAAGATTTCAAGAATGAAGTACAAAACCAACTTGGCAAAAGTATCAAAATCCTTCGATCAGATCGAGGAGGTGAATACCTAAGCCAAGAGTTTCATGACTATCTAAAGGAGTGTGGGATAGTCCCACAACTCACTCCTCCGTATACTCCACAATGGAATGGTGTATCCGAGAGGAGAAATCGAACCTTGTTGGACATGGTTAGATCAATGATGAGTCATGCAGATCTTCCGATATCGTTTTGGGGACACGCTCTAGAAACATCGATTTTCTTACTGAACCGTGTTCCATCTAAATCAGTGGAAAAGACACCATATGAGATATGGACTGGGAAGCGTCCTAGTATGTCTTTTATGAAGATTTGGGGTTGTGAGGCTTTCGTTAGACGTCACGCCACTAACAAACTTGGACCCAAATCTGATAAGTGTTCATTTGTGGGGGTATCCTAAGGAAACGAAAGGATACTATTTCTATTATCCCACCGAGAACAAAGTAGTTGTTGCTCGGACTGGTGTATTTCTTGAAAGAGAATTTATTTCTAGAAAAACCAGTGGGAGAAAAATAGAACTTAGTGAAGTTCAACCACAAGAAAACACTGAACCTGAGATTGAGATGGAAACAGAGCACGCTCCGCAAGCTGTTGTGGAAGAAGCACCTGCTCAAGAGACACAAGCCCAGCGTAGGTCTGTAAGAGAACACCGGGAGCCACAGAGATATGGATTTCTTGTGACTCAACAAGGTGACTTACTACTAATTGATGAGGATGAGCCGTCATCTTATCAACAAGCTATAATGGGCAATGATTCTGAGAAATGGCAAGAGGCCATGAAATCTGAGATGGAATCCATGTATGCAAACCAAGTATGGACTTTGGTTGATCCACCTGAAGGGGTACGACCCATAGGGTGCAAATGGATTTTCAAGAAAAAGACCGATATGGATGGTAACGTACAAACCTATTAAAGTCGGCTGGTTGCAAAAGGATTCAAACAAATTCATGGTATTGACTATGATGAAACTTTTTCACCAGTGGCCATGGTTAAATCCATAAGGATCTTACTTGCAATAGCTGCATTCCATGATTATGAAATCTGGCAGGTGGATGTCAAAACAGCTTTCCTTAATGGAAATCTGCTCGAGGATGTGTACATGACACAGCCCGAGGGTTTTGTCGATCCAAAGGATGCTGGAAAGATATGCAAGCTACAACGATCCATTTATGGATTGAAGCAAGCTTCTCGGAGTTGGAATCTTCGTTTTGATGATGCAATCAAAGAGTTTGGTTTTATCAAAAATGAAGATGAACCTTGTGTCTACAAGAAGGTCAGTGGGAGCGTAATCATTTTCCTAGTGTTGTATGTAGATGACATACTTCTTATTGGAAATGATATCCATGCCTTGCAATCTGTAAAGATTTGGCTAGGGAACTGCTTTTCGATGAAAGATTTAGGAGAAGCCACCTATGTATTAGGAATCAAGATCTATAGAGATAGATCAAGAAGGCTTCTTGGTCTAAGTCAAAGTACATACATAGACAAGGTGCTTAAAAGGTTTAGCATGCAAGAATCCAAGAAAGGATTCGTGCCTATGACGCATGGTATTTATCTCTCGAAGGAACAGTGTCCTTCAACACCAGATGAGAGACAACGCATGAGTAAGATTCCATATGCGTCAGCTATTGGATCTATCATATATGCCATGATATGTACTCGTCCCGATGTATCGTATGCTTTGAGCATGACGAGCAGATATCAAGTTGATCCAGGTGAAGGTCACTGGATTGCTGTCAAGAACATCCTGAAGTACTTGAGAAGGACTAAGGATACATTCTTGATTTATGGAGGTGAGGAAGAGCTCAATGTAATGGGTTACACTGATGCAAGCTTCCAAACCGACAAAGATGATTTTCGATCGCAATCTGGATATGTGTATTGCCTAAATGGAGGTGCTGTGAGCTGGAAGAGTTCAAAGCAAGAAACAGTAGCCGATTCTACAACAGAAGCTGAGTATATTGCTGCCTCGGATGCAGCAAAGGAAGCTGTTTGGATGAGGAAGTTCATTTCTGAACTTGGAGTGGTGCCTAGCATTAAAGATCCGATAGAACTCTATTGTGACAACAATGGAGCGATCGCATTGGCTAAGGAACCAAGATCTCACCAAAGATCCAAGCACATACTTAGGCGTTTCCATTTCATTCGAGAAATCGTTGAAAGGGGAGATGTTAAAATATGCAAAGTACCAACAGATGATAATGTATCTGACCCATTGACGAAGCCACTGTCACAGCAGAAGCATGATCGTCATACTAGATCTCTAGGCATTAGGTATATGTCTGAGTGGTCTTAGTGCAAGTGGGAGATTTGTTGGGATATGCCCTAAGACATATCATTAGATGATTGTTTATGACATACAATGTAATATGATTTTATAAATGGCAATTCATTATTATATATTATTCTTTTAACTGTGCAATGTGAATTAATATATATGTTAATGTCCTTAGAATAATATTGTATTATTCTTAAAGATGTCCCTAGTCAAGTATTATCATGAAAGGGATAATGATAATACGTAGAGACTAGTATGTGTTGATCGATGAATTGTTCATTGATATGAGATATCAAATCAACATATGGGTACATGTTAGAGAACGATGTACTGGACAGACCCACCATGAGAATGCAACATGGATAGTTATATGATCGTCATATGCAATTCTCATAGTGATAATAATGTATGTAATCCTTACGACTTGTGATCATCAGAGATCCCAACATAAGGATTTATGTATCTTGATATCGTCAAACGTTACCCGTAACAGGGTAATCTATAAAGGCGACTATTGGATACACTACGAATTATGTAGAGGGATGTTGACTGATCGAGATAGGATTTGTCCCTCCTATATAACAGGAGATGTGTTTGGCCCTTGATCAAGTGAGAACTAAAATGCATGGCCATGCTCGAATGAGTCGATATGAGATATCGAGCTTATTCGTTTATTCTAGTTCTACTTGGGGATCAAGAAATAAAGATTGGATGTACGAGTATGACTATTCCATGACTCGTGTTCAATCTAAACACAAAGGACAAAGGGATTAAGTTACATGGTTAATATTATCACAAGTTCTAAAGGTTATGTCGAGTCATTGACATTCTTGTAATTTGGGTAGCCTTGATGTGTTGCTAGACACCGCTCTTTGCTTGTAACGTAAAATGAGATTTTATGTCACTGCCAACATTACAAGAACCTATCGGGTCGCACAAAAGATTAAATCGAGAAGGGAAATTAAATTCATGAGATGAATTAAATAATTAAGAGGAGTCTTAATTGATTATCATAATGATTAAATTAAATCATGGGCTTAAGCCCATGAGGCTCTATGAAAGCCTTTAATTAATCATATATAATTTGTTAACAAGGGGTTTAATGAGATTAACACTTCATAACACTTTAATCATTCCACCCTAAACCACACACGGTCGCCTCACTTTTCTCTCTCGGCTCCTTCATAACCGAAGAGGGTAGGGTGATTTTGTGCCATCTTTTGATTGTGAATCAAGTGTGGTTGTTGGTTCCGGTTTAAGAACTCATCTAGAAACTTGTTCTTAAACTATCCCTTCACCCGATTTGATCGTGTGGATACCGTGGAGGCAAAACTAGACAAGTTTTTCTAGTGACTCGGAGGAGGCGTTGGACGTGGTGCAGCTCCGTGGAATAGGCTCAAACACGCTACAAGGGTGAGACACTTGTTATTCCTTTATCCGATATGAAATCCTATGTATAGATCTGCTGGTTAGTAATCCATAAAAATTTTATTCCGCTGCGTTGTATGCTCTTGGATTACTTACATTTGTGGTATCAGAGCAGTGGTTAGATAATCAGGGAAGAGTGAAGGGTAGCCTTTAGAGACAAGTTGACTAGGTATTCATTGTTGGGCATGTTATGCATGTGATGCATATTTTTTGCATAAGTGTTATACTAACATGCTTTGGAATATGATACTCTTGTTATCTAACGGCTTATATTATGAACTGCTTTTGGTATTGTTGTTAACTCTTGTGTTGCAGCATGGCGGCTATTAACCCGGAGAACCTCAATGAAGAGGTAGGGGATACGGGCAGTATGAATGCTAGTATTGCTCAACTGAATCCTTTACCACCACCTGCTGTGGGCGTGGAGCCCAGTGCACAGATGTTATTACCAGGGGAGCTCAGTTTGACACAGTTTCTGAACTTCCATCCACCTATATTTGAGGGGATTGAGTCTGGTGAAGCAGCCGAAGAGTGGCTAGAGTGGATAGAGCAGATACTTGTGATTGCGCCCTGTGCAGGTACCGCATGGCTGAGGTTGGCTAAGTTTCAGATGGCGAAGAAGCCTTCTATGTGGTGGAAGACCACTGTGATGGAGCTGAGAGCTCAAGGTGTAGCAGTTGACTGGACTGTATTCAGAACCCGGTTCCTTAACCGGTATTTTCTGCAGCTGCCAGGCAGTTAAAGGAAGATGAGTTTACCAGTTTGAAGCAGGACAGCATGTCAGCTCGGATTATGCCATGCAGTATTCCTCACTGTTGGGGTATGTCCCTCATATTGCTGTGAGCAGTCATGCCAAGATGAGGCATTTCTTGAAGGGACTGAGGCCGGAGCTATTCGATAGGGTTCTCTCCAACAACCCCAGCTCATTTGATGACGCTCTGATTAGAGCAGAGCTGGCAGAGATTGCGGTGGGCGTGTACAAGGAAGTTGTACCCCCTTTCCCACCACCGCAGAGACCTGTTGGTGACCGTCTGAGGCCACGAGGGGACCAGTTTAAGCCTCGTGGGGCCTCATCATCTTCTAGATTCAGTGGAAAGAAATCTCAGGGTCAGAAGCAAAGTAACCGAGGGCCATCCCAAGGAAGTAAGACAGGAGGAAACCGATGTAACAACTGTGGAGGATGGCACTTGTCACGTGACTGTCAGGGTTGCTATATTTGTGGCAAGATTAGCCACTTGGCTCGAGGTTGCCCCAATCGGGGAGGTCAGGCAGACACTGGGCCGAATAGGCCAAGATTTGACGCAGGAAGAACACCACAGAGGCAGCATTTCGCACCACGACCGCAGGGAGGTCAGGCGGCGGGACAGCCACAGGGTCAGGTGTATGCATTGACGCGGGAGCAGGCTGAGGCAGCCCCGGAGGAGGTCATTGCTGGTACGTGTCATTTATTTATGTACCCTGCATTTATATTGATAGATACAGGTGCTTCCCATTCTTTTGTGTCTTCTGCTTTTGTGGAGAGACACCACTTGTGTTCGTCTCCGTTGCCCACGCCTCTCATGGTCTCGACACCCACGGGAAAGCATGTGATTGCGGATCGACTGTTATCTGATTGCCTCATTTATTTTGAGGGCGATGATCTGAGGGCCGATCTGATTCAGTTAGAGATGGCAGATTTTGTGATGTCCCCGAAATGATTAATTGCAATTAAGGCATTGATTATGTTAATATGATTAATTATGTGGATAATTGATTTATGTGTTGAAATTAATTATCATGATGAAATGCTTAGTCACATGATAGGCGTGACCCGGGGGATTACGTTTCAGGGTGCATGTTATGCATGTTGGGTAATGAAGTGTTAACATGATTTATTTGTTTTGATTGTTAATTATGAGGAAATTATGGATTTATTGAAGTTGGTTGCATTTTTTGTCAAATGCTTTTAAAATACCATGTTGGGGTATTTTATACATCATGTTAATATTTGGGTACAATTTAATTAACCCATATACCCCACTATACACTCTTTCCCCTCACTTTACCCTTTCCCCTCTAAAATCCCCAATTCATTCCCAAAACCCTTCCCATTTACCCATTTTCGAAATCCTCCAAGGAAGGAGAAGGAAAGTTCCACAAAACTTGTGTTTGTGTGATTCTTGTCAAGATTTGGAGTCTTCAAGAGGTATGGAACCCTTCCTAAAGTTTTTATGAAGTTTGGTTTTGAAATGGGATGATTTTGAAGTGTTTTGGGTGGGTTTGTTTTGAGTATATGTTTTATATGTTTGGGGTATGATTTTTGAAGTGTTTTGTATGGGTTTTAGTGGGTTATGATGATGTTAATGTTGTAGGAAAGTTGGGGTTCGAATGGTTTGAGGTAGAGCTTGTAAAATGCTCAAAAATGGCGATTTTTCGTGGTTCAGGACTCGGCGATCGATCGCCCGTTCTTGGCGATCGATCGCGAGCCACCAGTACGTGCCAGTAGCATTTGGCGATCGATCGCCACCTTTGGGCGATCGATCGGCGAGCTGGCGATCGATCGCGCCAAAAGTGGCGATCGATCGCCGAAGACTCAAAATTTCAACAACGGGCAGTGTGACCTCGCGATCGATCGGGACAACCCAGCGATCGATCGCGAGACACATAATTATGTGTTTTTTTATGTTTTTGTGGGATTTTTGGATATGGAACTATAATTAGCTTCTAATATCGATTTGTATGGTTGTGTAGAACCATCCCAGGTACCCACAACGTCAAGGAGATAAAGTTCTCCAACTTCTCTACCTTTGGGAATTAAGGTACGTAAGACGCGTACGGGCATCGGACGGTAACATATTCTTATACTATGACTATGCAATAATCGTATAAGTATTTAAGATGTTTATGATGATGATGTTTATGATGAGTGAAGAGGATATGATGTTTATGATGATGATTATGATAAGTAAGTTTATGATGATGATGTTTAAGATGAGTGAAGAGGATATGATGTCTATGAGGATGATTATTATAAGTAACGATGATGTTTATATGATGTCTATATAATGATACGATGTTATGATATGGTACGAGACCATACGATTGGGTAAGATGCACACGTGGTAAGATGTCACACGATGTTATGATATGGTAAGATGCCATACGATTGGGTAAGATGCCCACGTGGTAAGATTCCATACGATTGGGTAAGATGCCCACGTGGTAAGATGCCACACGATGTTATGATATGGTAAGATGCCATACGATTGGGTAAGATGCTCACGTGGTAAGATGTCACACAATGTTATGATATGGTAAGATGCCATACGATAGGGTAAGATGCCCACGTGGTAAGATGCCACACGAGGTTATGATATGGTAAGATGCCATACGATGGGGTAAGATGCCCATATGCACGAATGTGAATCAGGGTCAACAAAAAGAAGTTGACGAATAACCAGCAAGTTTACTTAACTAAGATTTCGTACATTTACTGTTATATTTTGTTATGATATTTATAAGATGATGATGCTATAAGATGATGATGCTTATGTTAGTTCCGGATCTTATCGATGAGATTTTAAAGATGACAAAACATATCAGACCGGATCGAGTGAAATCAGACTGACCAGAACGATCGCCCAAAACAGATCAAGCTGGTAAGATGACAAAGCATATCAGACCGGATCGAGGGTAATCAGACTGACCAGATCAATAGCTCAAAACTGAACAAGCTGATAAGGAATATTATATACCAGATCGGATCGATGGATTTCAGACTGACTAGATCGATGCTTCAGATCGATCTCAATCTTTATCAGATCAGAGCAGTCAAGGATACATAAAGAATGGTTCCTCAGTCCGAATCATTAACGGCTATTTATTGTAGCATTTAATGTTGTATTTAATGCTACAAAGGACCAAAGACTGAAGATTGCCATAAAAGGTAAGAAGACAAAGAAGAGCTTACCTGACAGTCGCCGAAAGTATGAACCAGAACGGCAAGTATCCTGAAGAAGAAGACTGAAGCCTACTCAGAGTTTAAGCAGAGTCAAAGTTGCACTTTAAGGGAAATAATGTCGTTGGTACATACAACTATAAAAGGATGTAACAAAGGGAATATAACGACTCTTGCTGATCAATTGAAAAACACACAAGAAAGCAAAAACAGCCCAAGCTTACAAGCTCAGAAGCTCTCGAGCTGAAATCATTCTTAAGCACGTTTACTTTGTAACATTTGATCATTTAGGATCACTGTGCGCATCTTGTGTTTTCTGTGTTGAAAAATAGAAGTGAGAAACATATTGTAACTGTCAGACAAAGTGTGTCTGAGCAGATCGAGTGACTAGGAGTTTCAGATTGGTAGTGAGGTAAATCCAGTCTGAATCGGGTTTGTACAACAGGATTGTATAAATCAAAGTCTTCTAGTATAAACCTTCCTTAATTGGAAGAAGGGAGACGTAGAAGGATTACACCACCTTCGAACTTCCAGAAACATATCCTGTGTATCTTATTTCTGCACTTGTTCTTTCATACTAGCCATCGAGCCGTTCTTACATATACAAGAACAGACCGTTCCGCACTTATACTTTCAGTGGTCTGTTCTGTACAAGAATTGATTAAGAAACAGATTTCTTTCACTAATCCGAAAGAAATCACAAAGGATTAATTTTTAGAAGGAGTGTTCATTCACCCCCCCCCCCCTCTAAACACTCCGGACCGATCCTAACAAGTGGTATCAGAGCAGGTCATCTTAATCAGCAAAATCACTCGAGCTGATGGCATCATTTAACAAAATTCCTATGTTCTCAAAAGAAGACTATGATGAGTGGAGAATCAGAATGCAAGCTCATCTGGCAGCTCAGGATGACGATATGTGGTTCGTCATCACTGATGGACCAATGAAGATTCTAAAAATAAATACAGCAGTCGCCATTACTGGTGGTGAACCACAAATGGTAGAAAAGGACAGATCCCTCTGGACGAATGAGGAAAGAAAGAAAGCAAATCTCGATAATGTGGCCAAAGACATCTTGTTCAAGACATTGGACAAGAACATGTTCAGCAAAATCAAAATGTGCTCTACTGCCAATGAAATTTGGCAGAAGATAGCACAGCTATGTGAAGGCACGACCAGACCAAAGAAAACAAGCTGACTGTTGCTCTTCAAAGATTTGAGGGCATAAAAATGAAGAGTGGCGAAACTCTAAATGAGGTTGATGAAAGAGTCACTGGCATCATAAATGAACTGAATGGTCTGGGGAAGGAATATTCTAACAGAGAGATCGCTCTGAAAGTTATGAGAGCTCTGCCAAAGGAATGGGATGTTAAGACCATTGCCATAAGGGAATCAAAAGATCTTAACAAGGTTGAACTTCATGATCTGTTTGCAGATCTTAAGGCCTATGAGTTTGAACTGATAAGCAGAGGTGAAACAGAGCCATTCATCTCTCAACCAAACAAGGCCCTGGCAGCCATTCCAGCCATTCCAGACCAGATCGCTTCAACATCAGACCGATCAGCTGAACAGATAAGTAATGATGCTATGTCATTATTTATCAAGAAATTCGGTAAATTTATGTCTAAGAATAAGAGGAACTTCAAACCCTCTCATCATTATAAATCAAGAAAAGATGATGCTGTTAACGATCAGGCTTGCTACAATTGTGGTAAGACCGAACATTTTATTGCAGATTGCACCAGACCGAAGAGAGAAGAACGGAAAGAGAAGCATCGTGATGATAGGATGAAGAAGCACTACAAAGACCGCAAGAATCATGGAAAATCCCAAAAAGTCCTAGTAGCTGAAGAAAGAAACAGCAAATGGGCTCAGACATACTCAGACTCGGAAAGCTCTGAATATTCTTCCAGCGAAAGCGAAGAAGATATTCAATGTCTCATGGCAGACGAAGAGATGAGTCAGACAGACGAGGTATATGATCTTGACTCAAATGAATTTACACGAGAAGAGCTCATGTCCGCACTGCAAGACATGGCTAATGATTATAGGATCTTAGCTGAATCATTTGAGAAAAATAAAGCTAAAGCCAGTAACCAAATAGATGAGCACAATAAACCAAGCTGCTCTGAGCAGGGTGAGTACAATAGTCTAAAGATCGAGCTGAATAAGCTGAAAATCTCCTATGATCAGCTCCATGAAGAAAACAAGAGAATTAGCACACAAAATGCTAAGCTTTCTCATATATTCAAAACATGGACAAAATCCAGAACATCTTTGGAAGAATTACAAGAGGTTCAAAGAAACGTCGGTGACTTCACCGGCATAGGCTTTGACACCAAAGATGAGTCTGAGCTGTTGCTAGTAAAGAACCAAGTCAAACAAATGACATTGTTAAATCCAGCACAGTATATGAGACTGAAGCACCTAAGATTAAAACAGGAGTCTCTTATGTGAATCAAAATCTGAGAAAAGGAATTGGTTATGTTGACCAAGCCAAAGAAAAGGCACCAGCAAGATTTGCGTCTATCAGACCAAATCCAAAGGTGCAAGATCGAAGGCAAGGAAGACAATACAATTACTATAATTCAAAACCGATTCAACGAAGATATAGACTACCTAATGAGAATCAAAGGTTTTCACAGCGCACACATTATCACACACAACATCAAAACAGACCAGCACACAGCACACCTTACACACACAAGCCATTGAAGCTGATACAGGTGTGGGTTCCCAAAGGGCTAATCCGTTCTGGACCCAAATAGGATTGGGTACCAACAATAATTATATTTGATGACAGGTACCGAAGAAGCTCGCATCAGACTGGTATTTGGACAGTGGGTGTTCCCGTCACATGACTGGAAACATCGAGCTGCTGTCTGAAGTCACAGAATGTACTGGACCCAAGATCATCTTCGGAGATAACTCAAAGGGTAAGACCGTGGGCAAGGGTAAGATTGTCCATGGTAACATTATTATCAATGATGTGCTGTTAGTTGAAAATATGTGCTATAATCTGATCAGCATAAGCCAACTCTGTGATAATGGTTATGATGTAGAATTTTACAAACACACTTGCACTGTTAAATCATTAGACGGTATAACCATGCTCGTAGGAATCAGGAATGGAAATACATATAAGATTAACTGGAATCATGCTCAACCTGATAATCCTACTTGCTTCATCGCTAACAATGATAATAAACATTGGCTGTGGCATAAGCGTTTGAATCATATAAACTTTAAGACCATTTCCAGCCTGTGTAAACATAGTTTAGTTATCGGTCTGCCCAAGATCGATTTTGCTAAGGATAAGATCTGCGAAGCTTGCCAAATGGGCAAACAGATCAGATCATCCTTCAAAAACAAGAATGCCAAATCCTCCTCCCGCTGTTTAGAATTATTGCATATGGACTTGTTTGGTCCTATACCAATAACAAGTTTAGGGGGAATGCGGTATACTCTTGTTGTTATTGATGATTACTCACGCTTTACATGGACTATATTTTTGAGCAGTAAAGATCAGACCGGTCCGAAGTTGATCAAGCTGCTGAAACGCACTCAGAACGAGAAATCATCCAGCATAGACAGGATTCGTAGTGACAAAGACACTGAGTTTTCAAATCAGAATCTTGAATCCTTTCTAGAAGATCATGGAATCAAGCATGAGTTTTCAGCCGCTCGAACTCCTCAACAGAATGGAGTTGCAGAACGCAGAAACAGAACGCTCAAGGAAGCAGCAAGAACAATGCTTGCTGATTCTGGAATTTCGCTAAAGTTCTGGGCAGAAGCTGTAAACACTGCTTGCTACACTCAAAATCGGTCCATGATCAACAAGAAGCTGAACCTTACCCCATATGAAATATGGACTGGTAACAGACCATCTATTTCTCACTTTCATATTTTTGGCTGCAAATGCTTCGTTCATAACAATGGTAAGAATCATCTTACAGCATTTGAAGCTAAGTCAGATAATGGAATATTTTTAGGATATTCATCAACTAGCAAAGCCTATCAAATTTTTAATAATCGAACCTTAACTGTAGAAGAATCTGTTCATGTAGTTTTTGATGAATCTTTATGTGTTGAGGGCAACAAAGAATCAATTCAAAATCAGATCGAAAAATATCCATCTCAAAGCTAACAGTGATGATGAGATTGTAGCTAACAGGTCAAGAGACAATCCACCAGAACCAGAAGTACCAGACAGACCGGATCTAGGCATTGAAACTTCTTCAGATCGAGCTGATCCGGATGTTCTTCACTCCAATGTTAAAGCAAATGCTGATCATGCTGCTACTACTCATCCGACCGGACCAGACAATCCAGAGTCAAGCTATCGATGGACTAAGAAGCATCCACCCAATCTAGTGATTGGTAGTCCCTCTGCACCGATCAGAACCAGAGGACAAATGATGGATGAATTCACACATGCTGCTTTCATCTCTACTCTGGAACCTAAGAAGATCGATGAAGCTCTAACTGATTTCAACTGGATTAAGGCCATGCAAGAAGAGCTAAATCAATTCGAACAAAATCAAGTTTGGAGTCTAACCCCCAGACCAAGCGATCTGCCTATCATTGGAACCAGATGGGTTTTCAGAAATAAGCTGGACGCAGATGGAACTGTGGTTAGAAACAAAGCCAGACTGGTGGCACAAGGATTCAGACAAGAAGAAGGAATCGACTTCGATGAATCATTTGCACCAGTCGCCAGACTTGAAGCCATCCGAATCTTTCTTGCATATGCTGCCTTTAAAGACTTCAAAGTATATCAGATGGACGTTAAGAGCGCTTTTCTTAATGGAAAGCTTCAGGAAGAAGTCTACATTGAGCAACCACCTGGATTTCAGGACCATTTGCATCCCAATCATGTGTATCTACTGAATAAAGCAGTGTATGGTCTGAAACAAGCTCCAAGAGCCTGGTATGACACTCTATCTCAATTTCTGCTGAACCATGATTTTCAGATCGGCTCAGTAGATAAAACTCTCTTTAAATTTATTAAGGGGGAACATACCCTATTAGTTCAGATTTACGTTGATGACATAATCTTTGGGTCAACTAACCCCAAATTGTGCGAGAAATTTTCTAAGTTAATGCAGGGACAGTTTGAGATGAGCATGATGGGAGAACTTTCATTCTTTTTGGGTCTCCAAGTAAAACAGCTCAACAATGGTATTTTCATCAATCAGACCAAGTATACTAAAGAGCTCCTCAAGAGATTTGGAATGGAACCATGCTCAACTGCATCAACTCCTATGAGTCCAACAATCAAGTTAGACAAAGATGAAGGGGGAACGGCCGTTGAAGTAACCATGTATAGAGGACTAATCGGATCGCTATTGTATCTTACAGCGAGCCGGCCTGATATTATGTTCTCAGTCTGTATGTGCGCCAGATTTCAGTCAGAACCAAAGCAATCACATTTTATTGCTGCCAGGCGTATTCTGAAATACTTAAAAGGATCTCAGAACGTTGGTCTTTGGTACTCCAAAGATTCGAATTTCAGCTTGATCGGATATTCCGACGCAGACTACGCTGGGTGTAAGATTGATCGTAAAAGCACCAGTGGAACATGTCAATTTCTAGGTGAAAGATTGATCTCTTGGTTCAGTAAAAAGCAGACATCGATTGCCACATCTACAGCTGAAGCAGAGTATCTCGCCGCTGGAAGCTGTTGCGCTCAAATGCTCTGGATTCAACACCAGCTCAAAGACTATGGCATCCAAGCTGTTGACTCTCCGATATTTTGCGACAACACAAGTGCAATCGCTATAACGTATAACCCAGTTTTGCACTCTCAAACAAAGCACATTGATATACGCCATCATTTTATTCGAGATCATGTTGGCAAAAAGGAAATTCGGATCGAGCACATCTCAACAGAGCAGCAAGCAGCAGACATCTTCACCAAACCGCTCCCACAGGCTAAGTTTAATTATTTTCGTCAAATTCTTGGTTTAACTGACTTATCTTAATAGTTTAGATGTTCTCTTACTTTCGCACTTAAAGATTTCTGTTGCCACAGATTGATAATACAATGTTCAGAAAGACACAGACCGGTCCGAACTTTCAGACCGATCTATGTCAATCTGATGTTATCCCATGATCTGTTTGGTCAATACATCTTTTGTACAAAAACAGCCCGGACTGATCGCATTTTAACCGCCTTAACTATCTGTTATCCTGACCGTTTATTTTTGAATTTCTTTTCATCAGTCATCGAGATAAAGACACGTGTCTTCTCTCTCCTATTTAGCGGGCTGAACATTTCATTTTATTTCACTTTTTACAAATTACCGCTATCTTTTTTCTTATTCTCTCACTCTCCCAAATCTTCGCACTCGCTTATCTTCACTCCAATGGCTACCATTACTCACAACTCTCTCTCCGTTGAGTTCAATGATATTTACAGGGCAGAAGATGCAGAGATGGTGTCTATCTTCCAAGCTTTGGAATCTTCTGGTCTGAGAACCTTTCTGGAATGCGGCACAGTTGTTTATGAATCAGAAATCCGCGAACTATTCGCCAATGCCGTCTCCAAGAAGACATCCATATCTACTACTGTCAAGGGCAAATCATTTGAGATCTCGCCGATGACGCTGGCCAAAACCTTTGGCCTCCCCAATTCCGGACTGACGGAATTTGGACAGATTCCTCAAGCGTCACTCTCAGATCTTCAAGGGAAGATATCTATTTTTGGCCACCGCCTGCAACCATCGTTTAAGAAGAAGGAAATGCTCTTTCATTTCCAGGTGCTGTGCGAAATCGTTGGCAAACCTCTGTTGGGCAAAGCAGGAAGTTTTGACACTGTAACCGCAGAGAAGTTCAGGGCTATGGCGGCTATAATATCCGGACAGAAGATGAACTGGTCCGTGATTCTGTTTGGAGTTCTGATGGAAACGGTGATTGCATCCAAGCAGGCCGTATGCTTTGCTGTTCCTCTCAGCAAGCTACTGGAGTCCTTAGACATCGAGCTGGGAAACCAGTCCGCTCTCAGTCCTTTAAGATTCTCAACTCCAAAGGGCTCGCACTGCTGAAGTCCAAGAGTGCTCCGCCTACTCCTGCCACTCTGGCTGCAGTCAAGACTGAGAAGGGCGAAGAACAAGCTGTTGCGCGCAAACCTCACGTCAAGCGCAAACTGACCATCCAGACTGATTCGGAAGAAACTCAGTCTGCTCCATCGCCTCCAACCAAGCCACTTCCAAAGAAGCCCAGAACCCAGATTACCAAACCAATCAAAACTCTACCCCTACCCATTTTGCCACCAACTAAAGTCACCCCTGCACCCCAATCTTCAAAACAAATTTCAACCACTTCAACCCCTGCACCCCAAGTCACTATCCGAGTCCCCTCTACCATTCCCGTGGTGAAAGGGATTGTTATCACTGAATTGGGCGACTATACCCAATCAGGGATCAAGTCCCCTTCCTCCACCGGCAAGGGAAAAGCCATTCTCTCCGAACCAATCTCCTCTAAACCCAAATCGGCAGCGCAGACAGCCATCGACATTGCTATGGAGGATGTTGATGAGAAGGTGAAGGCACTCATTGTGGTTTTTGATGAGTACGTCGAGTACCGGACTGTCAACCACATTGAGATGTTCTTTGGAAAGCTGAACAGACTGAAGAAGATGGAAGAGGAAGTTCTCAAAGGAACAGAAACCAATGATGTTCGGATTGCCGTGCAGCGCAAAGACCTATTTACAGCAAATCAAAGATTCAGTCTGGCCACTCTGCTCCTAGCTACTAAGAAAGAGAACTTTGATCCGATTGTTCCAACTGCCAGAGATGATGGGCCGTTATTGCTCAATTAGAGATGGATGTTCATGCTCTTCACTTAGCTGTCCGTTTTCAACGACAGAAGCTCAGTGTATCCACTCCCACAACCAGCCCGGATCATCCCTCTGCAAGCAAGACTCTGGCAGAACCTTTCGTTGAGGTTATTCATTCTGATGCAGCAGAACAGACAGCCAACCCAGCAGCGGATCAGACTGCAGAGCAAATACCAGATCAGACTGCAGAGCAAATACCAGACCAGACAGCGGAGTAGCCATTGCCTAATGCTCCGTCTGCGACAGATGATGAACCCTTGAATGTCTTGTTGGACTCTCCAACAACATCTATTCCTTTGGGGTCATCAGTCTCCCTCGTTCAAATCAGTCCAACAGCAGAACTGGCAACAGTTGGTGCTCCAGAATTCGTCGATCCGGATCTGGTGGTGTCCACCGTTGTTGCAGCTCTCCAGATTGAGGAGCCCTCCAGACCAAGCACTCCTCCAATCCACTTAGATGAAGATATGGCTTTCATTCAAACATTTTCTTCGGATCTGGTCACCTTGATCCGGTCCGAAAGTCACCAAGTTGCTGTATCTTCACTTGTCCCGTTTGCTGAAGACGATGAACATGCCTTGTCCTCATCAGATCACTCTCCCAGCCGACTATCTGATGCACCTCCATCTCTGGCAAGGACCCTTCAGCACTTATCTGACAATTGCCTGTCTCTCTCTCAGCGTGTTCTAGAGGTTCATCAAGGCCAGCAGGTTACATCTCTGGACTTTGATTCCTTTAAAGAGAAGATGACAGCCAGTATCGGCAGCCTTCAGCGAGGCATAAATGATCTGTTTTCTCAGCAAGCCACTTGTGACATCCCCGAAATGGTTAATTGCTAATTGGTGCATTAATTGTGATTACATGATTAATTATGTGGTAATTGATTATGTGTTGGGATTTATTTACCTTATGTGGAAATGCATGGTCATGTGGATAGGATGACCCGGGGTTGCATTTTAGGGTGCATGTGGTGCATGTTGGGTAAATATTATTGGAAGCATGATTTATTTGCATTGGTTAGCAATTTATGAGGAATCATGTGTTAAATTGATATTTGGTGCATTTTGAGTAAATGCTTTGAAAAATATCATGTTGGGGTGTTTTATACACCATGGAATTATTTTGGTATCATTTTAAATAAACTCACCTTTTAATACTCAACCCCACTCCTTCAACCTCACTCTTACTTTACCAAATATCACACCCAAACCCTTCCCTTTTTCCTTATTTTCGAGTTCCACCTTTGAGGTGAAGAGGAGTCCTTACAAACTTTGATTTGTGGAAGATTGTTGGGTGATTTGAGATCCCCAAGAGGTATGGGTACCTCATGGTTTATTTTTGTAAGGTTTTGTTTAAGTTTGGGTTGGTTTTGAAGGGTTTAAAATGGGTTGTGTTGGGTGTTGTTAAAATGGGTTGTGTTGGGTGTTGTGATTTTGGTAGTGTTTTGGTTGGATGTTGTTTATTTGAGTTTATGTTGATGTTTATGGGTGGTTTTGAGTTATTGGGTTTGATTTATGTTGGGGTATGTGGGTGTGTATGAGAAGGGGTTGAAGATGGGTGAATAGTGCCCAAATCCCGCTTGACCACAGCTCGGCGATCGATCGGCGATTTTCTCGCGATCGATCGCGAGCATCAGGGCTGAGGCAGTGAGCCTCAGCGATCGATCGCGAGCTTGGCGCGATCGATCGGCGAGGCCGTGATCGATCGGCGCTAGCTCCGCGATCGATCGCGGATTGTGCAATTTTGTTGCCCGAGACAGTGTGTTCTCGCGATCGATCGGGGCTTGATGGCGATCGACCGCGAGACACCAAAAATGGTGTTTTTGGGTGTTTTTGTGGGATTTTTGGTATTGGACTATTATTGGGTTCTAATATTGGTATTTGTGAATATGTAGAACCAACCCAGGTGGCAACGCAGCCAAGGAATTGAGGTCCAATCACATTCCACATTTTGGAAAGGTACGTAGTGGACGTACGGGCACCCAACGGTAACATGTATTTTATATGCTCATTGTTTATGCATTGTGGATGCGAGTATATATGTGGTATTGCATTGTGGATGCATATACATGTTGATTTATGCCATATGAGGTATTGCATTGTGGATGCATATACATGGTAATTTATGCATATTGATGTTAGATGCATATTATGATTATTGGATGCACATCCCATGAGTCGTGGTCATCCTTTGATGATTTTAATGCTTGCCGCTTTTTGTATTGGTTCCGCTAAATGTGAAGCGAGGGGTGGGAGCGCCGCATGTCACATTTGAGCGTGGTTGTCATATGGGGCGAGGAAAGGGTATTTGCCGCTCTCTGTGAAGCGAGGGGTGGGAGCGCCGCATGTCCATTGTAGCGAGGTTATCCTATGCCGCCCATATGAATATAAGCGAGGGGCATTAAAATACACTGTGATGGACAGACTAGGGAATGGTGACCAATATGTGGTACAGTTGAGATGGTATATGATGTCATGACATGTTTTGGCCATTAAAAATAATCTGTTGATTATACTCATGAGTTATGGTACATGGACAACCAAACGGGAAGCGTTTGAAATGCATGGAAAAACAGGAAGTGTTTTATATTGATTATGCATTTACGCTTTAGCTTCATATTGTGTTGAATATGAATGATTATTATTGCTCATGTTTGGGGGATTGTCCTTGTAGGTACCTTTTTGGCATGATAGAAGGGCTTGAACGGGTTGAGACAGTGAGCTTCAAGAGCATCTTTGGTAGATGAAAGGACAGGATTATTTTTGATAGTATCTACTCTAGGAGTAGTATAAAACTATAGTTGAACATTCATTGATTGGAATGTAATTAATCCTTTTTGGTAGTCCTTATTTTGGCATGTAAAGGCTTAAGCTCATAGACTCAACTTGTTTACTCTACTCTGATCATTTATTTAGCTCTATTATGCCTTTATTCCGCACTTAAGGATTAGGGTCCTTACATTAGTGGTATCAGAGCAGTGGTTAGAGAACCCGGGAACGAGTGAAGGGTAGCCTTAGCATGGTTGGCTAGGTGCTTACATTTGGAGCATGTTTATGCATGTGGTGCATATTATTGTATATCCTGTTATACTAACATGCTTATATCACTCCTGTTATCTAACGACATGATATATATATTGCTTTGGATTGTTGTTAACATTTGTGTTACAGCATGGCTGCTAATGAGGAAGTCGGGGATGTTGGGAGTGTAAATGCGAGTATTGGACAGGCTAATCCTCTACCTCCACCGGCTGTAGGAATGGAACCAGTGGTCCAGTTATTGCTACCGGGTGAGATTAGCTTGACGCAGTTTCTGTCTTATCATCCGCCCCGGTTTGAGGGGACAGAGTCCGGAGAAGAGGCTGAAGAGTGGTTAGAAAGACTTGAGCAGATCTTTGTATCGGCTCCATGTGCTGTGACTGCTTGGCTGAGGCTGGCGGAGTTCCAGTTGGCTAAGAAACCATTGATGTGGTGGAGGAGCACAGTGATGGAGATGAGAGCACTGGGTGCTGTGATTGACTGGACGCTCTTCAGGACCAGGTTCTTGAACCGATACTTCTCCGCGGCAGCAAGGCAGACAAAAGAGGATGAATTTGCAAGTCTGAGGCAGGGGAACATGACAGTGGCAGACTATGCCACACAGTACTCATCACTACTGAGGTATGTCCCCCATATTGCCTCTGATGGACGTGCCAAGATGAGAAATTTCATGAAAGGACTGCGACCGGAGCTCTATGACCGGGTTATCATCAATAACCCAACTTCATTTGATGATGCTCTCACAAGAGCGGAGCTTGCTGAGCTAGGAGTGGGAGCTTATGCCATGCCACCACCGGTACCGCAACAGAGGCAGACTAGTGACAGTTTGAGGCCTCGGGGTGAGCCATTTAAACCCCGTGGTGCCTCCTCATCTTCGAGGTATGGTGGAAAGAAATACTTTGGCCAGAAACAGGATGGCAAGAAAGGAAATTGGTCGGCCAATCGAGGATCTTCACAAGGGAAGAGGCCGGGAGAGCCTAAGTGCAACAATTGTGGAGGGCCGCATTCTTCAAATAAGTGTCCTGCATGTTATGTATGTGGCAAGATGGGCCACATTGCTCGGTATTGTCCCACCAGGGGAGGCCAGTCAGAGTATCAGGGCAACAGGCCAAGGTTTGAGGACAGGACAGTGCAGCAAAGGCAGCAATTTGGGCCTCGTCCATCGGGAGGTCAGACAGTGGGACCACCCCAGGGACAAGTATATGCACTGACCAGGGAGCAGGCTCAGGCAGCTCCAGAGGAGGTGATTGCCGGTACGTGTCATTTATTTACGTACCCTGCTTTTGTTTTGATAGATACAGGTGCCTCCCATTCCTTTGTGTCTGTGGGATTTGTGGAAAGACACCATATGCGCACGTCTTCTTTGCCCACGCCTCTATTGGTCTCGACACCCACCGGAAGAAATGTTGTTGCTGATCAGTTTATGGCAGACTGCCTCATTTATTTTGAGGGCAACGAGTTGAGATCAGACTTGATTGTGCTGGGTATGTCAGACTTTGACTGCATCTTGGGAATTGATGTTCTGAACAAATATCAGGCAGTGGTAGATTGCCGGCAGAGAACAGTGAAGTTCAGACCTGAGTTGGGCAGCCAGTGGACTTTCTTTGGCAACGGGTCTCGTGCGAAGATTCCGTTGATTTCAGCGATCAAGATGTCTCAGCTGTTGGAACGTGGGCACACGGGCTATCTTATTTATGCCGTGGACACGTCTGGAAAGAGTAAAGAACTGAGGGTTGAGGATGTACCAGTTGTGGCAGAATTTGCTGATGTATTTCCAGAAGAGATCCCAGGATTTCCACCGGCCAGGGAAGTTGAATTTGGGATCGAGTTGTTGCCAGGGACGTCCGCTATCTCTCGTGCACCTTATAGGATGGCACCGGCAGAGTTGAGAGAGTTGAAGGAACAGTTGCAGGATCTCCTTGACAAGGGTTATATACGCCCGAGCGTGTCGCCATGGGGCGCACCAGTCCTCTTTGTGAAGAAGAAGGACGGTTCGATGCGGCTGTGCATCGATTACCGGCAGCTGAATAAGGCTACAGTGAAGAACAAGTATCCTCTCCCAAGGATTGACGACTTGTTTGATCAGTTGCAAGGTACCAGGGTGTATAGCAAGATTGATTTGAGATCCGGGTATCATCAGATTCGGGTCAGAGAGGAGATGTGCAAAAGACAGCGTTCCGGACTCGATACGGGCATTATGAGTTCTTAGTAATGCCGTTCGGTGTGACGAACGCCCCGGCCGTCTTTATGAGTCTGATGAACAGAGTGTTTCAGCCGTATCTTGATCAGTTCGTCATCGTGTTTATTGACGATATTCTTATCTACTCCCGGAGTGAGGAAGATCATGTGAAACACTTGAGGACAGTGCTTCAGATTCTCAGAGAGCATCAGTTGTATGCTAAGCTCAGTAAGTGCGAGTTTTGGCTGAGCAGTGTAGTGTTTCTGGGGCATGTCATTTCGAGCAGCGGGATATCAGTGGACCCGAAGAAGATTGAGGCTGTGATGGAGTGGGCTGCCCCCACTTCTGTGCCCGAGATTCGGAGTTTCCTTGGTTTGGCCGGGTATTATCGGCGCTTTGTTGAGGGCTTTTCGAAGATTGCCAAGCCGCTGACTCAGTTGACTCAGAAGGGTGTGCCTTTCTTTTGGTCAGAAGCTTGTGAGGAGAGCTTCCAAGAGTTGAAGCACCGGTTGACGACAGCGCCAGTGTTGGTGATCCCGACGGAGAACTCCAGATTTGTTCTGTATACTGATGCATCACTACAGGGCCTTGGATGTGTTCTGATGCAAGATAAGCATGTGGTAGCTTATGCATCGAGGCAGTTGAAGCCGCATGAGACCCGATATCCAGTTCATGACTTGGAATTGGCGGCTATCATCTTCGCCCTGAAGATCTGGAGGCATTATTTGTATGGTACGTCGTTTACCATCTACACGGATCACAAGAGCCTCAAGTTTCTATTTACTCAGGCGGAGCTGAACATGAGACAGAGGAGATGGATGGACCTACTCAAGGATTATGACTGCGAGATAGAGTACCATCCGGGGAAAGCCAATTTGACAGCAGACGCTTTGAGCCGGAAAGTGAGGAGTTCTGCTGAGGACGTCATCCATTTGTCGGCTATGATGACCTCCTATTGTCATCTCGGCTATGATTTTGATATAGATGCATCACCAGTGTATGTCTCTACCTTATTAGCTGAGCCAGATATTTATGAGAACATCAGGAGAGCTCAGAGGGCAGATGCTGAGGTTCAGAGATGGTTGTCTATAGTGCATCTTGGTCAGCCGACGAAGTTCAGAGTGGCCGACGACGGATCTTTGAGATTGGGTAACCGCTGGGTAGTTCCGAGTACGCCGGAGTTGCGTAAGGGGATCTTGGAGCGAGCTCACAGTAGTAGACTTAGCATCCACCCAGGCGGGAAGAAGATGTACAGAGATCTGCGTGGTCAGTTTTGGTGGAAGAGAATGAAGTCTGATGTCGTCGCTTTTGTGAAGAGGTGTCTGATCTGTCAGCAGGTTAAGGCAGAGAGGCAGAGACCTGGCGGCGAATTGAGAAGCTTGGAGATCCCGAAGTGGAAGTGGGAGCACATTTCCATGGACTTCGTGACTCATTTGCCGAAGAGTGCTTCAGGCTTCGATGCTATTTGGGTGATTGTGGACAGATTGACCAAGGTAGCCCACTTTATCCCTTATAGCATGACATTTACATTCTTGAGGATGGCGCAGTTATATTTTAGAGATGTGGTGAGATTGCATGGGATCCCCGTTTCTATTGTGTCAGATCGAGATCCGCGATTCACATCTCATTTTTGGGAAGGCCTTCAGTCAGCTTTGGGAACTGAGGTCAGATTGAGCACTGCTTATCATCCTCAGACGGATGGCCAGACCGAGCGCACTATTCAGACGCTCGAGGACATGTTAAGAGCTTGTGTATTGGAGTTTGATGCCTCTTGGCAGGATTCAGTGCCTTTGGTAGAGTTTTCGTATAACAATAGCTACCAGGCAAGTATTCAGATGGCTCCGTTTGAAGCTCTTTATGGCAGACGATGTAGATCGCCCTTGTGTTGGGACGATTTGGACAGTAGATCAGTCGGAGGGCCTGAGTTGATCCGGGAAATGGAAGAGAAGGTAAAGACTATAAGGCAGAAAATGAAAGCAGCCCAAGACAGACAGGCAGCTTATGCAAATAAACGGCGGAGACCGTTAGAGTTTCAGTTGGGAGATAAGGTCTTTTTGAAGATCTCGCCTTTCAGAGGCGTTGTGCGGTTTGGGATGCGCGGGAAACTGTCTCCGAGGTTTGTGGGACCGTACGAGATTTTGCAGCGCATTGGCACATTGGCTTACCGACTGGCTTTGCCGCCTTCTTTATCTGGGATACATGATGTGTTTCATGTATCTATGCTGCGGAAGTATGAGCCGGATCCGTCTCACGTGTTACAGCCTTCCGAAGTTCAGTTAGAGTCAGATGTATCTTATGTGGAACGGCCTGTTAGAATTCTGGACAGAGCAGACCGTAGACTTCGGAACAAAGTGATACCGATGATCAAAGTTCAGTGGGATCGCAGGGGTGTCGAGGAGGCTACGTGGGAGACGGAGCAGCATATGGTGCAGCACTACCCGGAACTATTCTCTGGTATGAGTTTATGTTTAGTTTCTGTTGGGGTAAGTGCGTGTGATTTCGGGGACGAAATCTTATAAGTAGGGGAGTATTGTGACATCCCCGAAATGGTTAATTGCTAATTGGTGCATTAATTGTGATTACATGATTAATTATGTGGTAATTGATTATGTGTTGGGATTTATTTACCTTATGTGGAAATGCATGGTCATGTGGATAGGATGACCCGGGGTTGCATTTTAGGGTGCATGTGGTGCATGTTGGGTAAATATTATTGGAAGCATGATTTATTTGCATTGGTTAGCAATTTATGAGGAATCATGTGTTAAATTGATATTTGGTGCATTTTGAGTAAATGCTTTGAAAAATATCATGTTGGGGTGTTTTATACACCATGGAATTATTTTGGTATCATTTTAAATAAACTCACCTTTTAATACTCAACCCCACTCCTTCAACCTCACTCTTACTTTACCAAATATCACACCCAAACCCTTCCCTTTTTCCTTATTTTCGAGTTCCACCTTTGAGGTGAAGAGGAGTCCTTACAAACTTTGATTTGTGGAAGATTGTTGGGTGATTTGAGATCCCCAAGAGGTATGGGTACCTCATGGTTTATTTTTGTAAGGTTTTGTTTAAGTTTGGGTTGGTTTTGAAGGGTTTAAAATGGGTTGTGTTGGGTGTTGTTAAAATGGGTTGTGTTGGGTGTTGTGATTTTGGTAGTGTTTTGGTTGGATGTTGTTTATTTGAGTTTATGTTGATGTTTATGGGTGGTTTTGAGTTATTGGGTTTGATTTATGTTGGGGTATGTGGGTGTGTATGAGAAGGGGTTGAAGATGGGTGAATAGTGCCCAAATCCCGCTTGACCACAGCTCGGCGATCCGATCGGCGATTTTCTCGCGATCGATCGCGAGCATCAGGGCTGAGGCAGTGAGCCTCAGCGATCGATCGCGAGCTTGGCGCGATCGATCGGCGAGGCCGCGATCGATCGGCGCTAGCTCCGCGATCGATCGCGGATTGTGCAATTTTGTTGCCCGAGACAGTGTGTTCTCGCGATCGATCGGGGCTTGATGGCGATCGATCGCGAGACACCAAAAATGGTGTTTTTGGGTGTTTTTGTGGGATTTTTGGTATTGGACTATTATTGGGTTCTAATATTGGTATTTGTGAATATGTAGAACCAACCCAGGTGGCAACGCAGCCAAGGAATTGAGGTCCAATCACATTCCACATTTTGGAAAGGTACGTAGTGGACGTACGGGCACCCAACGGTAACATGTATTTTATATGCTCATTGTTTATGCATTGTGGATGCGAGTATATATGTGGTATTGCATTGTGGATGCATATACATGTTGATTTATGCCATATGAGGTATTGCATTGTGGATGCATATACATGGTAATTTATGCATATTGATGTTAGATGCATATTATGATTATTGGATGCACATCCCATGAGTCGTGGTCATCCTTTGATGATTTTAATGCTTGCCGCTTTTTGTATTGGTTCCGCTAAATGTGAAGCGAGGGGTGGGAGCGCCGCATGTCACATTTGAGCGTGGTTGTCATATGGGGCGAGGAAAGGGTATTTGCCGCTCTCTGTGAAGCGAGGGGTGGGAGCGCCGCATGTCCATTGTAGCGAGGTTATCCTATGCCGCCCATATGAATATAAGCGAGGGGCATTAAAATACACTGTGATGGACAGACTAGGGAATGGTGACCAATATGTGGTACAGTTGAGATGGTATATGATGTCATGACATGTTTTGGCCATTAAAAATAATCTGTTGATTATACTCATGAGTTATGGTACAGGGACAACCAAACGGGAAGCGTTTGAAATGCATGGAAAAACAGGAAGTGTTTTATATTGATTATGCATTTACGCTTTAGCTTCATATTGTGTTGAATATGAATGATTATTATTGCTCATGTTTGGGGGATTGTCCTTGTAGGTACCTTTTTGGCATGATAGAAGGGCTTGAACGGGTTGAGACAGTGAGCTTCAAGAGCATCTTTGGTAGATGAAAGGACAGGATTATTTTTGATAGTATCTACTCTAGGAGTAGTATAAAACTATAGTTGAACATTCATTGATTGGAATGTAATTAATCCTTTTTGGTAGTCCTTATTTTGGCATGTAAAGGCTTAAGCTCATAGACTCAACTTGTTTACTCTACTCTGATCATTTATTTAGCTCTATTATGCCTTTATTCCGCACTTAAGGATTAGGGTCCTTACACCACTTATAAGAACAGCCTGAGAAAAGAGCAGATCGAGCTGGCCACTGAAGTCAGAGCATCTGTTGCCAATTCCCTCCGCGCTCAAGACGTTCGTCTTGACGCTATCAGCGCGCAGCTCGCACAAGTTGTTGATTTTCTTCAAGAGATTGCTGCTGACAAAAAGGGGGAAAAGAAGAATGACTTCAAGCCGCCTCCAACTTCAAGAAGATAGCAGTCTCGTTGATTAAATTTTTAGACTGACTGTATGCGAGATTTGTTTCATCAATAAAAATCCTTCTTTATTAAGTCCTTGTTCATTTATTTTGAACTTTAATAAAGGCTTAATCGATCCAACTTAATAATGTTCATTTATTTTGAACAAAAAGAAAGTAATCGATCCGAAAGTTTTCGCTTTAGAGTTCTTATCAGACTGGTTAAAAAGACTTAGAAGCTAGGTTTTGTCATCATCAAAAAGGGGGAATTTGTTAGTTCCGGATCTTATCGATGAGATTTTAAAGATGACAAAACATATCAGACCGGATCGAGTGAAATCAGACTGACCAGAACGATCGCTCAAAACAGATCAAGCTGATAAGATGACAAAGCATATCAGACTGGATCGAGGGTAATCAGACTGACCAGATCAATAGCTCAAAACTGAACAAGCTGATAAGGCATATTATATACCAGACCGGATCGATGGATTTCAGACTGACTAGATCGATGCTTCAGATCGATCTCAATCTTTATCAGATCAGAGCAGTCAAGGATACATAAAGAATGTCTCCTCAGTCCGAATCATTACGGCTATATATTGTAGCATTTAATGTTGTATTAATGCTACAAAGGACCAAAGACTGAAGATTGCCATAAAAGTTAAGAAGACAAAGAAGAGCTTACCTGACAGTCGCCGAAAGTATGAACCAGAACGGCAAGTATCCTGAAGAAGAAGACTGAAGCCTACTCAGAGTTTAAGCAGAGTCAAAGTTGCACTTTAAGGGAAATAATGTCGTTGGTACATACAACTATAAAAGGATGCAACAAAGGGAATATAACGACTCTTGCTGATCAATTGAAAAACACACAAGAAAGCAAAAATAGCCCAAGCTTACAAGCTCAGAAGCTCTCGAGCTGAAATCATTCTTAAGCACGTTTACTTTGTAACATTTGATCATTTAGGATCACTGTGCGCATCTTGTGTTTTCTGTGTTGAAAAATAGAAGTGAGAAACATATTGTAACTGTCAGACAAAGTGTGTCTGAGCAGATCGAGTGACTAGGAGTTTCAGATTGGTAGTGAGGTAAATCCAGTCTGAATCGGGTTTGTACAACAGGATTGTATAAATCAAAGTCTTCTAGTGTGAGGGCCCAATCCTAATAATGTGATTAATTATCACACAATGATAATTATAGCGTAAACAGCGGAAGATTTGTTTAATATATATTAACACGTGGCCCTAAAAATTTCGGCATGACCTCGTCGCACGAGGAACATACCACCAACCCAAATCATCATCTACTGAAAATATACAAATACCACCAGTTTCATATCCAGCATACACCAATCAAATTGCTAAACAGATATCCACACTGTGTGAAATAAACTAAAATACATAAACTCCTCACACACCACAGGGATAAACCCCTGGTCACATATACATATAATACTGGGATAAACAAAAGAATAAACCTCTCAAGTGTGGCTTCCACCAGACATGCCCTCTCTGGGTCCTAGCCACCAGTAGAACCTGCCATTGTCCACACACAAAGACAACAACAGCCCCCCTTGGGGGTGAGCAAAAGCTCAATATGGAACTATCATGGAATATACGTCATGTATCTATAAAATGTGATATATGATGCAATACAATGCAATGCGATGCATGCCATGTCATGTCATGTCGGTATCATATCGTACACCCATCCACTGGGTATATCTGAATCAATAAACGAAAGTCCAACCATATCAGAATAGCTCGAGCCTGTCAAGCCTATAGGGTATCCAGACGGATGGACGTCGGCAAAGCGCCACCAACCCCAGGTCCTGACATCACATAATCATATAGGGATATCCAGACGGATGACATCAGCAAGGTGCCACCAATCCCCGTCTCAACAAATCATACCAATCAAAGGGGACCACGATTCCCTATGCCTATCGGGCCATGTAATGCCAACATAGTATCGCAGTACCAATCCCCAATGTTCGATATCAGAATCCAAGAAATATCAGGGTATTCAAGGATAATAGCTCAACGTGTATGTCATGCATCGATGTATGTATAAAAATGATGTGTGTTAACAAAATATTTATTTTCATACACCGATGTTCCAATCATGCATGCTATGAATGCCACATAATTTAAATAAAATCACGTAGCCATATAATCTCACGTAATTCACAGACTTCAACAACAAATCATATATCAAATGATACAGATACCTGTCGTATGTTACACGATCGCAACATACCTTTCTTTCTCGATCTACAAGGGTACTTGAGCTTGTAGGGTCGAAGTAGTCACTGTATATCAATAGAAATTCACAATTCAATAAACCAATCATTCAAAATGGGTTATCAATTTTAGTCACAGCTTAACCAATTTAGGGTAATTAAATTGATGCGATTACATTATAATTTAATTTGCTAAATTATTTTTCACCAATTCAAATAATTATTCAACAATTATAGTCCAAATTAACTGGTAATAATCGAAGCAAAGTCGAAAAATCGAGCATCGAGTTTTACCCAATTTTCGCACACAGTACACGCACGCTTTTCAGCCGATTCCGGCGAGCTCCGGCGACGGTAGAGGCGGCGACCGGTATAGAAAGTTTCGTCCAGGTGAGGGGAAGAGATTCAGTGCCTTGGTGTCGTCCAATTCGTAGTAGATTCGAAGAAATCGAACCAAAAGTGCAGAAACCCTCACTGTCGCGACTTCGTTCGTTTCAGACCAAATCGAACAACTTTTCGAACACCATATTTCAATTATTTGGTATGGAAAGAAGCGCCTCTGAGTAAGGAACACGGTGGTATATCGTTCTCGTCTAGAGGTGGTCGGACGGCGGCGAACGGAGCGGATAAGTACAAGGTGGTCGGTGAATCGCACGAGCAGTGTGTGTTTTCGCACCTTTTAGTAGGTGTCCGCGATTCATCGTGTGTTTTTGCACGTTTTGTTATGTGTTTTACACCCTACACCAATATATATTCATTCCCGACCAATTATGAACATCGGGGTGTCACCGGTGTACTGGTGCATGTATATCACATGTACCGTCCACACCTGACTACGTGTCCTTCTTTGAATCACAAAAATGAAATCTTTCGATTTAATACAAATTTTATATTTATTAAATCATTTTAATAAAATTTCGGTGTTAATCCGAATATTCCAAAAATATATTTTTCATTCATCATGTTCTGACCCGACTGTCAATTGACATATACAAGATCAATTTCCACTCTCATTAATTAGATTATATTCTCGTTAATTAATTTCTAACTAATTAACATAATAATGTACAAATTGTACTTCATTCTCATTATCAAATATCGGGACATCACATTTACAAAATGTTAAGTATAATATCGAGCTATTATCAAAGCTAATATTCATCATGTTTATTCTCAACCATTTGATTAACATAAAATAAATCACATAAATGTTGAGAAACTAAACCTGATTTCCGATAATACGGTACGAGGGCCTTACATTTCTCCCCCACTTAAAATATTTCGTCCTCGAAATATCCCAAGTGCAGATCATAAACCATTCACCAATTACAGTACATGTCAAGACTATAATCGCAAAAACATCAACTTCATAAACTCAATTCATTTAGCATTAAGCTGAATCAAAATCAATGACTAGTTTATTTATCTTATAACAATGGAAGAGAATGGTTATAAGAAACCATCTTTTCAATTTAGAACACAAAATTAATTCTTCAGTGCAGAACGTTGAATAATTAAATTCAACATCATCAGATTGAAGAATACTTATCAAGTCATGTTTCTAATTCCTCAATATTGAGGTACGAAACACATTACAAACAATAAAAATAAAATCTTACAAAACTCAACATACCTTTAACACGAGAGATTTTTGAAAAGGATTAAATCACCATGTTGCCATTTCAGAAGTGTCCACGCTTATTCTTATAACTAGCTTACTGAGTCTGGGCAGTTTTCCATCATTTGAGCATCCACCGAATCTTATTATTCACTTCTTGTATTCCACCAATATTGTTTACCCATTGATTCCTCGAAGATAGATATCTTGCAAAAGTCTTAAGGATTCGAAAAATATATATACAATATATAGTTAAACATATACTCAACTCAAATGTCTTCTGAAATGAATACCAGAATTTCAAAATAAAACCAAACTTTTACTCAGACATAATCGAGAAAATAAAATACTCTCGACAGTCTTCAATTACGTTAAATAATATACGCAGTGTGATTGTCAGTTTACAAATACTCTGTAGTCCTTGCAATCTAGAATATCTGTTTTGTATTCTACAATGTTGCCAAAGTTTAAAACTAAACCCTGGGTACTAAACAAATACACGCAAGACAGATTACTGTTTATAGGTCATACATTAGAAACAAAATAAGTATATTACAATTCTAGAGTCTCATGACCATCAATTGATGACTTTTTAATAAAATCTAGAATCAGATAAATATCTTGAAGATAATAATTCATATGATTCTATAACCACAGTAGTGTCTCGTTGAGCCTTTGATACAAGAGATCAATTTAGGCTGAATAGTCATATTAATACATTAACAAAATTTAGAAATAACATATTTAATCCAATGTATAAATATTCACGTTTACCTTGGTGATTCAAACAACAGAAAATAAATTCTTTCGGAAATCTATCCACATGTGTTGCCTTATATTGAGATCAGATTGACAGAACAAGTATTTCAAGCTCTCGTGGTCCGAATAAATAACAAATGTTTCCCCGTACAAATTCAAATCTTTAAAGCAAAAACAATTGTTGCCAATTGCCAAATCAGATACGGGGTATCGATTTTCTCAAGATTAAAGTTGGCGAGACACAACCTAAACCATTTTAAAAAAAAACACATCTGTATAAATCACATATCCTCTGGCCAGAAGGAATAGTAAGTACAGATGCAATGGTCAGTCTCGTCTTCAATTTACGAAAATTTTCTTTACACTCACCTGACCAAATACAATTTTAAAGTTTTCTGTGTCAGCTGAGTATTAGGTTTAGCAATTTTAAACAAACTTTTCGATAAAACAACTTTAAGAATCCCGCTAAACCCATGGATATCGGACCTCAAGAACATTAGTAGGTCTCAACCAGTTTAACACTGCTTTAACCTTAGTTGGAGCAACAGGAATACCATGTCAAGCAATGACGTGGCACAAGAGTATCACTTTGTTCATCCAAAATTTTCATTTGGATAGTTTGGCATATCTCATCACTTCTTCATAGGAAACTGAAATTTTAATTTCAGATATCCTACAAGTACTAATTCTTTTATCGCATGATTACAAGGTTACCATTCAGTGCAATCCAACTGCAGATTGGACAGCTGATTAGACACATTTCGTACATAGAATCTGAAATATTAACTTTCAGTGTTCCAACACATCATATTTTCATCTTGGAAAAACCAAGAGCTCATTAATAGGAACAAGCACAATCAAATCAAGGAATTTTTTTTTTTTTTTTTTTTAAACACTTGACTCATCGAATCCATGAAAATATCAAAAATTAAAAGACTCATATGGCTTAACCATATATCGAGCTTATAAGATAGTTATCGCCACATCTTGGCTTTGGATTGACACCTGATACTACTCAGAGTGCAGATCCATTAGCATACGTAAAGAACTGCAATTCGTAGTCATACAAAATATCCTACTAATGTCGACTCATTCAAGTCGAATCATGTTATGTACATAAAAAGCTTTGAAATAGTCATGATTCCCAAATAGATATTCTTATTCATCTCTCTGGAAATATATGCAGGAATCTTTCCCAAAAACCTTACCACAAATGCATGGAGTCTATGCCTAGGTAATAATCGGGTCCATGCAAATTCTATTCAAATCCATAACAAAGAAAATCAGCATTCCTTGAACACGAGATCCATACACATACGTGCATAGGTCCATGTCAGTTCTGAGTATGAATTAAATAAAAGTTGCTAAAATATTGGGTCCATGCCACATCCGGGCATGTCTATGTCAACAAAAATTTAATCAACGATGTTACCATTGATTTAATTCTTTGCCCAGAGTCCAGATCACGTCGGTACAGATATACATTCGTTCTGTAATAAGTACGTGTCACACATCTGTGCTGCATCTGTATTACAACAAATTACTCATAATTTACCTTTTAGTAATCGAATTATGAAATAGCATAAACATAAAGGAATTTCAGCTTGGACAACCAGGCTATTAAATTCCACACACATATAAGCGAAGAAATCGAACTACATCATGAAAGTAATCATCCGTAGTTTCTATCATTCACCTGATAATCATATTATTATCCAAACAACAATAACATATCATAAGGATAAGGAATAAACTTTCCTTAAAAACAATTAGTACTCAACCAGATATCATTTGATCAGAGAAAATAACCTCCCCCACTTAAAAAATAAAGTGGGTGGATAAAACAAATTACCAACACCAATTTTTCCATTTTGCTCTCCTTATGATATCTCCGTAGCTGATAGGTAAGCATTTGATAACTTGTGCATACCCACCTCTAGACTTATCACGTATAGGAGACAAATCAAGACAAAACAATCAATGCACATTTTGCAACAGATAACTTGTTGCAATTCATTATTCAATTTCATTAGAATACATGAAAAATTATTTGAATGATAAAATCCCCAAGAATATTTCCAAAATTCAAAATCTAAATCGCACATAGTCGTATCTTCAAAACATATAACGATGTTTTATACGACATGTTCATTACTTTACTATTTGTAACAATGTTAAACCCATCTGTCATCTTATCAAAGCAACTTCTCACCCTTTCCAGCATTCTCAGTGCCGAAAATGTAGGTGGCTCAATCAAATCCAAGGACATTACATCACAACAAATCTCTCGTTCGACATTGTTACTTCCAATAGGTTTAGGAGCAATTACATTGCTCTAACCACATCCATTAACATCCAAGTTATATAGAATGAATACCATAAACGATACCCATACTATACATTAATTTAGTCAACAAAGTTAAAAATCATTCAGCATTTCATTGATAGTAGGTCTCAGATTACACTCTTTCCCTACCTCATACTGCCACATATAACAGTTTATTCACAATCGTATCGTATTAATATCGTGAGCGATATCACTACTACACGAAATCAACATATTCACATATCAATCTCATGTAACATCATACCAAGGCAAGCCAAGCCAAGTAAAAGCAAATAAGTCAAATAATTCAAACACAAGCGCACACATTTATTTGTGCCTATTCAAGTGTACACAAGACTCAAAATTGAGCATTCCCAGTTATGCTCTGATACCATACTGTGAGGGCCCAATCCTAATAATGTGATTAATTATCACACAATGATAATTATAGCGTAAACAGCGGAAGATTTGTTTAATATATATTAACACGTGGCCCTAAAAATTTCGGCATGACCTCGTCGCACGAGGAACATACCACCAACCCAAATCATCATCTACTGAAAATATACAAATACCACCAGTTTCATATCCAGCATACACCAATCAAATTGCTAAACAGATATCCACACTGTGTGAAATAAACTAAAATACATAAACTCCTCACACACCACAGGGATAAACCCCTGGTCACATATACATATAATACTGGGATAAACAAAAGAATAAACCTCTCAAGTGTGGCTTCCACCAGACATGCCCTCTCTGGGTCCTAGCCACCAGTAGAACCTGCCATTGTCCACACACAAAGACAACAACAGCCCCCCTTGGGGGTGAGCAAAAGCTCAATATGGAACTATCATGGAATATACGTCATGTATCTATAAAATGTGATATATGATGCAATGCAATGCAATGCGATGCATGCCATGTCATGTCATGTCGGTATCATATCGTACACCCATCCACTGGGTATATCTGAATCAATAAACGAAAGTCCAACCATATCAGAATAGCTCGAGCCTGTCAAGCCTATAGGGTATCCAGACGGATGGACGTCGGCAAAGCGCCACCAACCCCAGGTCCTGACATCACATAATCATATAGGGATATCCAGACGGATGACATTAGCAAGGTGCCACCAATCCCCGTCTCAACAAATCATACCAATCAAAGGGGACCACGATTCCCTATGCCTATCGGGCCATGTAATGCCAACATAGTATCGCAGTACCAATCCCCAATGTTCGATATCAGAATCCAAGAAATATCAGGGTATTCAAGGATAATAGCTCAACGTGTATGTCATGCATCGATGTATGTATAAAAATGATGTGTGTTAACAAAATATTTATTTTCATACACCGATGTTCCAATCATGCATGCTATGAATGCCACATAATTTAAATAAAATCACGTAGCCATATAATCTCACGTAATTCACAGACTTCAACAACAAATCATATATCAAATGATACAGATACCTGTCGTATGTTACACGATCGCAACATACCTTTCTTTCTCGATCTACAAGGGTACTTGAGCTTGTAGGGTCGAAGTAGTCACTGTATATCAATAGAAATTCACAATTCAATAAACCAATCATTCAAAATGGGTTATCAATTTTAGTCACAGCTTAACCAATTTAGGGTAATTAAATTGATGCGATTACATCATAATTTAATTTGCTAAATTATTTTTCACCAATTCAAATTATTATTCAAATAGTCCAAATTAACTGGTAATAATCGAAGCAAAGTCGAAAAATCGAGCATCGAGTTTTACCCAATTTTCGCACACAGTACACGCACGCTTTTCAGCCGATTCCGGCGAGCTCCGGCGACGGTAGAGGCGGCGACCGGTATAGAAAGTTTCGTCCAGGTGAGGGGAAGAGATTCAGTGCCTTGGTGTCGTCCAATTCGTAGTAGATTCGAAGAAATCGAACCAAAAGTGCAGAAACCCTCACTGTCGCGACTTCGTTCGTTTCAGACCAAATCGAACAACTTTTCGAACACCATATTTCAATTATTTGGTATGGAAAGAAGCGCCTCTGAGTAAGGAACACGGTGGTATATCGTTCTCGTCTAGAGGTGGTCGGACGGCGGCGAACGGAGCGGATAAGTACAAGGTGGTCGGTGAATCGCACGAGCAGTGTGTGTTTTCGCACCTTTTAGTAGGTGTCCACGATTCATTGTGTGTTTTTGCACGTTTTGTTATGTGTTTTACACCCTACACCAATATATATTCATTCCCGACCAATTATGAACATCGGGGTGTCACCGGTGTACTGTGCATGTATATCACATGTACCGTCCACACCTGACTACGTGTCCTTCTTTGAATCACAAAAATGAAATCTTTCGATTTAATACAAATTTTATATTTATTAAATCATTTTAATAAAATTTCGGTGTTAATCCGAATATTCCAAAAATATATTTTTCATTCATCATGTTCTGACCCGACTGTCAATTGACATATACAAGATCAATTTCCACTCTCATTAATTAGATTATATTCTCGTTAATTAATTTCTAACTAATTAACATAATAATGTACAAATTGTACTTCATTCTCATTATCAAATATCGGGACATCACATTTACAAAATGTTAAGTATAATATCGAGCTATTATCAAAGCTAATATTCATCATGTTTATTCTCAACCATTTGATTAACATAAAATAAATCACATAAATGTTGAGAAACTAAACCTGATTTCCGATAATACGGTACGAGGGCCTTACATCTAGTATAAACCTTCCTTAATTGGAAGAAGGGGAGACGTAGAAGGATTACACCACCTTCAAACTTCCAGAAACATATCCTGTGTATCTTATTTCTGCACTTGTTCTTTCATACTAGCCATCGAGCCGTTCTTACATATACAAGAATAGACCGTTCCGCACTTATACTTTCAGTGGTCTGTTCTGTACAAGAATTGATTAAGAAACAGATTTCTTTCACTAATCCGAAAGAAATCACAAAGGATTAATTTTTAGAAGGAGTGTTCATTCACCCCCCCCCCCCCCCCCCCCCTCTAAACACTCCGGACCAATCCTAACAGCTTATATGATGATGATGTTATAAGATGATGATATTTATAAGATGATGATGCTATAAGATGATGATGCTATAAGATGATGATGCTTATATGATGATGATGTTATAGGATGATGATATTTATAAGATGATGATGCTATAAGATGATGATGTTATAAGATGATGATGTTTATATGATGATGATGTTATAAGATGATGATATTTATAAGATGATGATGCTTATATGATGATGAAGATGATGATATTTATAAGATGATGATTTTAATCATTCATGTCAAGAATTAATGATTATATGCATGGCTATGAAACAGGGACAACCAAAGAGGGTAAATGCGATTAACCAGGAAGTATATGTTACCAATTATTTTCATGCATTTATTTATATGCCATTGCCTTATGATGTTAAGTAATGATGTACATGCTCATTATGGGTTGTTCCTGTAGGTACACTTTTGGACTGAAGGGCCTAGGGTCGGGTTGAGGCAGTGAACTAAAAGGAGCAAGATGAATATAGGATACAGGATTTTGATAGTCTCTGCTCTAGGAGTAGTGTAAATCTATAGCTTTAACATTCATTATTGAGAATGTAATTGATTAAGTTTTGAAATTTTATTTTGACCTGTAATTTTATTAGCTCAAAGCTACAACCGGAACCCTAAGGTGTTACGAATGCATGTTTAGTCCATATTACGTGTATAAGATGATGTTAAGGTAGGAAGACCCTACAGATTTTGACTGCATTATCGGCATTGATCTGTTGAGCAGATACCGAGCCGTGGTAGATTGCCGTCAGAGGATGGTACATTTTCTTTTTGATCAGGGGTTCCAGTGGACCTTTTATGGGGACGGCCCTCGTCCCAAGATTCCAGTGATCTCAGCAGTTAAGATGTCGTGGTTATTGGAACGCGGCCATACGGGCTACATTATTTATGCCGTGGACGTCTCTGGGGAAAAGGAAGAGTTAAGGATCGAGGATATACCGGTCGTGACGGAATTCATTGATGTATTCCCGGATGAGAGTCCAGGGTTTCCGCCGATCAGAGATGTGGATTTTGCCATTGAGCTACTGCCGGGGACATCAGCCATTTCTCGTGCCCCATACAGGATGGCACCGGCAGAGCTGAGAGAGCTGAAAGTACAGTTACAGGAGCTCCTCGACAAGGGATACATTCGTCCTAGTGTATCGCCTTGGGGTGCGCCAGTTTTGTTCGTAAAGAAGAAGGATGGTTCAATGCGTCTGTGCATTGACTATAGGCAACTTAATAAGGCCACTGTAAAGAACAGGTATCCGCTTCCAAGGATTGATGATCTGTTTGATCAGCTTCAGGGCACAGAGTTCTACTCAAAGATTGACTTGAGGTCAGGCTATCACCAGATAATGGTTAGAACTGATGATGTTCAAAAGACAGCCTTTCGAACTCGGTATGGGCACTATGAGTTCTTGGTAATGCCTTTCGGTGTGACAAATGCCCTTGCAGTTTTTATGAGCTTGATGAACATAGTATTTCAAGAGTACCTCGATCAGTTCGTGATCGTGTTCATTGATGACATCCTTGTCTACTCAAGGAGTGAGGAGGAACATGCCGATCATTTGAGGACGGTGCTTCAAATCCTCAGAGATCACCAGTTGTACGCCAAACTCAGCAAGTGTGAGTTTTGGCTGAGCAGTGTATCATTCTTGGGTCACATTATCTCTCGAGAGGGGATATCAGTAGATCCCAGGAAGATTGAGGCAGTTATGGATTGGTCCGCCCCTACTTCAGTTAGTGAGATTCGAAGTTTTCTTGGTTTGGCTGGCTATTACCGACGTTTCGTCGAGGGTTTCTCAAAGATCGCTAAGCCACTTACACAGCTGACTCAGAAGGGAGTCCCATTCTGTTGGTCAGAGGCTTGTGAGCAGAGTTTCCGGGAATTAAAGCACAGGCTGACTACTGCACCAGTTTTTGTGATTCCCAGGGAGAACAAAGGATTTGTTCTTTATACTGACCCATCGCTACAGGGCCTAGGATGCGTACTGATGCAGGACAGATATGTAGTGGCTTATGCTTCTAGGCAGTTGAAGCCACACGAGACGAGGTATCCAGTCCATGATTTGGAGTTAGCAGCTATAGTGTTTGCCTTGAAGATATGGCTACACTACTTATATGGTACCTCATTTACCATCTTCACTGATCACAAGAGCCTGAAGTTTTGTTTACACAGGCTGAGCTGAATATGAGGCAGAGGAGATGGATGGACCTGCTGAAGGACTATGACTGTGAAATCGAATACCATCCGGGAAAAGCAAACTTGACAGCCGACGCTTTGAGTCGGAAAGTGAGGAGCACGGCAGAGGATGTCATGTATGTATCAGCTATGATGGGCTCCTACTGTCAGTTGGGGTTTGATTATGATGTATCTTCCTCTCCGGTACAGGTGTTGACCTTGCTAGTTGAGCCGATCATTTATGAACGCATCCGGAAGGCTCTGGGGCCGACGCAGAGGTTCAGAGATGGATGTCAGTGGTTCATTCAGGTCAGCCATCGAGATTCAGAGTGGCTGAGGACGGTTCTCTGAGGCTTGGCAACAGATGGGTGGTTCCAGATACACCGGAGTTGCGACAAGGTATATTACAGCGAGCTCATTACAGCAGGATGAGTATCCACCCGGGCGGGAAAAAGATGTATAAGGATTTATGCAGCCAGTTCTGGTGGAGGCGAATGAAACAGGATGTTACCTCATTCATCAAGCGCTGCTTGATTTGTCAGCAGGTGAAGGCTGAGAGGCAGAGGTCTGGTGGTGAGCTAAGGAGTTTGGAGATACCCGAGTGGAAGTGGCAGCATGTGTCTATGGATTTCGTGACCCACTTACCGATGACTGTTTCGGGTTTTGATGCCATATGGGTAGTCGTCGACAGATTGCCTAAGAGTGCTCATTTCATTCCCTACTGTATGACCTTCACATACCTAAGGATGACTCAGTTATATATCAGAGATGTGGTGAGACTGCACGGGATCCCTGTTTCGATTGTGTCTGATCGAGATCCGCGGTTCACATCTCACTTCTCGGAGGGTCTTCAGTCAGCCCTGGGCACAGAGTTAAGGTTGAGCACATCATATCATCCCCAGACGGACGGACAGACCAAGCGTACGATACAGACGCTCGAAGATATGTTGAGGGCTTGTGTGCTGGAGTTCGACACTTCTTGGCAGGACTCAGTAGCCTTGGTGGAATTTTCTTATAATAACAGCTACCAGGCTAGCATACAGATGGCTCCATTTGAAGCCCTATATGGCAGGCGTTGAAGGTCGCCTTTGTGTTGTGATGATGTGGACCGTAAATCGGTCGGAGGACCAGAGTTGGTCCAGGATATGGAAGAAAAGTTAAAGGTCATCAAGAGAAAGATGAAGGCAGCTCAGGACAGACAGGCAGCGTATGCCAATCAGCGGCGAAGGCCGTTGGAGTTTCAGTTGGGCGACAGAGTCTTTCTGAAGATCTCACCTTTCAGATGTGTGGTACGGTTTGGGATGCGGGGAAAGTTATCCCCAAGATATGTAGGGCCGTATGAGATCTTGCAGCGTGTTGGTACTCTGGCGTACCGTTTGGCTTTACCGCCCTCTCTGTCTGTTATACACGATGTATTCCATGTGTCTATGCTGAGGAAGTACGAGCCAGATCCTTCGCATGTGTTGCAGCCTTCAGAGCTACAGTTGGAGACCGATGTTTCCTATGTGGAGCGGCCTATCAGGATTTTGGATAGGGCAGACCGCAGGCTTCGGAACAAAGTTATTCCTATGATCAAGGTTCAATGGGATCGTAGGGGTGTCGAGGAGGCCACGTGGGAGACAGAGCGACACATGGTGCAGCACTATCCAGAACTGTTCTCTGGTATGTGTTTTATGTTTTATATTATTTTGGTAAGTAAGTGTGATTTCGGGGATGAAATCTTATAAGTAGGGGAGTAATGTGATATCCCCGAAAGGTTTATGTGTAAACATGCTTTGATGTGCTAATTTTATTATGTGTTAAAGGCATGATTTAATTTGGGGTTTATGGGTTATGCTTTATGTGGTAAAAGCATGTAATTAAGTTGGGGAATTAATGTATGTGGTTGGTGTTATATTTATTTTAATGATATTGTTTAGGAGGCATGTTAGGTGTTTTTGATGATGTATTGATGTGGTAAAATTATAAAATATCAAGGAGGGATATTTTAATACATCGTATGAAATACCGGGACACAATTAAACACCGCAAGGCCACCCAACCACACCCCCCCCCCCCCCCCCCACTTGCCTGCAACCCAAGCCCCTCCCCTGTTTTCCTGGAAAGCTGTCTTGGCCAATCATGCCTTTTGTTTATCTGATTTGATCACTTTCTCCTCCTCCAAAGTCTCCTCCTTCTCTCCTAAAACTCGAACCACACTCAGACAACAGGTAGGAAGAAGAAGATCACTTTTTATTGCTCTTTTTCTTGAAGGAAAGTCGAGCCAAAAAGTGGTGAGGAATCACATATTTTTCCCAGATTTCAGTTTTTAAGTATGTATGTTCATTATAGCAGATTTGGCATGCTACTTTAAGGTTCGATGAAATCTTGTTATGCTTACTTGCATGTGATATTTATGAAGCCCCTAGCATGTTTGGTTAAGCAACTTACATGCTTTATGTGTTAGATTTTTGTTTGTGAAAAGTGTTCCTCGAAAATCTGGGTAAAGGAAGTGCCCTGTTTTAAGTTGAGTAGGGGTTTTATCATGAGGTTATGAAGCATGCTAGCTTAGGTTTCTTTAAACCTTCGATTTACGGGCTTGCATGGTGTTGTTATGAAGCTCCCAGTACTTTTCCTGGAGCATTTTGCGTGTGATATGTGAAGGATTCAATCTTGTGAAATGTAGTGTTCGAAAAATCTGGGTAGAGTAAATGCCATTTTTTTCTGGAAAAGGTTGAATGGGAGTGAACTTTATGAAGGTGTTATTATGCATGTTAGCTAGGTTTTGATCAAACCGTTGATGTGGTTACGTGCATAGAAGTTTTGTGATGTTCCTAGCATAATTCCTTGAGCATGTTTTATGTTATATGTTGTAGTTTTAATAGCATGAATGAGGTGCTCGACAATTCTGGAAATCGCGCAAAGGAACAGAGTTGGCGATCGATCGCTAAGAAGGCGCGATCGATCGCGACGTTCCAGTAGGTTTTGGCAATGGATTGCCAATAAGGGGCGATCGATCGCTGATTGTATATTTTTGGTATACGAGGCAGTAACATCTCGCGATCGATCGGGGCTAAGGGGCGATCGGTCGCGAGATGACATATTGGGGCAAATGTTGAATTTTGTTTAGTTTTTGGTATTGAATTATTATTGGGTGCCTAATATTGTGTTATGTGGTTATGTAGAACCATCACAGGTACCAGCACAGTCGAGGAGATAAAGTCGGTTGACTCCTCTATCTTTTGAAAGGTACGTAAGCAACGTACGGGCATCCCAACGGTAACATGTATTCGTGTTTATTTATTTAACACAAGGTAAAGTAAAGTATGCATAAGATAGTGCATTATGATATGATACATGTTGACATGCATTATTTTTGCATATGAATGCTGTGGAATATAAGAGGTGTGTTCCACGAGAGGAATATAAGAGGAGTATTCCACGAGTCAAGGTTATCCCAGTGAGGATTTTATTGCTTACACTATAATTCCGCTGAAAATGTGGAGCGAGAGGTAGAGGATCGTTCGCACATGGAGGCGTGAATTTCCATAAGAAGCGAGGAAGAATTCCGCTTACGTTGAAAAGTAAGAAGCATTGAAATACACTAATGATAAAACGACTCAAGATTGAAGTAAGGATTTAAGAAGTAAAGATATGTCATGACATTTATATAAGGAAGCCATAATATCATATAATGTTTTTATCATGAGTTATGGTACAGGGACAACTAATGGGCGTTTTAAATGCATTGAAAATACAGGAAGTATTTTATCACTATGATTATGCATTTATGCTTTACATTCATGTTATGTTTGATATGAATTACGATATGCTCATGTGATGGGGGTTGTCCTTGTAGGTGCTTTTGCTAAGGAGAACCAGGGTCAGGTTGATAAGCCGAGCTGTAAGGAGTGCTACAAGATAGCAAGATAAAGACTTATTTTGTATAGTTTCTACTAGGAGTACAGTAGAAGTAGCCTTACCCAAATTTGTTAAAGAAAGTAACAAATTTCTTTTGGCATGTCATATATACATGTAAACCTTAAGCTCAATTGTCAACACGACTTACAACTCTGATTAGGTATGATTAGTTCTCTTAATTGCACCTTATTGTATGTTTGAGTTAACGGGGTCTAACAGGTAAGATGCCCATATGGTAAGATGACATACGATGTTTATAATTGGGTAAGATGCCCATATGGTAAGATGTCATACGATGTTTATAATTGGGTAAGATGCCCATATGGTAAGATGTCATACGATGTTTATAATTGGGTAAGATGCCCATAAGGTAAGATGCCATACGATGTTTATGATACGGTAAGATGCCATACGATAGGGTAAGATGCCCATATGCATGAATGTGATTCAGGGACAACAAAAAGGGAAGTTAACGAATAACCAGCAAGTTTACTTAACTAAGATTTCATGCATTTACCGTTATGTTTTCTTCGTATGATGTTAAGTAAGGATGTATATGCTCATGATGTGTTGTCCCTGTAGGTATGATTTTGGACTGAAGGGCTATGGGTCGGGTTGAGACAGTGAGCTAAAGGAGCATAAGGATGGATAGGAAGGATGTTATGATTAGTATCTACTCTAGGAGTAGTATAAATCGAAATATTAGTATTATGTTAAGGGAATGTAACCGTTAAGTTTTTGAAGTTTTATTTTTGGCCTGTAATCCTAATAGCTCACGTAACAACCGGAACTCTAAGATGTCCTTAATGCATGTTTAGTACATTTTATGTTATTAAAGCACTGTTAAGGTAGGAAGACCCTACATTATGTGGGTTTGTTTTGAGTATGTGTTATATGTTGTTGGGGTATGATTTTTGAAGTGTTTTATGTGGGTTTTAGTGAGTTATGATGATGTTTGAATTGTTGGAAAGTTTGGGTTTGAAGGGTATGAGGTAGAGCTTGAAAAATGCTCAAAAATGGTGATTTTTCGATGTACAGGGATCAACGATCGATCGTGTGGGGTCCTCGTTACTTAATCCATTATGTATCAATTAACCATACATACGTGAGTCTGAATTAAGTAAAAACATGCACTGATTAAGAGTTTCTGACTAGTTAAGTTGTTACAAGGTTATAAAAACCTAACCAACTATATATCACATGTACAAGTAACAACCTAATCCAAGATAACTCCTAGGCAGTGGTTCAGTTCGCAGCGGAAAATGACTCACATCCCGTCTTCCCACGTCTATGAGTCCCTACTGAATAAAGATAACAACTATCTCAATGCAATATCAAAACACAATATTTATGATAAAGCACAATAACAATCATCAAATGTGAATGCTCTGTATCATGCATCAGCAAATACACCATGTCATGACATGTCTCATCACACATCCTATTATCACGAGACTAATATGATATGTCTATTTCGGCTCAATATGTTAGTGGAATTAGCAACACATATCATAGTACCGTCCTCACATGATAATAGCCAGAGCATATACCCAAAAACCGGCGTATATCTCTCAGACCAAGTATATGTAGCATACCCGAGCATATACCCAAACCAGGCGTATATCTCTAATGCTAACGTAGCATACCCGAGCATATACCCAAACCAGGCGTATATCTCTAATGCTATCGTATATACCTCATCCATCTCAAACACATGATATCCATGAATGTACATGCATATGATACTACCAATCATAGGATACCAACACAACACAATTCATATGATATCAATCTCATAACATCATCACACAATATCTATACTCTGTACGTCAACACGTACCTGTAAAGCGACACAAACGAGATAAATCAGTCGTCACTGGCTAATTGCCTCGTTGCCCCGTCCCCTGTGATGATACTACAACAATATCAACAATATATCATGTTATCATAGGCATAAAAATCAAATTCTACAAAAATATAAAATTTTTACAAATTCTGACCCTGGCGATCGATCGCTATATTTCACCAATCGATCGCCATACTGTTCTGCCCTCTCGCGATCGATCGCCACTACCTCGCGATTGATCGCCATAATGTACTGTTTCTCGCGATCGATCGCCACATTTTCACCGATCAATCGCCACATGATTTAACCGCCTTGTATTTTTGCTCTGTCTCGGCGATCGATCGGCACAAAGCTAGTGATCGATCACCGTGTCCAGAAAAATCAGAACATGGCGATTTTGAGGTTATCTCCATGGTTCTTCTTCTCCTACTCGAAATTAACCAATTCCACATGTTTCTTGCAATCTCTAGTAACATATTAACATTTTCTATTATCTTGGAACTCAATTCTTGGCATAGAAACAAGTTATGATTCTAAGCATGAACACTTGGGATTCAACTTCATATAACTCATTCACAACTACACCAACCAATCTTAAAAGCATGAATTCCTTACCAAGAGGTTATGGAACCACTTCACTCCACTTTCTTACTTGATTTCCAAGTGAACTCCAAGCTAGAAAATTCAACATAAGCAAGAAGCTAGAGAGGAGCTTGGTAGAGATCACTATGTGTGTTATGGTGTATTGTGAGTTTAAGCTCACTAATCCCCTTAATATAGCCACTTGCTATAATAACATGCCAATTAGCATAAACATGTAAATCCAAACTCATATTCACATGCTAATGCAACTTTAAATGAAAGGCAAAGGCATATGAAATTCAATTCAAATGCATACTAGTCCATGTTGCTTGATATGCCACTACAATTCAAGTCATTTCTTTGCACTACATCTTGTGCATCATGTTTCATTCCTTGACATATATCACATAGTCATGTCATGTATGTGAGTATTAACCCTCGGTTCAACCTGAACCCGAGTCCACATCGTACCGTAATTATTCAAAATTACGCCATAATCATATGACACGTGTATAAAGCAAATCGAGGCATTACAATTCTCCCCCACTCATTGAATTTCATCCTCGAAATTGCATATACAAACATAATACATGCTTCACATAACAACACATCTAATCTATGCACTATAAGAACATGTAAAAATAACATATTCACATACCAGAAAACAAATCTGGATACCGTTGCATCATATGTTGCTCCGTCTCCCACGTTGCCTCTTCGACACCCCTTCTATCCCACTGTACCTTAACCATAGGAATCACTTTATTATGCAACCTGCGTTCAGCTCGATCCAAGATCATAACTGGTCGTTCCTCATACGATACATCTGTATCCAACTGTACATCAGGTAACTATAATATATGACTTGGATCTGGTTCATATTTCCTCAATAGTGAAACATGAAAAACATCATGAATACTACTCAAGACCTGTGGTAGTGCCAAACGATATGCCAACGTACCAATACGTTGCAATACCTCATACGGACCAACGTATCGTGGAGACAATTTTCCACGTTTACCAAATCGTACCACACCTTTAAAAGGTGAGATTTTCAAGAATACACGGTCACCAACTTGAAATTCAAGTGGTCTACGTCGCTTATTGGCATATGCAGTCTGTCGTCCTGAGCTGCTTTCAGTTTCAATCGAATCATGTAGGGTCTTCCTACCTTAACATCATCTTAAACACATATAATGGACTAAACATGTATTAATAACGTCTTAGGGTTCCGGTTGTAGCTTTGAGCTAATAAGATTACAGGCCAAAATATGAAGTTTCAAAAACTTAATTAATTACATTCTCAAAATGAATGTTAAAGCGATAGAATTATACTACTCCTAGAGTAGAGACTATCCCAAAAATCCTGTATTCTATTTTATTTCATGCTCCTCATAGCTCACTGTCTCAACCCGACCCTGAGCTTTCCGTCCAAAAGTGTACCTACAGGGACAACACATCATAAGCATACACATCTTTACTTAACATCATAAAAGAAACATAACAGTAAATGCATGAAATCTTGGTTAAGTAGACTTGCTGGTTATTCATTAACTTCTTTCTGTTGACCCTGATTCACATTCATGCATATGGGCATCTTACCCTATCGTATGGCATCTTACCATAACGTGAACATCGTATGGCATCTTACCATATGAGCATCTTACCTGTGGGCATCTTACCCTATCGTATGGCATCTTACCATATGGGCATCTTACCCTATCGTATGGCATCTTACCATATCACAAAAATCGTATCATTAAATAAACCTCGTATAAACATTATCATAAACTTACTTATCACAATCATCATCATAAACTTACTTATCATAATCATCATCATAAACATCATCATAAACTTACCTATCACAATCATCATCATAAACATCATCATCATAAACTTACATATCATAATCATCATCATAAACATCTTATGTAGGAGTATGGTTTACCGTCTGATGCCCGTATGTTTCTTACGTACCTTAATTTCCAAAAGTGGAGAAGTTGGAGAACTTTATCTCCTGGATGTTGTGGGTACCTGGGATGGTTCTACATAACCATACAAATTGATATTAGAAGCTAATCATAGTCCAATATCCAAAAATCCCACAAAGACATAAAAAATACACATTTTTATACCTCGCGATCGATCGCCGCCAAGGCCCGATCGATCGCGAGATCATACTGGACGAGGCTCAAAAATTCACATATTGGCGATCGATCGCCACTTTTGGCACGATCGATCGCCAGCCTCGCCGATCGATCGCCCAAAGGTGGCGATCGATCGCCAAATGCTACTGGCGCCCACTGCTGGCTCGCAATCGATCGCCAAAAACGGGCGATCGATCGCAAGTCCCTGTTCATCGAAAAATCGCCATTAATGAGCATTTTTCAAGCTCTACCTCAAGCCATTCGAACCCAAACTTTCCTACAATACTAACATCATCATAACCCACTAAAACCCACATAAAACACTTCAAAAATCATACCCCAAACATATACAACATATACCCAAAACAAACCCACATAAATCACTTCAAAATCACCCCATTTCAAATCCAAACATCATCAAAACTTTAGGAAGGGTTCTATACCTCTTGAAGACTCCAAATCTTGAGAAAAAACACACATACACAAGTTTTGTGGAACTTTCCTTCTCCTTCCTTGGAGGATTTCGAAAATGGGTAAATGGTAGGGTTTGGGAGTGGTTTGGGGATTTTGAGCGTAAAAGGGTAAAGTGAGATAAAGTGTAGGAAAAAGGTGGGTATAATGGGGGTTAAAAGGGGTTGTTTAATTTAATTAAAATTTGTACCCCAAACTTAACATGATGTATAAAATACTCCAACATGGTATTTTAAAAGTATTTTACAAAAATGCTACAAACTTCCCCTAAAATCATGCTTTCCTCATAATTGGTAATCAATATAATTAAATCATGTTAACACTTCATTACCCATCACATACATTAATTACCACCTAATTCATCATATAAATTACATTAATGCCCAAATTGCATATAATTAATTTCGGGGCATCACAAATCATCTTTACTTTCTCTTCCATTTCATGAATTATATCCGGTCCATGTACAGAAGATTGATCCACATCATCCCAATATAATGGCGATCTACATCGTCGCCCATATAGAGCCTCAAATGGTGCCATCTGTATACTAGATTGATAACTGTTATTATATGAAAATTCCACTAATGGCAACGACTCTTGCCAAGAGGTATCAAACTCTAATACACAGGCACGCAACATATCCTCAAGCGTCTGTATCGTACGCTCTGTTTGTCCATCTGAGGATGATATGTTGTACTCAACCACACTTCAGTTCCCAATGCTGTCTGTAACCCTTCCCAAAAATGAGAAGTAAATCTCGGATCTCTATCCGACACAATGGAAACTGGTATACCCTGTAGTCTCACTACATGTTGAATGTACAACTGTGCCATTCGCAAATACGTAAATGTCATACAATATGGCACAAAATGAGATACTTTGGTGAGTCGGTCAACGATCACCCAAATAGCATCGCAACCAGAAGACATTCGTGGCAAATGAGTCACAAAATCCATCGTGATATGTTCCCATTTCCACTGAGGAATTTCCAAACTGTGTAATTCACCTCCTGGTTTCTGTCTTTCTGCTTTTACTTGTTGACAGACTAAACACCGTTTCACAAAGTTCAACACATCCTGTTTCATACGTTTCCACCAAAATTGGGTACGTAAATCATGATACATTTTCTTTCCTCCAGGATGTATAATGTATCTACTACAATGAGCACGTTGTAGTAGTTCTTGGCGTAGTCCCAATGAAGCAGGTACTACCCAACAGTTTCTGTATTTCAGAATTCCATCACTTGCAAGTACAAACTGCGATATTTGTCCTTGACTTATCATGTCCTTCCATTGTTGTACCACATCATCAGTATTTTGTGTTGTCTTGATGTTCTAAAAAATGTCAGGTTCAATCAATAATGTTGATACCTGTGCCGGCACTGTTTCTACATCAAATTTATAACCCAATGTACAACACGATGTCATTAACGCTGATAAATGAATCATCTCATCAGCCGTATGATGTACTTTTCGACTCAAGGCATCTGCTGTAAGATTAGCCTTTCCTGGATGATATTCAATCTCAGAATCATAATCTTTCAATAGATCCATCCATCTTCTTTGCCTCATATTCAACTCTGCTTGAGTGAATAAAAACTTTAAGCTTTTATGATCTGTGTATATGGTAAACGACGTACCATATAAATAATGTCGCCATATCTTCAAGGAAAAGACAATGGCAGCCAATTCCAGATCATGCACTGGATATCGCATATCATGTGGTTTCAATTGTCGTGATGCATAAGCCACTTCATGTTTATCCTGCATCAATACACAACCCAAACCTAGTAATGATGCATCAGTATATAAGGCAAACCTGTCATGTTCCGATGGAATGATCAAACCTGGAGCTGTAGTTAATCGATGTTTCAATTCCTGAAAACTACTGTAATACCCCCGAAATGTTATATGATTATGTGCTACGATGATGATTTACGATGTGTTTAAGAGGGTTGTGGTACTTTAATTGGGGGTTATAATTATGATATGATGATATGGTTTAGGGAGCATGTTAGGTGTTTTTAATTGTTGTATGGATGTAGTAAAATTATAAAATATCAAGGGGAGATATTTTTATACATCGTATGAAATACCGGGACACAATTAAACACCACATGGCACCCCAACCTCACCACCCCCCCCCCCCAATCAATCAGCCACCCCACTTGCCAACCCCTTTCCCCAACCCATACCTCATCCTCCTCTCCCACCACTCCACCTCCAACCACATATTTTTCTCATTCTTTTCCCTCAAAAATTGTCCTGCTAAGCTTCAGTAGGAGGAGGAAAAACCTTGGTAAAAAGGTGTACAAATCCTTGCAAAAAGAGGAGCAAAAAGAGAGGGATAAGTTGGTACCCTGTTTTCTGGGTTTTTGATTGAGTTTGGGTTTAGTAGTGATGCTTTTTATGCATGCTAGTGTAGGTATGAACAAATCCTTGGTATGTATGTTTACATGGAAGTATTATGAAGTTCCTAGCATGTTTGTTCGAGCATATTACTTATGTTATGTGTTGGTTTTCTTGTTATGAAAGTAAGTGCTCGAAATTCTGGGCAAGGAAGAACATGCTCTGTTTCCTATATAAGTTGGTTGAGGCTGAAGATTTGGATGAGGTTATGTTGCATGCTAGCTTAGGTTTTGTTGAACCTTGAATTTAAGTGCTTACATAGAAGTGTTATGAAGCCCCTAGCATGTTTATTTGAACATGTTACATGTTTTATGTGTTAGAATTCTTGTTATGAAAAGTAGTGCTCGAAAATCTGGGTAAAAACTATGATGCCCTGTTTTTGGAAAGATTGGATGAGTACTGATAAAGTTGGGCAATTTTAATGCATGTCGGTTTAAGGTTTGAGTGGGACTTTAATTTGAATACATGCATGGAAGTGTAATGAAGCTATTGATATGCTTGTTCAGGCATTTTAAGTATGTTATGAAGTAGTTTGAAGTGCATGAAATGAAGTGTTCGAGATTTCTGGAAAATCTCGCATGAATAAGAACGACCGATCGATCGGTGATGAACACCGATCGATCGGCGCAAATGCCGTAGCAAAATAATAAAAATGATGAACAGTTAGCGATCGATAGGTAAGGGGAGACCGATCGATCGGTAGTCACTGTTCATGTGTTGTAAAATTTTATATTTATTTGTTTTGGAAATTGATTACGATTCTCGTATCGGTGCCTAATATTGTATTATGTGGTTGTGTAGAGCCATCCCAGGTACCAGCACAATCAAGGAGATAAGTCTGTTGACTCCTCCTCCTTTTGAAAAGGTACGTAAGAGACGTACGGGCATCGGACGGTAAAACACATCCCTACACTATGACTATGCATTTATCGCATGAATATATACGATGAAATGATGATGTTTATACGATGTTTATATGATGATGTTTATACGATGTTTATATGATGATGTTTATACGATGTTTATATAATGATGTGATACGATGTTTATTCGTGTTAAGATGCCACGGGGTAAGATGCCCCACATGGTAGGAGGCCATGCGATGTCTTGTTTGTGGTAAGATGCCACGGGGTAAGATGCCCCACATGGTAAGAGGTCATGCGATGTTTATTTGTGGTAAGATGCCACGGGGTAAGATGCCCCACATAGTAAGAGGCCATGCGATGTTTATTTGTGGTAAGATGCCACGGGGTAAGATGCCCAACATGGTAAGAGGCCATGCGATGTTTATAATGTGGTAAGATGCCACAGGGTAGGATGCCCATATGCATGATTATGAATCAGGAACAACAAGAAGAAGGTAACGAATAACCAGCATGTTCACTTAACTAAGATGTCGTACATTTACTGTTATATTTTGTTATGATGTTATAAGATGATGATGCTATAAGATTATGATGCTACAAGATGATGATGCTATAAAATGATGATGCTTATATGATGATGATGTTATAAGATGATGATATTTATAAGACGATGATGCTTATATGATGATGATGTTATAAAATGATGATATTTACAAGATGATGATGCTTATACGATGATGATGTTATAAGATGATGATATTTATAAGATGATGATTTTAATCATTCATTTCAAGAATTAATGATTTTTATGCATGGCTATGAAACAGGGACAACCAAAGAGGGTTAATGCGATTAACCAGGAAGTATACGTTACCAATTATTTTCATGCATTTATTTATATGCCATTGCCTTATGATGTTAAGTAACGATGTACATGTTCATGATGGGTCGTTCCTGTAGGTACACTTTTGGACTAAAGGACTAAGGGTCGGGTTGAGGCAGTGAGCTACGAGGAACACAGGAACGTATAGGATTCAGCTTCTGTTTAGTATCTACTCTAGGAGTAGTATAAATCTAACATGTTAACATTCATTATGGGAATGTAACTAATAAGCTTTGAAGTTTTATTTGGCCTGTAATTCTGTTAGCTCATGTAACAACTAGAACCCTAAGATGTTATTAATGCATGATTAGTCCTTCTTATGTCTCTAAAACACTGTTAAGGTGGGAAGACCCCACATTAGTGGTATCAGAGCAGTGGTTAGATAACTCGGGAATGAGTGAAGGGTAGCCTTAGCAATAAGTTGGCTACGTGCTTACTTTTGAACATGTTTTATATGTATGTGGCATATGAAGTAGAAGATGTTATACTAACATGTTTAATTATCTAACGATGTACTTTATGAACTACTTTTGGGTATTGTTGTTAACCCTTGTGTTGCAGCATAGCAGCAAATGCTGAAGTAGGTGATGCGATTTCATAGGCACTTCTCCGTCGCCCATGCCTCTTGTAGTCTCGACACCCGCTGAAAGAAGTTTGATCACCGATCAGATTGTTTATGACGGCCTCATTTATTTTGAGGGTAACGTGCTGAGGACGGACTTGATTGTTCTGGGAATGTCAAACTCCGAATGCATATGGGCATCTGTGTACTGAACAAGTATCAGGCAGTTGGGGACTGCAGGCAAGGACTGTCCGATTCAGGTCTGTTATGGGAGTCCAATGGACATTCTAAGGGGATGATTCCCGTTCAAGGATTCCGTTAATATCTGTTGTCAAGATGGCACAGTTATTGGAACAATACCATAAAGGATATCTCATCTATACTGTTGTTATTGCTGAAAAGAGGGAAGAGTTCAAGGTTGAGAATGTGTCCGTAGCGGCGGTGTTTCCTGATGTTTTCCGGAGGAGATTCCCGAATTCCCACCGACTAGAGAGGTCGAGTTTGGGATCAAGTTACTACCAGGAACGTCTACCATTTCTCGTGCCCCGTATAGAATGGCACCAACAGAACTAAGGGAGTTAAAGACTCAGTGCAAGAGCTCCTTGATAAGGGCTACATACGCCTAGCGTATCGCCCTGGGGCGCGCCTGTCTTATTTGTTTAGAAGAAGGATGGATCGATGCATCTATGCATTGATTATAGGCAACTGATTAAAGCCACAGTAAAGAACAAGTATCCACTTCTGAGGATTGATGACTTGTTTGATCAGTTGCAGGGTACGAGGCTCTACAGTAAGATCGATCTGAGGTCTGGGTACCATCAGATTCGAGCAAGAGGAAATGATGTTCAGGAGACAACTTTCAGGACTAGATATGGGCACCATGAATTCCTAGTTATGCCTTTGGAGTGACGAATGCCCCAGCTGTTGTATGCGCCTGATGAACAATGTGGTGTTCTTAGGGCATGTTATATCTAGCAGTGGGATATATGTGGATCCCAGGAAGATTGAAGTTGTGATGGAGTGGGCTGCACCCACTTCTGTACCGGGGATACGGAGTTTTCTCGGTTTGGCAGGGTATTACCGACGTTTCGTCGAGGATTTTTTTTTCAAGGATCGCCAAACCCCTGACACAGCTGACTCAGAAAGGAGTCCCCCCTTCTTTTGGTATGAGGCTTGTGAGGAAAGTTTCCAAGAACTGAAGCGTCGTTTGACTATAGCGCCGTGTTGGTAATTCCGTCTGAGAATAAGAGGTTCACATTGTATACGGATGCGTTACTACAGGGTTTGGACTGTGTGTTGATGCAAGATAAGCATGTGGTGGCTTATGCATCGAGACAGCTGAAACCACATGAGGCTAGGTACCCAGTCCATTATTTGGAGCTGGCAGCCATTATGTTGCCTTGAAGATTTGGAGACATTACTGTATGGCACGTCTTTCACTATATATACGGACCATAAGAGCCTGAAGTTTTGTTCACACAGGCTGGGTTGAATAGGCGACAAAGAAGATGGATGGACTTACTCAAAGATTTTGATTGTGAAATTGAGTACCATCCAGGTAAAGCAAATTTGATAGCAGACGCCTTAAGTCGGAAGTGAAGAGTACTGCTGAGAACGCTATGTGTTTATCAGCGATGATGACTTCATATTGCCATCTAGGCTATGATTTTGATGTGGACGCGTCGCCGGTGCGAGTGTCAACCTTGTTGGCCGAGCCAGACATATTTGAGATTATCAGGAAGGCCTAGAGGTCGGATGAGGAAGTTCAGAGATGGTCATCGATAGTACTTCAAGGACAGCCATCAAGATTCAGAGTGGCTGAAGATGCTTCATTGAGACTGGGCAACCGTTGGGTAGTCCCAGATGCACCGGAGTTGCGTGGAGGAGTATTGGAGCGAGCTCACGGTAGCCGGTTCAGTATTCACCCAGGAGGAAGAAAAATGTATAAGGACCTAAGTGGTCAATTCTGGTGGAGACGTATAAGCGTGATGTTATAATCTTGTCAAAAGATGTTTGATCTGCCAGCAGGTAAAGGCAGAAAGACAGAGGCCTGGTGGCGAGCGGAAGAGCTCGGAAGTACCCCAATGGAAGTGGGAGCATATATCTATGGACTTCGTGACCCACTTGCCGAGGACGGCCTCAGGATTTGATGCGATCTGGGTGATCGTAGATAGGCTGACGAAGACGGCTCATTTCGTCCCTTACAGTATGTCATATACATACTTAAAGATGGCCCAGATGTATATACGGGATGTGGTGAGATTGCATTGTATTCCAGTCCCGATAGTGTCTGACAGAGACCCAAGGTTCACTTCAGATTTCTGGGAGGGTCTCCAGACAGCTTTGGGCACAGAGGTAAGACTGAGTACGACCTATCACCCTCAGACAGACGGCCAAACAGAGCGTACCATTCAGACGCTCAAGGACATGTTGAGGGCATGTATTTGGAGTTTGATACTCCGTGACAGGATTCAGTGCCGCTGGTGGAGTTCTCCTACAATAACAGTTATCAGGCGAGCATTCAAAATGGCTCCTTTTGAAGCTCTGTATGGACGACGATGTAGATCACCGCTGTATTGGGAGGACTTGGCTAGTAGAGCGGTTGGAGGACTGGATATGATAAAGGTTATGGAAAGAAAGATTAAGTAGATACGCCAAAAAGATGAAAGCGGCCTAGGATAGGCAAGCTGCCTATGCCAATAAGAGGCGACGACCGCTGGGATTCCAATTAGGAGACAAGGTCTTCTTGAAAACCTCATCCTCTAGGGGTGTAGTCCGGTTTGGTATGCGGGGGAGATGACCTCCGAGGTGTGTTGAGGCCGTATGAAGTTTACAGCATATCGGTACAGTGGCCTACCGTTTGGCTCTACCGCCATCTTTATCTGGCATACACGATGTTTTTCATGTCTCTATGTTACGGAAGTATGAGCCAGACCCGTCTCATGTCTTACAGCCTACTGAAGTTCAGATAGACTCAGATGTGTCCTGCATGGAACGACCAATTAAGACTCTGGATCAAGAGGATCGCAGATTTCGAAGCAAAGTTATACCGATGGTCAAAGTTCAGTGGGATCATCGGGGTGTCGAGGAGGCTACGTGGGAGACGGAACGGCATATGGTGCAGCACTATCCGGAACTATTCTCTGGTATGTTTTTATGTTTAGTTCCGTTATGATGATGCATGTGGATTTCGAGGACGAAATCTTATAAGTAGGGGAGTAATGTAATACCCCCGAAATGTTATATGATTATGTGCTACGATGATGATTTACGATGTGTTTAAGAGGGTTGTGGTACTTTAATTGGGGGTTATAATTATGATATGATGATATGGTTTAGGGAGCATGTTAGGTGTTTTTAATTGTTGTATGGATGTAGTAAAATTATAAAATATCAAGGGGAGATATTTTTATACATCGTATGAAATACCGGGACACAATTAAACACCACATGGCACCCCAACCTCACCACCCCCCCAATCAATCAGCCACCCCACTTGCCAACCCCTTTCCCCAACCCATACCTCATCCTCCTCTCCCACCACTCCACCTCCAACCACATGTTTTTCTCATTATTTTCCCTCAAAAATCGTCCTGCTAATCTTCAGTAGGAGGAGGAAAAACCTTGGTAAAAAGGTGTACAAATCCTTGCAAAAAGAGAGGGGTAAGTTGGTACCCTATTTTCTGGGTTTTTGATTGAGTTTGGGTTTAGTAGTGATGCTTTTTATGCATGCTAGTGTAGGTATGAACAAATCCTTGGTATGTATGTTTACATGGAAGTATTATGAAGTTCCCAGCATGTTTGTTCGAGCATATTACTTATGTTATGTGTTGGTTTTCTTGTTATGAAAGTAAGTGCTCGAAATTATGAGCAAGGAAGAACATGCTCTGTTTCCTATATAAGTTGGTTGAGGCTGAAGAATTGGATGAGGTTATGTTGCATGCTAGCTTAGGTTTTGTTGAACCTTGAATTTAAGTGCTTACATAGAAGTGTTATGAAGCCCCTAGCATGTTTATTTGAACATGTTACATGTTTTATGTGTTAGAATTCTTTTTATGAAAAGTAGTGCTCGAAAATCTGGGTAAAAACTATGATGCCCTGTTTTTGGAAAGATTGGATGAGTACTGATAAAGTTGGGTAATTTTAATGCATGTCGGTTTAAGGTTTGAGTGGGACTTTGAATACATGCATGGAAGTGTAATGAAGCTATTGATATGCTTGTTCAGGCATTTTACGTATGTTATGAAGTAGTTTGAAGTGCATGAAATGAAGTGTTCGAGATTTCTGGAAAATCTCGCATGAATAAGAACGATCGATCGATCGGTGATGAACACCGATCGATCGGCGCAAATGCCGTAACAAAATAATAAAAATGATGAACAGTTAGCGATCGATCGGTAGGGGGAGACCGATCGATCGGTAGTCACTGTTCATGTGTTGTAAATTTTATATTTATTTTTTTTGGAAATTGATTACGATTCTCGTATCGGTGCCTAATATTGTATTATGTGGTTGTGTAGAGCCATCCCAGGTACCAGCACAATCAAGGAGATAAGTCTGTTGACTCCTCCTCCTTTTGAAAAGGTACGTAAGAGACGTACGGGCATCGGACTGTAAAACACATCCCTACACTATGACTATGCATTTATCGCATGAATATATACGATGAAATGATGATGTTCATACGATGTTTATATGATGATGTTTATACGATGTTTATATGATGATATTTATACGATGTTTATATAATGATGTGATACAATGTTTATTCGTGGTAAGATGCCACGGGGTAAGATGCCCCACATGGTAGGAGGCCATGCGATGTTTATTTGTGGTAAGATGCCACGGGGTAAGATGCCCCACATGGTAAGAGGCCATGCGATGTTTATTTGTGGTAAGATGCCACGGGGTAAGATGCCCCACATGGTAAAAGGCCATGCGATGTTTATTTGTGGTAAGATGCCACGGGGTAAGATGCCCCACATGGTAAGAGGCCATGCGATGTTTATTTGTGGTAAGATGCCACGGGGTAAGATGCCCACATGGTAAGAGGCCATGCGATGTTTATAATGTGGTAAGATGTCACAGGGTAAGATGCCCATATGCATGATTATGAATCAGGAACAACCAGATGAAGGTAACGAATAACCAGCATGTTCACTTAACTAAGATGTCGTACATTTACTGTTATATTTTGTTATGATGTTATAAGATGATGATGCTATAAGATGATGATGCTACAAGATGATGATGCTATAAAATGATGATGCTTATATGATGATGATGTTATAAGATGATGATATTTATAAGACGATGATGCTTATATGATGATGATGTTATAAAATGATGATATTTACAAGATGATGATGCTTATACGATGATGATGTTATAAGATGATGATATTTATAAGATGATGATTTTAATCATTCATGTCAAGAATTAATGATTTTTATGCATGGCTATGAAACAGGGACAACCAAAGAGGGTTAATGCGATTAACCAGGAAGTATACGTTACCAATTATTTTCATGCATTTATTTATATGCCATTGCCTTATGATGTTAAGTAACGATGTACATGCTCATGATGGGTCGTTCCTGTAGGTACACTTTTGGACTAAAGGACTAAGGGTCGGGTTGAGGCAGTGAGCTACGAGAAACACAGGAACGTATAGGATTCAGCTTCTGTTTAGTATCTACTCTAGGAGTAGTATAAATCTAACATGTTAACATTCATTATGGGAATGTAACTAATAAGCTTTGAAGTTTTATTTGGCCTGTAATTCTGTTAGCTCATGTAACAACTAGAACCCTAAGATGTTATTAATGCATGATTAGTCCTTCTTATGTCTCTAAAACACTGTTAAGGTGGGAAGACCCCACAACTACGCTCACATGCCTCCGACAATTGAAATGATACTCCCTTCTGTGTCAAATGTGTCAATGGTTTGGCAATGGTTGAAAATCCTTCAACAAAGCGTCTATAATATCCAGCCAAACCCAAGAAACTACGAATCTGTGGCACAAAAGTAGGTGCTGACCAACTCAACACTGCTTCTACTTTCTTCGGATCAACTGATATACCTTCTTCTGAAATTACATGCCCCAAAAAGCCGACACTAGTCAACCAATACTCACAATTACTGAGTTTGGCATACAACTGATGTGTCCTCAACAATTGTAATACCATATGCAAATGTTGAACATGTTCTGCATCACTCTGCGAATAGATCAGTATATCATCGATAAAGACAATGACAAATCGATCAAATTATTCTTGGAAAACCCGATTCATTAAACTCATAAAGACAGCTGGAGCTTTTGTTACTCCAAATGGCATCACTAGAAACTCATAATTCCCATAGCGAGTTCTGAATGCAGTCTTCTGTATATCTCTTTCCCTCACACGTATTTGATGATAACCAGATCTCAAATCAATCTTAGAATAGATTTTTGATCACTGTAACTGATCAAATAAATCATCAATACGAGGAAGAGGATATTTATTCTTTATGGTTACCTTGTTCAATTGTAAATAGTCAATACACAATTGCATTGTCCCATCCTTCTTCTTAACAAATAATACCGGAGCACCCCAAGGCGATACACTAGGACGTATGTACCCCTTGTCCAATAAGTCTTGCAATTGAGTTTTCAATTCTTTTAATTCCAAAGGTGCCATCCGATAAGGAGCTCGTGAAATTGCAGAAGTACCAGGTATCAAATCAATACCAAATTCCACTTCTCGACTCGGTGGAAATCCAGGTATCTCATCCGGAAACAAATCCGCATATTCTGCAACCACTGGTATCTCCTCCATTTTCCTTTCTAGTTTCTATTCAGTTACATCAAGAGCATAAATCAAATAACCTGCATGTCCACGTTCTAACAAACGCGACATTCGGATTGCTGATATCAAAGGAATCCTTGCCCTTGATCCCTGGCCATAGAAGAACCATTGATTTCCAGTATCAGACTGAAATCTCACTGTCTTCTGACAACAATCCACAACAGACTGATATTTACTCAACACATCGATTCCAAGAATGCAATCAAAATATGTCATTTCTAACACAATCAAATCAGATTGTAGTCCATACTCAGTCTCAAACTGAATATCACAATCAGACACACTCTGACAAGCCATCACAGTAGTTCCCATGGGTGTCGAGACATAACGAGGCATCAACAGTGGAGACGAGCATATATGATACCGGTCAACAAAATTTTGTGCAACAAAGGAATGTGATGCACCAGCATCAATCAAAAGTAAGGCTGGATAAGTAAATAAAGTACACTTACCAGCTATCACATCATCATGAGCTGCCTCTGCTTCCTTCCTGTTCAGTGCATACACCTGAGCCTGAGGTGGTCCTGTTCTCTGTCCTCCACCAGATTGTGGTACACCCTGTGGTCTCTGTTGCACTGTATTCTCTGACATTGGTCCTCTCCTCTGTTGTCCACCTACTTGAGGACAATCACGGATCACATGTCCTGGCCTCCCACAATGGAAACAAACTATTGTATTCAATTGAGGACAATCTTGTTTCAAATGTGGTCCGCCACATTTAAAGCATTGCACACCACTGCCACAACTACTAACTTGGAACTGTCCCTTTGAACCTCGTTCACCACCCTTTCGCATTGTAAACCGCTTCCCACTAAATCTAGATGAAGATGCACCACCTCGTGGTGATTTAAATGGTTCTCCTCTAGGTCTCATACTTTCAGATGTAGGTGATTGGGATTGTCCAACATCTTTGTACACCCTACTGCAATCTCAGCCATCTCGGCTCTAGTCAATGCTTCTTCATATGATGTAGGGTTATTGGACATTACCCTATCAAACAATTCAGGCCTCAAACCTTTCACAAACTATCTGATCTTTGCTTTTGTGTTTACAGCGATATGTGGCACATACCGGAGCAATGAAGAATATTGCACAGCATAGTCAGATACTGTCATTGATCCATGTCTCAAGTTTGTAAATTCATCCTCTTTCCTCTTCCTTGCAGCAACAGAGAAATAATGATCAAAAAACTTCGTTCTAAACACATCCCAATTAATTGTCTGTCCTTGAGCCCTCAGCTCAATCAATGTGGATTTCCACCACATCATGGCTTTCTTAGCCAACTGAAATTCAGCTAAGCGTAACCAAGCAGTCTTGGCACACGGTGCTGACACAAATATCTGTTCCACACGTTACAGCCACTCCTCTGCCAGTTCCCCTGATTCAGTACCCTCAAACCTGGGTGGCTGATGTAATACCCCAGAAATGTCTATATGCTTATGTGTTATCATGACGATTTATGATGTGTTTTAAGGGGTTGTAGTGCATTTAATTTGGGGGTTATGTTTATGTTATGATGATATGATTTAGGGGGGGGGGGGGGCATGTTGGGTGTTTTAAGGGATGTATTAATTAAGTAAAGTTATAAAATATCGAGTGAGGATATTTTAATACATCGTGCTAAATACCGGGGCACAATTAAACACCACATGGCACCCCCAACCACACCACCCCACCCCCCCAATCACTCGGCCACCCACTCCCCCCACTTGGCAACCCATCCCCTCTCAACCCATGCTTCCACTCATTGTCTTGCAATCAACTCTCCTCCATATCCTTCCCTCTCTCTTTCTCTCCCAAAACGATGGAGTGAGCTGCAGATAGGAGAAGGAAAGGCTTGTAATTTTGTGTGCAAAACCTTGCAAAAAATAGGAGCAAAAAGAGAGGGGTAAGTGGGTACTCTGTTTTTCTGGGTTTTGTTCGAGTTTGGGTTTTGTGGTGATGTTTTCATGCATGCTAAGTTTAGGTTTGGTCGAAACCTTGGTGTGAGTACTTGCATGAAAGTATTTTGTAGCCCATAGCATGTTTATTCGAGCATGTTACATGTTTTATGTATTAGATTTCTTGTTAGGAAAAGATGTGCCCAAAAATCTGGGCAAGATTATAAATGCCTTGTTTTTCTGTAAATTAGGATGAGGTTGAAGTTTAAAAGGATACTATGATGCATGCTAGCTTGGCTTTTGTTAAACCTTTGATATGAGTGCTTACATGGAAGTTTTATGAAGTTCCTAGCATGTTTGTTAGGCAAGTTTTACGTTTTATGAAGTAGATTTGATGCTATGAAATGAGGTGCTCGAAAATCTGGGGAAGACCCGATTTTTCATAGTGCTCGATCGATCGAGATTTCGGTCCCGATCAATCGAGCGAGGCAGAAGATTTAAAGCATGGTTTGTAATTCAGGGGCCGATCGATCGAAGGAATTTCCTATCGATCGGTGAAGCTTGACCGCTATTTTTTTTAAACAAAAGATTTTTCAAAGAATAGTGTGAAGCGATTCTACCGCAAGTGCACGGTTGTCAAGTTTTAGTATAGTGAAAATAAAGTACGGTTTGTCGAATCCACAGGGACTAATGTATAAGTACCAAATAAGATTAGAGAAATTATATTTAGCCTACAATATCAGAAGTTGATTAACTAAAGCCACATTAAACTAAGGACCGAAAATTAAACAAGAAATAATAAAATGATTGGTTCCGGATATGCAAAGGTAAGTCACTCGAGAAATCTATCAAGCTCGTCGTTCAACTATGTTATCTTTAATGATTCAACTGAATTATCAAATTATCAACCAAATGATTCTAAAGGTGAAAGGTTTTCACTATTATTCGATACACTCTCTCGATCTGTAAAGAAACTAACATTAAATTAGAATAAGTCACTCTCGTGCACCTATTTACTAATTCAATATTGCATAAATTATCAAAACCTTGTTACTCTAAATCTTTCAATTCAAAGTTCTCACGTATGCGATATCATCTCTCGATCTCAATAGTAACATACATCATAAATTAATAGAGCGTGTTACAACGTTATCTCTCGATCTCGGTTATAACTCTCAGATTCAACCAAAGTTAGCTAGGCTTTGATCTACAAATGCAATTAATTTATGAACAATAGAAATCACTGCACTCAAACACAATTGAATCAATAATCAAACACAACGAAACTAAAACTCGATAAAATAAACTAAAAATATTTCAAATCAAATACAAAAGAGTTTAATCGTCTCTCGACCTCAAAAACATCAATTGAAAATCAAAAAGAAATAGATTAGAGTCTAGAAATACGATAAACGGCGGAATAAATCCGTGCGTACCGAAATCTCTTCTCTTGCTCCTTCCTTGCACTCCGGAATGAATTGGCTCGACTTTGGACGAAGAACGGAGATTGGATCTCCTTCGACGGCGCTAGGCGGCGGCTAGGGTTCCTTATTTTCGAGAGAATTGGCGTCTGGAATCGTGTGTCTCGTCTGGAAATGATTTTTTTCCTTTTATCCCCCGAAAATCCATTCAAAAATGGAAGATAAGATTTTCCCGATTTGCATATCGATCGATCGGGAATTGCGTCCGATCGATCGGTGCACTGTTCACGTCAGCCTTTGAAACTCACTGCCTCGCTCGATCGATTGAGATTTCCTTCCGATCGATCGAGCCTTCGATAAAATTGGCTCTGAAGTTTCTGCCTTGGTCGATCGATCGAGAAATAATCTCGATCGATCGAGACTTCTAATTATTTTCTTCTCAGCACACTGCCTGGCTCGATCGATCGAGAAATATTCTCGATCGATTGAGACTCCGAAAATCCAACTTCCTCAATTTCTTCTAAGGAATGATATATACAAGGTAAGCATGAAAGGCACAAACGGTCCAAAGATCGCCTAAATCATCTCCAAGTCAAGTTCTTAATTATAAAATTTCGCCTCAAAAGTACTTTCAAATAAATTGTAGAGTTTTCTAAGATGCTCAAGACTAATCATAGTTAACACAAGTTTTCACTTTATTCAATACATACTTCACTCAATCATGACTCAAAACGTGCTCAAAATATTCCTCAATTTTGACATAAGCTCAACAAAGGATATATACAAATAAGTTAAACATTTCCATGACTCCTATCTAGATGGGGATTAATTGCATCATGTATTACCGTTGCAAATTGTGAGACCCCGATATCTCAAGATACTAATAGGTGCAATTAAGAGAACTAAGCATTTCAATATCAGAGTATTTAATCGTGTTGACATTTTGAGCTTACAGTTCAAATGTACCCATAAAATTTGAAACAGATAATAGTTACATTTCTCAAAACAATAGGAGTGACACTATAGTTCTACTCTACTACTTGTAGAGACTACGCATAAGAACTCTGTCCTGCTATTGTAGTAGCACTCCTTACAGCTCAAAGTATCAGCCCCGACCCTAGTTCTCCTTAGCAAAAGCACCTACAAAGACAACCCCCAACACATGAGCATATAGCTATCCATATACAACACAATATGAATACGTAAGGCGTAAATGCATAATCATAAATACAAAACACTTCCTGTATTTTCATCGCATTTACAATGCCCATTGGTTGTCCCTGTACCACAATTCATAATCAAAACACTATATGAATGTATGGCTTCACTAATAAATGTCATGACATATCATCTCTTTTTCTTGAGTCAGTCATCATCAGTTATTTTAATGCTTCTTCGCTTTACAATCTCAAAACAAGCGGTATCTCATCCTCGCTTCTTCATACTAGCGGTATCTCATCATCGCTTAGTATGGTATACCCCGCCTCCATGTGCAAGCGAACCTCCCCCCTCCCGCTTCACATTTTAGCGGTCAAGCGTAAGCATTAAACCTTCACTGTGATCACACCTGACTCGTGGAATACACCTCTTTATTCCACATCACAATATGCAACAACAATGCATAATAACATGTATCAACTCTTAATGCATCACATTGCATTCATCATGTGTCAAACAAACAAACATAAGTACATGTTACCGTTGGGATGCCCGTACGTCGCTTACGTACCTTTCCAAAATGTAGTGTGTGGTGGGACTCTATCCCCTGCGTTGTGTAGCCGTCTGTGAAGGCTCTACACCAGTGTACAACACAATATTAGATGCCAATATATGATCCAAAATCAAAAAATCCAACAAAATATCAATATTTCAAAACTTTGCCTCTGGCGATCGATCGCTACCACTTGGCGATCGATCGCCAAACTCCACTGTCCCATGGCGATCGATCGCGCCATTCATGGCGATCGATCGCGTGCCTTTGATTTTGGCTACTGGACCTCGGCGATCGATCGCGCCATTTGTGGCGATCGATCGCCACATGGTCTGTGCGCGACATTTTCCAGAATGCTCAACACTGATTTTCACACCTTTCATTCTACCATGTAAGACATACAACATGCCTAAACAAACATGCTAGTAGCTACAATACACTACCCTGAGTGTAATCATACAATATATATATCCCAACCACAAACCCACATGCATTAAAAGCACCCTATAACATCAGTACTCAACCAACTTTTTCGAAAAACAGAGCATTGTCTTCCTGCCCAGATTTTTGAGTACCCACTTTCAAGCAATGAAATCTACCACATAAGTCATGAATATTGCTCGAATAAAAATGCCAAAGGCTTCACAAAACTACCATGCATATTTTCACATCAAAGGTTTACCCTAAAACCCATCTAACATGCATAATATCACCTCCTCAAAATCACTCCCAGTCCACATTTTCCAGAAAACAGGGCATACTCTTACCCAGATTTCCGAACACCCTACTTTACATGCTTATTTCCTCAACATAAAACATGTAAAATACATAAGGAAAAATACTGAGAGTTACATAACAACACCATGTAAGCATTTAAATCGAAGGTTTTAAGAAACCTAAGCTAACATGCCATTTTTCACACCAACAAAAGTATGAACTCAACAACTAAATTTCAAACCCAGAAATGGTTTCTCACCCCTTTTTGCTCCGATTTTTGGAAGCTTTCCAAGCAATAAAAATGGAAGGTCTCCTCTCTAACTCCCTTAGCAGCTGTTGGACGAATTGTGGGACAGAATTGGAGTGATTTCAGACATGGGAGGGTTGGGTGAGAGATGGGACAAGGGGTATGGGCAAGCAGCTGGTAGCTGGCAGCAGGGCATGGGTCAAGGGGGGTGGTTGGGTGGTGGGTTATGTGATGTGTTATGTTTTCGTCCCGGTATTTAGCACGATGTATTAAAATATCCTCACATGATATTTTATAGTATTTTCTCAATAAAATACTTCAATTCCCATTTAAATATGCTTTTACCAAAACAATAATACACACCCCAAAATAATTATGCCACAACCCCAACATCCCAACATATGTCGCATGCACTCCGAAATGTAACTCCTCAACAATATTAATTCAACCTCATGAATTAACACTAAATCATCATAATATAAATAAATGATTAAATCACATAATCATTTCGGGGATATCACAATACTCCCCTACTTATAAGATTTCGCCCTCGAAATCAGCATGCATTTACCCAATATAAATAAACATAAATCACATACCAGAAAATAGTTCTGGATAGTGCTGCACCATGTGTCGCTCCGTCTCCCACGTGGCCTCCTCGACACCCCTACGATCCCTCTGAACCTTGATCATAGGAATAACTTTGTTTCTCAGTCTGCGATCTGCCCTATCTAAAATCCTGATAGGCCGCTCAACATAGGAAACATCTGACTCAATCTGAACCTCAGAAGGCTGCAACACATGAGAAGGATCTGGCTCGTACTTCCACAACAAAGACACATGAAATACATCGTGAAGGCCAGACAGAGAGGGCGGTAAAGCTAACCGGTAAGCCAGAGTACCCACACGCTGCAAGATCTTGTACGGCCCCACATATCTCGGGGATAACTTCCCCCGCATACCAAACCGTACCACGCCTCTGAAAGGTGTGATCTTCAGAAAGACTCTGTCGCCCAACTGAAACTCCAACGGCCTACGCCGCTGATTGGCATACGCTGCCTGTCTGTCCTGAGCTGCCTTCATCTTTTGCCTTATTACTTTTACCTTTTCTTCCATTTCCCGGATCAAGTATGGTCCTCCGACTGATTTGCGATCCCCGTCATCCCAACACAAGGGTGACCTACAACGCCTACCATAGAGGGCCTCGAAAGGAGCCATCTGTATACTTGCCTGGTAGCTGTTGTTGTAAGAGAACTCCACCAAGGCTATCGAGTCCTGCCATGAAGTGTCGAACTCTAGCACACAAGCTCTCAACATATCTTCGAGCGTCTGTATTGTACGCTCGGTCTGTCCGTCCGTCTGAGGGTGATAGGTTGTGCTCAGCCTCAACTCCGTACCTAGAGCTGTCTGCAGACCCTCCCAAAAGTGAGATGTAAACCGCGGATCTCGATCAGATACAATCGAAACAGGGATCCCGTGCAGTCTCACCACATCTCTGATATATAACTGTGCCATCCTCAAGTGCGTATATGTCATACAGTAGGGAATGAAATGAGCACTCTTTGTCAATCTGTCGACGACTACCCATATAGCATCGAAACCTGAAACAGTCCTTGGTAAGTGGGTCACGAAGTCCATGGATATGTGCTCCCACTTCCACTGTGGTATCTCCAAGCTCCTTAGCTCACCTCCAGGCCTCTGCCTTTCAGCCTTCACCTGTTGACAGATCAAACATCTCTTGACGAATGAGGTGACATCTTGTTTCATACGCCTCCACCAGAACTGGTTGCGTAGATCCTTATACATCTTTTTCCCGCCCGGGTGGACACTCATCTTGCTGCAATGAGCTCGCTGTAATATACCCTGACGCAACTCGGGTGTATCTGGAACCACCCATCTGTCGCCAAGTCTCAGAGAACTGTCCTCAACCACTTTGAATCTCGATGGCTGCCCTGAATGAACCACTGACATCCATCTCTGAACCTCTGTATCGGTCCCCTGAGCTTTCCTGATGTGATCATAAATAACAGGCTCAGCTAACAAGGTCAAAACCTGTACTGGTGAAGTAGACACATCATAATCAAATCCCAAATGGCAGTAGGAGCCCAACATAGTTGATAGACACATGGCATCCTCTGCTGTGCTCCTCACCTTCCGACTCAAAGCGTCGGCTGTCAAGTTTGCTTTCCCGTGATGGTATAGGATTTCACAATCATAATCCTTCAGCAGATCCATCCATCTCCTCTGCCTCATGTTCAGCTCAGCCCGTGTAAACAAGAACTTCAGGCTTTTGTGATCAGTGAAGATGGTGAATGAGGTACCGTATAAGTAGTGTCGCCATATCTTCAAGGCGAACACTATAGCTGCTAGCTCCAGATCATGGACCGGATACCTCGCCTCATGTGGCTTCAATTGTCTCGAAGCGTAAGCCACAACGTGCTTATCCTGCATCAGCACGCATCCTAAACCCTGAAGCGATGCGTCGGTATAGAGAACGAACCCTTTGTTCTCCCTGGGAATTACCAAAACTGGCGCTGAAGTCAATCTGTGCTTCAACTCCTGGAAACTCTGCTCACAAGTTTCCGACCAAAGGAATGGAACTCCCTTCTGAGTCAGCTGTGTAAGTGGCTTGGCGATCTTTGAGAAACCCTCGACGAAACATCGGTAATAGCCAGCCAACCCAAGAAAACTCCGAATCTCACTGACTGAAGTAGGGGCAGACCAATCCATAACTGCTTCGTCTACTGATATCCCCTCTCGTGATATGATATGGCCCAAAAATGATACACTGCTCAGCCAAAACTCACACTTACTGAGTTTGGCGTACAACTGATGATTTCTGAGAATTTGAAGTACTGTCCTCAAATGATCGGCATGTTCCTCCTCACTCCTTGAGTATACGAGGATGTCATCAATGAATACGATCACAAACTGATCGAGGTACTCCTGAAATACTCTGTTCATCAAGCTCATAAAAACTGCAGGTGCATTTGTCACTCCGAATGGCATCACTAAGAACTTGTAGTGCCCATACCGAGTTCTAAAAGCCGTCTTTTGAACATCGCCAGCTCTAACCCGCACCTGATGATAGCCGGACCTCAAATCTATCATTGAGTACACCTCTGTACCCTGAAGCTGATCTAACAGGTCATCAATCCTCGGAAGTGGATATCTGTTCTTCACTGTGGCCTTGTTCAGTTGCCTGTAGTCAATGCACTGACGCATTGAACCATCCTTCTTTTTCACGAACAAGACTGGTGCACCCCAAGGTGATACACTAGGACGAATGTATCCCTTGTCAAGGAGCTCCTACAACTATACTTTTAGCTCCCTCAGCTCTGCCGGTGCCATCCTGTAAGGGGCACGGGAAATAGCAGAAGTCCCCGGCAGCAGTTCAATGACGAACTCAACATCCCTGACAGGCGGAAATCCCGGAATCTCATCTGGGAACACATCAATGAACTCCGCCACAACTGGAATGTCCTCGGCTCTCACTTCCTTCTCTTCTGATGCATTCACGGCATAAATAAGGTACCCAGTGTGGCCACGTTCCAATAACCGCGACATCTTAACCGCTGAGATCACTGGAATCCTTGGACGAGAGTCGTCCCCATAAAAAGTCCACTGGAACCCCTGATCAGATAGAAAACGTACCATCCTCTGTCGGCAATCTACCACAGCTCGGTATCTGCTCAACACATCAATGCCGATAATACAGTCAAAATCTGTCATCTCTAACTGAATCAGATCGGCCCTCAGATCATTGCCCTCAAAATAAATGAGGCAATCAGATAACAGTCGGTCCGCAATCACATGCTTTCCCGTGGGTGTCGAGACCATGAGAGGCGTGGGTAACAGAGACGAGCACAAGTGGTGTCTCTCCACAAAAGCAACAGATACAAAAGAATGAGAAGCACATGTATCTACCAAAATAAATGCAGGGTACGTAAATAAATGACACGTACCAGCAATGACCTCCTCCGGGGCTGCCTCAGCCTGCTCCCTAGTCAGTGCATACACTTGTCCCTGCGGCGGTCCTGTCGCCTGACCTCCCTGTGGTCGAGGCACAAACTGCTGCCTCGGTGGTGCCGTCCTAGCATCAAATCTCGGCCTATTCGGCCCTGAGTCTGCCTGACTTGCCCGATTGGGGCAATTCCGTGCTAAGTGGCCCACCTTGCCACAAACATAACAGCCTCGGCAGTCACGTGACAAGTGAAATCCTCCACAGCGGTCACACCTGTCCCCTCCTGCTTTACTCCCCTGTGTAGGTCCTCGATTGCTCTGCTTCTGACTCTGAGATTTCTTCCCGCTAAATCTGGAAGATGATGAGGCTCCACGAGCCTTGAACGGATCCCCTCGTGGTTTCAAACTATCAGTAACAGGCCTTTGTGCTGGCACGAAAGAGGGTACAACGTCCTTATATGCTCCCACTGCAATCTCTGCCAGCTCTGCCCTAGTCAGGGCGTCATCAAAAGAGCTGGGGTTGTTGGAAACAACCCGATCAAACAATTCTGGCCTCAGTCCCTTCAGGAAATGCCTCATCTTCGCATGGCTGCTCACAGCGATGTGGGGGACATACCTCAACAGTGAGGAATACTGCAAAGCAAAGTCTGAAACTGACATGTTGCCCTGCTTCAAATTAGTGAACTCGTCCTCCTTGACTTGTCTGGCAGCGGCAGAAGAAACCGGGTCCTGAATACAGTCCAGTCCACTACCATACCTTGGGCCCTCAGCTCCATCACAATGGTCTTCCACCACATAGAAGGCTTCTTCGCCATCTGAAACTCGGCTAACCTCAGCCATGCGGTACGTGCACAGGGCGCAGTCACAAGTATCTTCTCTATCCGTTCTAGCCACTCTTCGGCCCCTTCTCCAAACTCGGTCCCCTCAAACATGGGTGGACGGAAGTTCAGAAACTGTGTCAATCTGAGCTCCCCGGGTAATAACATCTGTGCACTGGGCTCCACTCCTACAGTAGGTGGCGGTAAAGGATTTATATGAGCAACAATAGCATTCATACTGCCCATATCCCATACCTCTTCATTGAGGTTCTCCGGATTAATATCCGCCATGCTGCAACACAAGAGTTAACAACAATACCAAAAGCAGTTCATAGTATAAGCCGTTAGATAACAAGAGTATCATATTCAAAGCATGTTAGTATAACACTTATACAAAAATATGCATCACATGCATAACATGCCCAACAATGAATACCTAGCTAACTTGTCTCTAAAGGCTACCCTTCACTCTTCCCGGGTTATCTAACCACTGCTCTGATACCACTAAATGTGGGACCCCGATATCTAAAGATACTAATAGGTGCGATTAAGAGAACTAAGCATTTCAATATCAGAGTATTTAATCGTGTTGACATTTTGAACTTACAGTTCAAATGTACCCATAAAAACAGATAATAGTTACATTTCTCAAAACAATAGGAGTGACACTATAGTTCTACTCTACTACTTGTAGAGACTACGCATAAGAACTTTAGCTCAAAGTATCAGCCCCGACCCTAGTTCTCCTTAGCAAAAGCACCTACAAAGACAACCCCCAACACATGAGCATATAGCTATCCATATACAACACAATATGAATACGTAAGGCGTAAATGCATAATCATAAATACAAAACACTTCCTGTATTTTCATCGCATTTACAATGCCCATTGGTTGTCCCTGTACCACAATTCATAATCAAAACACTATATGAATGTATGGCTTCACTAATAAATGTCATGACATATCATCTCTTTTTCTTGAGTCAGTCATCATCAGTTATTTTAATGCTTCTTCGCTTTACAATCTCAAAACAAGCGGTATCTCATCCTCGCTTCTTCATACTAGCGGTATCTCATCATCGCTTAGTATGGTATACCCCGCCTCCATGTGCAAGCGAGCCTCCCCCCTCCCGCTTCACATTTTTAGCGGTCAAGCGTAAGCATTAAACCTTCACTGTAATCACCCCTGACTCGTGGAATACACCTATTTATTCCATATCACAATATGCAACAACAATGCATAATATGCAACAACAATGCATAATAACATGTATCAACTCTTAATGCATCACATTGCATTCATCATGTGTCAAACAGACAAACATAAGTACATGTTACCGTTGGGATGACCGTACGTCGCTTACGTACCTTTCCAAAATGTAGTGTGCGGTGGGACTCTATCCCCTGCGTTGTGTAGCCGTCTGTGAAGGCTCTACACCAGTGTACAACACAATATTAGATGCCAATATATGATCCAAAATCAAAAAATCCAACAAAATATCAATATTCAAAACTTTGCCTCTGGCGATCGATCGCTACCACTTGGCGATCGATCGCCAAACTCCACTGTCCCATGGCGATCGATCGCGCCATTCATGGCGATCGATCGCGTGCCTTTGATTTTGGCTACTGGACCTCGGCGATCGATCGCGCCATTTGTGGCGATCGATCGCCACATGGTCTGTGCGCGACATTTTCCAGAATGCTCAACACTGATTTTCACACCTTTCATTCTAACATGTAAGACATACAACATGCCTAAACAAACATGCTAGTAGCTACAATACACTACCCTGAGTGTAATCATACAATATATATATCCCAACCACAAACCCACATGCATTAAAAGCACCCTATAACATCAGTACTCAACCAACTTTTTCGAAAAACAGAGCATTGTCTTCCTACCCAGATTTTTGAGTACCCACTTTCAAGCAATGAAATCTACCACATAAGTCATGAATATTGCTCGAATAAAAATGCCATAGGCTTCACAAAACTACCATGCATATTTTCACATCAAAGGTTTACCCTAAAACCCATCTAACATGCATAATATCACCTCCTCAAAATCACTCCCAGTCCACATTTTCCAGAAAACAGGGCATACTCTTACCCAGATTTCCGAACACCCTACTTTACATGCTTATTTCCTCAACATAAAACATGTAAAATACATAAGGAAAAATACTGAGAGTTACATAACAACACCATGTAAGCATTTAAATCGAAGGTTTTAAGAAACCTAAGCTAGCATGCCATTTTTCACACCAACAAAAGTATGAACTCAACAACTAAATTTCAAACCCAGAAATGGTTTCTCACCCCTTTTTGCTCCGATTTTTGGAAGCTTTCCAATCAATAAAAATGGAAGGTCTCCTCTCTAACTCCCTTAGCAGCTGTTGGACGAATTGTGGGAGAGAATTGGAGTGATTTCAGACATGGGAGGGTTGGGTGAGAGATGGGACAAGGGGTATGGGCAAGCAGCTGGTAGCTGGCAGCAGGGCATGGGTCAAGGGGGGTGGTTGGGTGGTGGGTTATGTGATGTGTTATGTTTTGGTCCCGGTATTAAGCACGATGTATTAAAATATCCTCACATGATATTTTATAGTATTTTCTCAATAAAATACTTCAATTCCCATTTAAATATGCTTTTACCAAAACAATAATACACACCCCAAATAATTATGCCACAACCCCAACATCCCAACATATGTCGCATGCACTCCGAAATGTAACTCCTCAACCATATTAATTCAACCTCATGAATTAACACTAAATCATCATAATATAAATAAATGATTAAATCACATAATCATTTCGGGGATATCACACAAATCCAACTCATCATTTCTCAAGTATTGACTCATTTTCTAAAAATATTTTGTTGATAGTGCTCAAGGACGATTCAAGTGACAATTAAGCACACAACATGTGGATAAAGCAAGTTAAACACGCAAACCACTCCCCCAAACTTAACTAAAACATTGTCCTCAATGTTTAAAAGAATCAAAAGGGAAAAAGTAAACTCCCCTGATCAAGACGCTTGCATGAGGATTGAGGAAGTTTGGCTTTTGAAAGCTCCACTGCTGTAGGGGTTCATCGCTCCACTTGAGTACCTCGCAAAAGAAGGATGCTAAAAAAAAAAATTCGACAAGAGAGAAAAACAAACTAAATGCAAAATTGCAAATAAAACAAAGCTAAATGCAAAAGGATACGCTTGGGTTGCCTCCCAAGAAGCGCTGATTTCTAGTCGTCGGCTTGACCATCAGAAGCAACCATCAAAGAGCGTTTGCCGCCCATAGTAAGTATCGTATGATACCACTAATGGGTCTTCATTCAGTATGCCCTCAAGATTGGCCAGATGTCTCCAGTATAAACTCGTCGCTCCAACAACTTTCGTCATGACATAGTGAGCATGGGAGAATGATTCTTTACTTGACTTCATCTCATATGGGGAGTAGTGCGGTGAAGTTGGTGGCATCGATAGGAAATATGTATCCACATATGGCATATAACATGTCTCCATCGATGGGTGCATATCAAGGTTCTCGAAACTCTCATCCTCCAACATCACTCTTGGCTTGTTTTCCCATAGGATCTCCTCAGATGACTTTTCCACTGTAGGCTCAATCACTTCCATAGGCTCAACTTCCCTTGATTTTTCCACATGAGTGGGATCACTCCCCCAAACTTGATTGGTTGAGTGATCATCATCATGTAACCAGGCCTGATTTGTAGATCTCGTCTCCTCCTCTTGGCAGCTCATTGAGATGGTTTCCACTAGGATTGTTATTTGCTGCTCTAGATGACGTATATAATTGGTCTGGTTCTCTAAACGTTGCTCAGTTGATGCCATGAGTCTAAATAACATATTCTCTGATTGAGCAGTTCCTTCTACACAACTATATTTCTTCTCGCCGTGATGCTCAAAGGTTTGGTGCGTATCATTAGGGTAGTGAGGCTCTGATGGGTATTGGTTACTCCAACCTTTCAATGAAGGATCACAATGCCAGTGGTAATCGAAGTCCGCCATATCATTGAACAGGTGTAATACACTGTCCTCATCTCTATCAACCAGGGGACTCCCACTCACCAGTGCTCCTTTGAATACCCATCCTCGTGTCTGTGCATCCAAACCTTTGAAGAAATGTTGCAGAAGAGTATAGTTCGAAAAGTTGTGATACCTGAATGTGTCTGCCAGCTCATTGAATCTCTCCCACGCCGAATTAAACGACTCTGAAAATTGTTGGGCAAATCTTGTGAAGACTTCTTGATGAAGCATCACAAGTACTCGCAAGAAAAACAAATAACATACTTAAATAAAATAATATTTTTTAATAAATTTTTTTTTTTTTTTGAAAATAACAAAAAGAAAAAGAAAACAAAAACGCAATAATAAAATTGGCTAAATTACAATTAACTAATCTCGTATGATATTATACAGATTAGTCCCCGGCAACGGCGCCAAAAACTTGATCGCTTTTATTTTAAACAATTATTTCCAATCTAGCGATTTTAGACCGCAAGTGCACGGTGTCAAGTTTTAGTATAGATAGGAAGATACGGATTGTCGAACCCACATAGACTAACAAGTAAGTACCAAATAAGATGTCTTTTAACTATATTTAACCTACGATAATAAATTGATAATTAAACTAAACTAAAGTAAACTACTCTAATCCAACCAAGTCAATAAAAGTAAACGAGAAAAATCCACAAGATAAGATTATCGAAACTTTGGCTTACCAATGTAATTCCCTACAATTCTCGATTGAATATTCAAATATTTCTAACGTGACGAGTTCTCCCAATTTATCTAATACACTCTCTCGAGCTATATTAAACCTAACACCAAATTGCAGTAAGTAACTCTCGTTCACTTATTTAACAATTCAATGTTGCATAAGATCCATGAAAACTCCTAGCTTTCAATTATAAAAATCTATGGCTATCACGCATGTATTTGACGTCATCTCTCGATCTCGGTCTTAAATCCATGGTACGAATTATTAATTCCGTATCATAAAATCATCTCTCGATCTCAATTATGATACTAAAATCATTCAAAGGTAATCAATCCTCTAAAAGCATGAAGAACATAAAACATACGCAAAGAACTATAAGAATTCAATCATTAAATCATCAAATCGAAGGTTCATAACAAAGGTTCGCCTAGCCTCGATAAATAAAATTAGTTCCTCATAATAAATCAAAACACAACAACACTAAGAATTTAAAGACAAAAAAAAACTCCCAGCGTCGACTCCGATTGTAGATCTTCGCTCCTTCTCTTGCTTCCTTCTCGATCGTCTCTTTTTATCGCCTTGTTGGGTTGTTCCAATTCCTAGGGTGAAGTGGTGATGATGGATGATGGTGATGGAAGGATGGAGGTTGATGATGGGGAAGAAAAGGTGGACGTGTGAGAGGAGTGAAGGAAAGAGAGGTTTGGATGGTGAATGGGTGTATGATATATGGAAGAAAGGTGGAGGTTATGGTGGACGTGAGATGGATTGGAGGAAGAAGATGGTGTGTGGTTTGGATGGTGAATGGGTATGGAGGTGTGGAGGCTTTTCCTAGGGTTCAAAAATCTGATATGGGTTGTGATTTTGTGTATAATATATAGAGGAAAGAATTATGGACTTCCCTATTGCATCCAAACTCTACAAAGAAGGTATTTTAATGAAAACTGCTCGTCCCGATCGATCCGAACAGAAGAGCCGATCGATCGAGCCTTCCAGTAAGATTTTTGCTCAATTTTCAGCCTTTCTCGATCGATCGGAAAAGCTTGCTCGATCGATCGGAAATCACAGTAAGTTTCTTCGCCTTTTTCAGCTTCTGGCGAGTTTCGTATTTTGGCCGTAACTTTCACATACAAACTCCAAATTTGATGAATCAGCTGTCCACACGAAGATAAGAGAAAGTTCTACAACTTTTATATGGACCACATTTCCAAAACATGGCTCGAACATATAGTTATTTGAGGATAAAGGAGAAACATGTGTCTTGGATTCTGGTTTCTTCCTCTTTTCTTCAACTTAATTCATTTTTTCATCATTTTAGCTTGATTTATTCCCCTTTTATGAATTTCAACATTGATTCCTGAAATAGAGAAATATATACCATTAACCATAAAATTATCCAAGAATCAACACAAAAACATATACATATCATAGCTTAAAAACGCGTAATATTCAACCCTATCAACTCCCCCAAACTTATCACTTAATCGTCCTCGATTAAGCATTAAAATCACAAGGTAGAGTTCATTCTTGATACTTGAAACAATTATTTCATGACTTATTTTATTCTCAGAAATCTCATGCACATATACAAAAGTTGACAAGACATGTTTTCTCCTAATTCAAGCAACATATCTCAAAATCGGAACGTGTGTGTGTGATATAGTCAGTCTCAAGTTTCATGCACATATTCAAGATCAAATCATGTTAATCAACTCAAAGTCGAGATTATTATCAAGCACCCTATAAGCCTATTTTCAAACACTAATGATAGTTACTCCCTAGATTTGGATCAAAAGGACTTTTTAAGCTTGTAATGTAAGGCCTTTGGTGTTGGCTTCAAAGAAAAGATAGGATAAGCGCAAAGAAGAGAGTATAATCATTTACAGTTCAAATTTTTCGCACGCATCGAGCTTCTCTTCTTTTTCTTTTATAGCCTTGGCCACTTTGGGTCTTATTTAGTCAATCTTTTTCTCAAGGCTTTTTATCTATCTTTTTCTTTTCTCATTCATCATTTTTTTCAATAAGCTCATCAAGATATAACAATTCAAGTGCATCGAATGATATTCATTATACTCCCTTAGGGTAAGGATAACTTTTTTCATTTAGGCTCAAATAAGGGTAAGTATAATGAGTTTGCCAAGAATGTCGAATGGGGTCTAATTATATGCAATGCATATACCATTCTTTTTTTAATAAAGCTCAACTGGGACACTAGGGATTGATATGAATCATGGTAAGCTTGAAAGGCTCAAACTTTTCAAAGATCGCCTAGATCATTTCCAAGTCAAGTTTGTAACTATAAAATTTCGCCTCAATGTGTCATCATCAAATAAGTTCTAGGATAACTCTAAGATGCTCAAGACAAATCATCAAGTTCACAACAATTATCACTATTCAACATGCAATCCACAAGATCATGACTCATTGTGCTCAAAGTATTCCTCATTCTTGACATGCTAACTCAAATTGGGATATTCATGTACAAGTCCAATCACAAATCTAGTTCATATGCATAGTGAGATCAAAATCCTCATTGAATAGTCACTACTATAATTCATTCTTTTCTCAAGTTTGACTCATAAAAAAAAAATTTAGCTCATAATAATCGGACGATTCAAGTGTCATTTAAGCACGCAACGTGTGGTTAAAACAGTAAAACATGCAAGCTACTACTCCCCCAAACTTAACTGAAACATTGTCCTCAATGTTTAAAAGAATCAAAAGGGAAAAAGTGAACTCCCCTGATCAAGACGCTTGCATGAGGGTTGAGGAAGATTTGCTTTTGAAAGCTCCACTGTTGTAGGGATTCATCGCACCAACTAAGTACCTAGCAAGAGAAGAATGCAAATGGTAAAATAGTCGACTTGAGAGATAAACAAAACTAAAATGCAAAAACTGAAAAAGTAAAATAAAACTAAATAACTAAAGGATACGCTTGGGTTGCCTCCCAAGAAGCGCTGATTTTTAGTCGTCGGCTTGACCATCAGAAGCAACCATCAAAGAGCGGCTGCCGCCCATAGTAAGTATCGTATGATACCACAAATGGGTCTTCATTCAGTATGCCCTCAAGATTGGCAAGATTGTAGCAGTGTAAGCTCGTCGCTCCAACAACATTCGTCTTTAAATGGCAGGCATGGGAGAATAATTCTTGATTTGGCTTTGCATTTTGGAGGATGTAGTGCGGTGAAGTTGGCATCGATGGAAAATAAGGATCCACGTATGGCATAGAACATGTCTCCATCGATGGGCTCAAATCAGAATCTTTGAACGTCTCTTCCTTCTCCAACATCACATTCGACTCATCTTCACATGGGAACTCCTCGGATAACATCTCTGAAGTAAGCTCAATCTCTTGTAGAGGCTCAAGTTCCCTCGACTCTTCCACACTAGTAGGATCACTCCCCCAAACTTGGTTGGTTGAGTGATCGTCATCATATAACCAAACTTGATTCGTCGCCTCTTGATTTGTAGACCTCATCTCTTCCTCTTAGTAGCTAGTTGAAATTGTTTCCATGAGGACCGCCATTTGCTGCTCTAGGTGACGCATAGAGTTGGTTTGGCACTCCAAACTGTTCTCAGTTGATGCCATGAATCTCACTAAGGTATCCTCTAACTGAGTTGTGACATCTGCAGAACTATCTCTCCTCTCTTCGTGATGTTCAAATGGTTGTGGTGTATCAATAGGGTAGTGAAGCTCCGGTGGGTATTGGTGACTCCAACCTTGTAGTGAAGGATCACAATGCCAATGATGATCGAAGTCCGCCATATCATTGAACAGGTGCACCACACTGTTCTCATCTCTATCAACCAGGGGACTCCCAGTCACCAGTGCTCCGCTCAATACCCATTCTCGTGTCTATGCATCCAACCCGTTGAAGAAATATTGCAAGAGAGTATAGTTCGAAAAGTTGTGATACCTGAATGTGTTGGCCAATTCATTGAATCTCTCCCAAACATCGTAGAACGGCTCGGAACGTTGTTGGGCAAAGCTTGTGAAGGCTTGTTGATGTAGCATCTCCAAGTACCTCACAAGACAAATAAACAAAATAAATTAATAAATTTTTTTTTTTCGAAATAAATATATACAAAGGGAAAAATGGTTAAATTACAGTCAAAGAACCTAGTATGATATTACTAAAGTTAGTCCCCGGCAACGGCGCCAAAAACTTGACCGCAATTTTTTTTAAACAAAAGATTTTTCAAAGAATAGTGTGAAGCGATTCTACCGCAAGTGCACGGTTGTCAAGTTTTAGTATAGTGAAAATTAAGTACGGGTTGTCGAATCCACAGGGACTAATGTATAAGTACCAAATAAGATTAGAGAAATTATATTTAGCCTACAATATCAAAAGTTGATTAACTAAAGCCACATTAAACTAATGACAAAATTAAACAAGAAATAATAAAATTATTGGTTCTGGATATGCAAAGTCACTCGAGAAATCTATCAAGCTCGTCGTTCAACTATGTTATCTTTAATGATTCAACTGAATTATCAAATTATCAACCAAATGATTCTAAAGGTGAAAGGTTTTCACTATTATTCGATACACTCTCTCGATCTGTAAAGAAACTAACATTAAATTAGAATAAGTCACTCTCGTGCACCTATTTACTAATTCAATATTGCATAAATTATCAAAACCTTGTTACTCTAAATCTTTCAATTCAAAGTTCTCACGTATGCGATATCATCTCTCGATCTCAATCGTAACATACATCATAAATTAATAGAGCGTGTTACAATGTTATCTCTCGATCTCGGTTATAACTCTCAGATTCAACCAAAGTTAGCTAGGCTTTGATCTACAAATGCAATTAATTTATGAACAATAGAAATCACTGCACTCAAACACAATTGAATCAATAATCAAACACAACGAAACTAAAACTTGATAAAATAAACTAAAAATATTTCAAATCAAATACAAAAGAGTTTAATCGTCTCTCGACCTCAAAAACATCAATTGAAAATAAAAATGAAATAGATTAGAGTCTAGATATACGATAAACGGCGGAATAAATCCGTGCGTAGCACCGAAATCTCTTCTCTTGCTCCTTCCTTGCACTCCGGAATGAATTGGCTCGACTTTGGACGAAGAACGGAGATTGGATCTCCTTTGGCGGCGCTAGGCGGCGGCTAGGGTTCCTTATTTTCGAGAGAATTGGCGTCTGGAATCTTGTGTCTCGTCTGGAAATGATTTTTTTCCTTTTATCCCCCGAAAATCCATTCAAAAATGGAAGATAAGATTTTCCCGATTTGCGTATCGATCGATCGGGAATTGCGTCCGATCTATCGGTGCACTGTTCACGTCAGCTTTTGAAACTCACTGCCTCGCTCGATCGATCGAGATTTCCTTCCGATCGATCGAGCCTTCGATAAAATTGGCTCTGAATTTTCTGCCTTGGTCGATCGATCGAGAAATAATCTCGATCGATCGAGACTTCTAATTATTTTCTTCTCAGCACACTGCCTGGCTCGATCGATCGAGAAATATTCTCGATCGATCGAGACTCCGAAAATCCAACTTCCTCAATTTGAACTCTTTCTCGCCTCGATTTCGCCATTTTTCTTCAGTTTAGCTCATTTCTTCCATTTCCATCTAATTTTCCTGAAACAGACAAATAAACACCAAAAAGCATAATATCATCCAGGAAAAAGTATGAAAAATGGGAAGAAATTACACCTAAAAACAATTAAAATCTAAGCCTATCAAAGCTCCTCGATCGATCGGTAGAAATATTTCGATCGATCGAGCGAGGCAGAAAGTTGGCACTGTTTATCATGTTTTCTCGATCGATCGAGACTTAGGTGCCGATCGATCGAGAGAGGCAGAACCTTGGCAATTTTTTTTAATCGAATTATTTTGAAGAATTTTGACAATGATTCATGATATGGTATCTAATATGGTATTTTGTGGTTATGTAGAACCATCCCAGGTACCAGCACAATCAAGGAGATAAAGTCTGTTGACTCCTCCTCCTTTTGAAAAGGTACGTAAGAGACGTACGGGCATCGGACGGTAAAACACACTTCTATACTATGACCATGCATTTATCGCATGAGTATTTACGATGAAATGATGATGTTTATATGATATTTGTATAATGATACGATGTTTATGATATGGTAAGATGCCTTATGATGTTTATGATTGGGTAAGATGCCCATATGGTAAGAGTCATACGATGTTTATGATTGGGTAAGATGTCATACGATGTTTATGATATGGTAAGATGCCATATGATGTTTATGATTGGGTAAGATGCCCATATGGTAAGATGCCATACGATGTTTATGATATGGTAAGATGCCATATGATGTTTATGATTGGGTAAGATGCCCATATGGTAAGATGCCATACGATGTTTATGATTGGGTAAGATGCCCATATGGTAAGATGTCATACGATAGGGTAAGATGCCCAGATGCATGAATGTGAATCAGGGACAACAAAAAGAAGTTAACGAATAACCAGCAAGTTTACTTAACTAAGATTCCATGCATTTACTGTTATGTTTTTTTTGTATGATGTTAAGTAAGGATGTTTATGCTCATGATGTGTTGTCCCTGTAGGTACGCTTTTGGACTGAAGGGCTAAGGGTCGGGTTGAGACAGTGAGCTAAAGGAGCACAAGGATGGATAGGAAGGATGTTATGATTAGTATCTACTCTAGGAGTAGTATAAATCTAAATATTAGCATTCAGTTAAGGGAATGTAACTGTTAAGTTTTTGAAGTTTTATTTTTGGCCTGTAATCCTAATAGCTCACATAACAACCGGAACTCTAAGATGTCCTTAATGCACGTTTAGTACATTTTATGTTATTAAAACACTGTTAAGGTAGGAAGACCCTACAGCTGATAACTCAGAAATTGCGTCAATGTTAACTCGTCAGGTAATAATACCTGTTCCACTGGCCCTTGCTCAATCGGTGGTGGTGGTACAGGCGCCATCCTCACACTAGCATTGCCACTCATGGCATCCCCAACATCCTCATGATACCCTCTGTCTGTCATAACTGTATATCAAGGGTTAACAATAACATTCACAATTAAATAACATGTTAGAATAACATCATATTACAAATCCTAACATGATATTACCATTCTCAACATGTTTTCAAGTGTTTAGGTAACTTCCTAATACACTTCCTCTACCCATGTTCACCCCGTTCTCGAACCACTGCTCTGATACCATTAATGTGGGGTCCTCGTTACTTAATCCATTATGTATCAATTAACTATACATACGTGAGTCTGAATTAAGTAAAAACATGCACTGATTAAAAGTTTCTGACTAGTTAAGTTGTTACAAGGTTATAAAAACCTAACCAACTATACATCACATGTACAAGTAACAACCTAATCCAAGATAACTCCTAGGCAGTGGTTCAGTTCGCATCGGAAAATGACTCACATCCCGTCTTCCCATATCTATGAGTCCCTACAAAAACATTCACACAACGTGAGTATAGATAACAACTATCTCAGTGCAATATCAAAACACAATATTAATGATAAAGCCAATAACAATCATCAAATGTGAATGCTCTGTATCATGCATCAACAAATACACCATGTCATGACATGTCTCATCACACATCCTATTATCACGAGACTAATATGATATGTCTATTTCCGCTCAATATGTCAGTGGAACCGCCTCACATCTTCATATTAGCAACACATATCATAGTACCGTTCTCACATGATAATAGCCAGAGCATATACCCAAAAACCGGCGTATATCTCTCAGACCAAGTATATGTAGCATACCCGAGCATATACCCAAACCAGGCGTATATCTCTAATGCTAACGTAGCATACCCGAGCATATACCCAAACTAGGCGTATATCTCTAATTCTATCGTATATACCTCATCCATCTCAAACACATGATATACATGAATGTACATGCATATGATACTACCAATCATATGATACCAACACAACACAATTCATATGATATCAATCTCATAACATCATCACACAATATCTATACTCTGTACGTCAACACGTATCTGTAAAGCGACACAAACGAGATAAATCAGTCGTCACTGGCTAATTGTCTCGTTGCCCCGTCCCCTGTGATGATACTACGACAATATCAACAATATATCATGTTATCATAGGCATAAAAATCAAATTCTACAAAAATATAACATTTTTACAAATTCTGACCCTGGCGATCGATCGCTATATTTCACCGATCGATCGCCATACTGTTCTGCCCTCTCGCGATCGATCGCCACTACCTCGCGATCGATCGCCATAATGTACTGTTTCTCGCGATCGATCGCCACATTTTCACCGATCGATCGCCACATGATTTAACCGCCTTATATTTTTGCTCTGTCTCGGCGATCGATCGGCACAAAGCTAGCGATCGATCGCCGATGTCTAGAAAAATCAGAACATGGCGATTTTGAGGTTATCTCCATGGTTCTTCTTCTCCTACTCAAAATTAACCAATTCCACATGTTTCTTGCAATCTCTAGTAACATATTAACATGTTTCTATTATCTTGGAACTCAATTCTTGGCATAGAAAAAAGTTGGCAACGGGCAGTGTGATCTCGCGATCGATCGGGACATCTCAGCGATCGATCGCGAGACACATAATTATGTGTTTTTGATTATTTTGTGGGATTTTTGGATATTGGACTATATTTAGCTTCTAATATCGATTAGTATGGTTGTGTAGAACCATCCCAGGTACCAACAGCTTCAAGGAGATAAAGTTCTCCGACTTCTCCACTTTTGGAATTAAGGTGCGTAAGAAGCGTACGGGCATCGGACGGTAAAACACATTCCTATACTATGACTACGCAATGATTGCATAAGTATTTACGATGTTTACGATGATGATTATGATAAGTAAGTTTATGATGATGATGTTTATGATGAGTAAAGATGATATGATGTTTATGAGGACGTTTATGATAAGATGATGATGTTTATAAGATGAGGATGTTTACAAGATGATGATGTTTATAAGATGATGATGTTTATAAGATGATGATGTTTATGATATGATGATGATGATGTGTGTTTGACTATGTTACTGAGAATGGTAGAGTGTTCTGGTAGTTGTTATGGGAAAGCGAGGAAGGTACTTACCGCTGACATAGCTAGCGAGGAGATACATCCGCTATCAAGGTGTAGCGAGGGGTATCACAGTATCGCTATATGTCGAAGCGAGGGGGCCAATTGTTCCGCGGACATAACAAGACCAGAAACATCCCTATTTCTAAATAACATTGTTGATTATGAGCATATATGTGAAGTATGATTTTAATCATTTATGTCAAGAACTAATGATTATATGCATGACTATGAAACAGGGACAACCAAAGTGGGTTAATGCGATTAACCAGGAAGTATATGTTACGATTATTTTCATGCATTTATTGATATGTCATTACCTTATAATGTTAAGTAATGATGTACATGCTCATGATGGGTTGTTCCTGTAGGTACACTTGGACTGAAGGACTAAGGGTCGGGTTGAGGCAGTGAGCTAAAAGGAGCATGAAAGAATATAGGATACAGGATTTTGATAGTCTCTACTCTAGGAGTAGTGTAAACCTATAATGTTAGCATTCGTTTTTGGGAATGTAATTATTAAGTTTTGAAATTTTATTTTTGGCCTGTAATTCTTTTAGCTCAAAGCTACAACCGGAACCCTAATATGTTATTAATGCATGTTTAGTCCATAAATACGTGATTATGTTGATGTTAAGGTAGGAAGACCCTACAAAAATCATACCAAAGTTGTTTATGTTTCATGCCAATTTCATATGTAATTAGGACCATAATTGTAGATGTTTCATAAAAATATCACGTGTAATTAGTACTAAAATCATACAAATTTCATGTGTTATAGTTCCAAAATTATAAATGTTTCATACCTAATTAATTTTAATTTTATTTTTGTTTAAAGTTTATGTTTAGTCATTTTTGAATTTTGAAATAAAATTTCAATTTCAAATAATTTAAAAAAGTAAGGGTCGAATCGTAGTTTTAAATTAATTAAATAATATAAAAAGAAAATAAATTCAAAAAATAACGTTTATTTATTTTTTTACCAAAGTAGCGTGAAACGCGATCTCTTATCGCGTTCTTAAGAAACGCGGTCTCGAACCGCGTTTCTTAAGAAATGCAATAAGAAACGTGGTCCGAGACTACGTTTCTTCCACATAAAAAAAAATTTTGCGCGCGTCTCACTCTCCATTCCCTTACTGGCTTCACTCATTTTCACTCACAATTTTGTGTTCGACTCATACTCACTCTCCTCTTTCAATGTGTGAATATTTTAAACAAACTTTCCTAGATACTAAATTTTTCGGTGATGCATGTTGATAACTTAATAAATTTTATATATTAGAATTTTATATTTAAAATTCCATTTATTCTATTTTCTTTTATTTTTAAAATAATAGTATTATATGTAAGGGGTATTTTCATAGTTTATAAACCCGACCCGACATTTACTAGTTCAAAGCAATATGTCAACGGGTTACTAGTTTAACTAACAGGTGATGCATGTTGATAACTTTTATTATTAAAATAACATTTTATATAGGGGAAATTGCATATTTCAAATTAAATCTTAGAAAAAATAAGGTTTACAAAAAAATACACTTAGGAGATAATTATATTCACATAATCCACTTTTTAAAGAGTTAGTTTGCAAAAGTCTTTTATAGTTCCTAAAATACCCTTTAAGTTCTAAAAAACTCTAAACCTAATTTTTTAATTAACTCTGTACGTTAAAATCTTTTCTCCTATCTCACGTAAAATATATCACCTTTGATCACTCTGCACCAAAAATCTTTGAATCGAAGCATCTAACTTTTTTGTAATTTGAAATTTCTTCGAATCGATGAAAAGGAAGTGGTATACGTTTGTTTGGAGCGTATAAACTGATGGCATCGATCGATTGAGGTAAAGGAAGGTAAGTTTTTTGTAGATATAATAGATTCTTCTCTAAAGTTTTGCTCTTCCGTGTCATTGGTTGGAAGCAATGGATTTTGGAATTATGATTTTATTGAAATTTAGAGAGGAAACACAAGTTTTTAACGTAACTTCCAGCTTTTCTTTCATGGAGTTAAAATCTTCTGCAATTCGTAAATGGAGTGATTACAACTTTGATGGAATATCCTTTAAATATTCTATACCTGGACACCCTAAATGTTGTTTGACTAATGAAGACGATATAAGGAATATGTTTGTTCTGTGTAGATTATAGACGTCCGGTTGTTGACAGTTGATGTTGACGATGAAAGAATTGCATACCCTGGAGTTTCTTCAGGAAGTAGGAATTTGCAGACATCGTTTGTTGATGTTGGGGATAATGGTGCATGCGAGGCAACTGACCTTATAGATAGTATGGAAAATAATGTTGCAGGTGCACGTGATGAAATTGAACAAGCATGTAATTCATCTCCAGAATTTGATTCTGATCGTCTCCGACCTAATGTTAAAGGCAAAGAGAAGTTGTTATGTTCCAGTTGGTCATCAATTATTAGTAGGGTTGGTCAAAAGTTTAGTGGTGGTGTAGAAGAGTTTCGCTGTGAATTGAGTAAATATTCGGTGGAGGTTGGTTTTGATTTCAACTATGTAAAAAACAATAAGGTTAGGGTTGTTGCCGAGTGTGGGAGAAAGCATGATGAAGGATGTGGTTGGTTTGTGAATGCAAGTATCTCAAGAGTGGATAGGTCTTTTTATATAAAGAAATTGAACAACATACACACTTGTGGGCTCAGAATGATGACAGACAAATCTAAAAGGATGAGTTCTGTTTTAATATCTGAAATTATTGCTGATCGATTGTCTTCAAATCCTAAGTTTTCTGCAACTGATGTATCGGAGTTAATAAAAAGAGATTATGGCTTGGATTTTACTTATAGTAAGGCATGGAGAAGTGTGGAAAAGGCTAGATCTATTGCTTTTGGAAATTATGATGAGTCGTTCAAGGAATTGAATTCGTACGTTGATGCGGCGAGAACGATAACTGTTGGAAGTTTTATTGAGCTTGAAGTTGATGAAAGCAACCGATTTTGCCGTTTGGTAATTTCATTTTGTGCCAGCATTGACGGGTTTAAACAATGTCATCAAATGTTATTTATTCCTTGATGGAACATTTTTGAAATCTCGATTCAAGGGCACTCTTCTGTCAGCGACAGCGAAGGATGGGAATCAAGGTACACAACAATAAGTGATGCACGAACATGAATCTCACTGGTGCACGAACATAACCAAACTGGTGCATGAATCTTATTATAAAATAAGATTCGTGCACCATATATTTATAAAGCCGTGCATCATTGTAGTTATATAAGTTTCGTGCATCACCAGTCTTTTCCGTCCATCAGTATATCATTTTTGTGCATCAGTTAATTTATGTAAATTTCATGCATCAGTAATGTTTATATTAGTTTCGTGAAACATTATATTTATTATTACTTCGTGCATCATTTAATAAGTTTTGTTCACCAGTTACTTTTAGTAAGTTTCGTGCACCAGTTATACATCACAATTTTCCTTCGTGCATCAGTATATTATTTTCGTGCATCATTATAATATGAGTTCGTGCACCAGTGTTATTATGTTTGTGCACCCTTATAATTGGGATTTCTAGTGAACGAAAATATATTGCAATTAACATAGTGATGTTTTATTTTGCAAGGTTTGTTCCCTTTGGCTTTCGCTGTTGTGGACTCCGAGAACTACGATAATTGGCTTTGGTTTTTAGCTTATTTGAACAGAATTTTAGACAATGGTGAAGATGTTGTATATATATCCGATCGTAATATTGGTTTGATGGAGGCGCTACCTGTTGTGTTTGGAGTTTCTCGGAAACACTTTTTTTGTTTATATCATTTAAAGTGCAACCTCCGTGATCGATATGCTGGTAAACACTTTTCAAATAAGTTTCAAGAGAGATTATGTTTTTTGCTCGATGAATGTGCTTACTCACCGACAGTGGCTATTTTTAATGAAAAGCTAGTTGTTTTCAAACGAGAAGGTGGGTCAATTTTAGAAGATTTCTTACAAGGACTTTCTTTGGATAAGTGGACTAATGCATACTCTACTGGGATGAGATATGGAGAGATGTATTCCAATGCAGCCGAGTCATTCAATTCTTGGATATTAGAGGCAAGGGGTCTTCCTATTACACACATGGTTGATTCTATTAGAGTTAAGTTGATGTTCTTGTTTTCGGCTAGGAGATTAATGGCACAACGATGGAGTGCGGTATTGTGTGCTCGGATGGAAAAGAAATGGGCATCTTATGTAAATGAAGGTCGTGCATGGAATATTAAGATGTCTTCTGATTGCTACTTTGAAGTGTTTTCATACCCTACAATTAATGTGCGCCTTGACAATTGTGGGGTCCTCGTTACTTAATCCATTATGTATTATATTTTCATACATCTGTGAGTCTGAATTAAGTAATAACAGACACTGATTAAGAGTATCGTACTAGTTAAGTTGTTACAGGATTTATAAAAACCTATCCATGACACATCATATGTACAACAACAACCTACTACAATGATAACTCCTAGGCAGTGGTTCAGCTTGTAGCGGAAAATGACTCACATCCCGTCCTCCCACGTCTATGAGTCCCTACAGAAACATTCACACAACGTGAGTATAGATAATAACTATCTCAGTGCAATATCAAAACAATAACATCAATGATAAAGCACAATAAAATCATCAATAGTGAATGCTCTGTATCATGCATCAACAAATGCACTATGTCATGACATGTCTCAACAATCACCCTATTATCACGAGCCTCATATGATATGCCTATTCAGCTCAATATGTCAGTGGAACCACATCACATCTTCATATTAGCAGCACATATCATAGTACCATACTCATCTGTGATAATAGCCAGAGCATATACCCAAACCAGGCGTATATCTCTCAAGCCAAAGCATATGTAGTATATCTATCGTGGCAACGATCCCAGCCAAAGCATATACCACACCTGGCATATCTATCAAAGCAATGATCTTACCAAAGCATATACACATATCTATCAAGGCATCCATCCCAATCATATGAAATCCATGTATGTACATGCATATGATACTACCAATCATATGACACAAAGCTAACATAAATCATATGATATCAAAACCATAACATCATCATCACATAATATCTATACTCCGTACGTCAACACGTACCTGTACTGCGACGCAAATGATTAAATTAGGCGTCACTGGCTAATTGCCTCGTTGTCCCGTCCCTTGAGATGATGCTACAACAATGCCAACAATATATCATGTTATCATAGGCATTAAAATCAAATTCTACAAAAAGATAACATTTTTCAACATGCTGCCATCACCAATCGATTGCCCCATATTCTCGATCGAACGCCGAACTGTTCACTCTTCACCGATCGATCGAACAAAAGCACCAATCGATCGCCACATGTACCGATCGATCCCCTCAAAATCACCGATCGATCGCCGCATGCTCAAACCGCCTTCAAATGTTTCTGTCAGCGTCGATCGATCGGAAATCCTTACCGATCGATCGCTGCGCTTCAAACATTTCAACCCATGGTGATTTCAAGCAAATCTTCATGGTATTTCTTGCACAATTCATTTCCTATCATTTAACCACATTTCATGAAATCCCTAGGATCATATAAACAAGTTTCTAACATTATAGCATCAAATTCTTGGCCTAGAAACAAGTTATGATTCGAAGCAGAAACATTTGGTATTCAAATTCTCATACATCAACACCAATTACATAATTCAAGTATAAAACCATGAATTCCTTACCAAGATGGTACACTTTCACTTCACACAACTTCCTAGCTTAATTCCCTAGTGCAAAACCAAGCTTCAACTAAGAAAATCTCCAAGGGTCGGAGAGGAGTTTGTGTAGGGATTTTGTAGGTGTTTATGGTGTATTGTGAGTTTAGCTCACTAATCCCCTTCATATAGCCACTTGCTATAATAACATGCCAACTAACATAAACATGTAAATCCAAACTCAAATTCACATGTTAATGTAACTTTAAATGAAAGGCAAAGGCATATGAAATTCAAGTCAAAAGTCTACTATCCTTGATTTAGTTCCATCATTCATATGCACTACATCTTGTGCATCATGTTTTATTCCTTACCATATATCAGATAGGCATGTCATGTATGTGAGTATTAACCCTCGGTTCAACCCGAACCCGAGTCCACATCGTACCGTAATTATTCACCATTACTCTATCATCATAGGACACGTATATAAAGCAAATCGAGGCATTACAACAATAAAACATGTTCAGGCTACAAGTGGCAGTTGGATGGATTCCCATGTCCACATGCAATTGTTGTATTTATGAGGAATAAATTGACAATTAATGAAGTAGTTGACAAATTTTTTCATGTTAGTACGTAGAGGCTATGCTATGAAGGAGTCATTTTTCCTATTCCAAAATATGCGAAGGTTGTTGTTCCTCTGGTTGGAATGGAAACAAATGTATTACCCCGCCCAAACAAAAAGTCAACCTGGGCGTCCAAAGAAGAGAAGAATTCGATCTAAAGGTGAAAACATTAGACAGTTGTGTTGTAGTCGTTGTAATAAACATGGCCACAATAAGAAAACTTGTAAGGAACCTATTGGATGATAAAGCTTTTGAAGAAATTTATTTCACTATAATGTTATGCAGTATGAGTTTATATTATGGTGTTCTGGAGATTTAGTTCGTGCACCAATGTAATCTTAGTTCGTGCACCAATGTAATCTTAGTTCGTGCACCATTTATGTTGAGTTCGTGCACCAGATATGTTTCCTTTTACTTTCACAAGTTCGTGCACCAATGTAATCTAGGTGAAACAGTTAGCTTATGTTCGTGCATCAGTATACGTTGAAAAGTTCGTGCACCAATGTAATCTTAGTTCGTGCACCAATGTAATCTTAGTTCGTGCACCATTTATGTTGAGTTCGTGCACCAGTTATGTTGCCTTTTCCTTTCACAAGTTCATGCACCAATGTAATCTTGGTGAAACGGTTAGCTTATGTTCGTGCATCAGTATACGTTCAAAAGTTAGTGCACCAATATAAGTTTAAAAGTTTGTGCACCAATATAAGTTCGTGCAACAATATAAGTTTTAAATGTTCGTGCACCAATATATTTTATTTTCGTGCACCATTGATGTTTTGTTCGAGTACAAGTATAATATATTTCTTGGCACCACTATAAATTATGTTCGTGTACCAATATCTAGTTCTTGAACTAGTATATACAGGTTGCATTCATCAGTTACCTAAATTTAATAAGAACTACAAAATATTATACATTTTGAAGAAGTTAGAAATAAAGAACTAAGAGCCTTTTGCATCTTGAATTATCCTTTTGGACATCTTAACCCGGTAACCAGTATTATAATCCAAGTTTGAATGCTTTGGCACTGGTTGCCCTCTCATAACTTTCTCCATATTCATGCAGACGAATATGCCACAGTCTAAGGAGCCAGGCTTCTGTTGTGTTGCTTCTTTGTATGGCTCAATATCATAATTGTATTCACTCTGACTGTGTTGCACACCCTTTGATATGGGGTCCTCTTGTATAATTTTCCATTTTTTCATTGATGTATTCTATCTGTAAATTTAAGAAGAGTTCATATTATTTTGTTAATTTACTTAGAGTATTTGGACAAAGCAAACTAATTACCAAAATTACCAGTAGTTTTGCCCTTTCAAAGTAATAATCGGTATCTTCTTCCCTTTGTGGTCTAATAGAATTATAATGAGTCCATTGACATTCCTGAGTATCAAATACCAGCAATGTCCAGTGGTAGCCGGGGGTGACAAGTGGGTCCTCACGACCGCATGTGTTTATTGGGAAAATGAAGAAACGATAATTCATGGCCTCGGCTAGTGTAGGGTCTTCCTACCTTAACATCATTATAATCATGTATTATGGACTAAACATGCATTAATAACTTCTTAGGGTTTCGGTTGTAGCTTTGAGCTAATAGAATTACAGGCCAAAAATAAAATGTCAAAACTTATTAGTTACATTCCCATAAACGAATGCTAACATTATAGGTTTACACTACTCCTAGAGTAGAGACTATCCAAAATCATGTATCCTATATTCTTTCATGGTCCTTTTAGCTCACTGCCTCAACCCGACCCTTAGCCCTTCAGTCCAAAAGTGTACCTACATGAACAACCCATCATGAGCATGTACATCGTTGCTTAACATCATAAGATAATGGCATATAAATAAATGCATGAAAATAATTGGTTAACATATACTTCCTGGTTAATCGCATTAACCCACTTTGGTTGTCCCTGTTTCGTAGTCATGCATATAATCATTAGTTCTTGACATAAATGATTAAAATCATACTTCACATATATGCTCATAATCAACAATGTTAATTACAAATGTGACTGTCCTGGTCCTGTTATGACAGCGGCACAATTGGCCCTCTCGCTTCGACATATAGCGGTACTGTGATACCCCTCGCTACACCTTGTAGCGGATGTATCTCCTCGCTAGCTATGTCAGCGGTAAGTACCTTCCTCGCTTGCCCATAACAACCACCGGACATTCTACCATTTCTAGTAACATAGTTTAACATACATCATAAACATCATAGCATCTTTACTCATCATAGACATCATCATATCTTTCCTTATCATAATCATCATCATAAACATCATATCATCTTTACTCATCATAGACATCATCATATCTTTCCTTATCATAATCATCATCATAAACATCATATATACTTATGCAATCATTGTGTAGTCATAGTATAGGAGTGTGTTTTACCGTCCGATGCCCGTACGTCACTTACGTACCTTAATTCCAAAAGTGGAGAAGTTGAAGAACTTTATCTCCTCGATGTTGTTGGTACCTGGGATAGTTCTACACAACCATACAAATCAATATTAGAAGCTAAATAATAGCCAAATACCAAAAACTCAACAAAAAACTTCATTTGCCATTTTTAAGCTGATGGCGATCGATCGCTGCATCGAGGCGATCGATCGCCTGACATTTTGCCTTGCGGCGATCGATCGCGCTATATGTGGCGATCGATCGCCTGCTGTGCAAATCGCTACTGTTCTTCGGCGATCGATCGCCTCATATATGGCGATCGATCGCCACCTGCTGGTGCGCGATTCTTCACCATTTTTGAGCATTTTTCAAGCTCAACTTCATACCCTTCAAACCCAAACATTCCAACATAACAAATATAATCATAACTCACTAAAACCCACATAAAACACTTCAAAAATCATACCCCAACAACATACAACACATACTCAAAACAAACCCACATAAAAACTCAAAATGCTAACCCATTTCTAAATCAAACATCATTAAACTTTAGGAAGGGTTTCATACCTCTTGAGGACTCCAAATCTTAACAAAAATCCCACAAACAAAAGTTTTGTGAAGATTTCTCCTTCCTTCCTTGCCAAATTTCGAAAAATGGAAAGTGGTAGGGTTTGAGAGTGAAATTGGGATTTTAGAGTGATGGGGAAAAGTGAGATAAAAAAGGGGGGTATAGTGGGGTTAAAAGGGGTTATGAAGATTAAATAAAATTATACCCCAACAATTAACATGATCTATAAAATACCCCAACATGGTATTTTAAAAACATTTTACAAAAATGCAACAAACTTCCTCTAAAATCATATCTTCCACATAATTATCAATCGACGTAATTAAATCATGTTAACACCTCATTTCCCAACATGCACAACATGCACCCTGAAATGCAACCCCCAGGTCACGCCTACCATGTGACTAGGCATTTCAACAAGATAATTAATTTCAACACATAAATCAATTATCACCCTAATTAATCATATAAACATCATTAATGCCCAAATTGCATATAATTAATTTCGGGGTATCACAATACTCCCCTACTTATAAGATTTCGTCCTCGAAATCGCATGCACTTACCCCAAAAGGAAACCAAACATAAATAACATACCAGAAAATAGTTCCGGGTAATGCTGCACCATATGCTGTTCCGTCTCCCACGTAGCCTCCTCGACACCTCGACGATCCCACTGAACTTTGACCATCGGTATAATCTTGCTTCGTAATCTGCGATCCTCTCGATCCAGAATTTTACCGGTCGTTCTACATAGGATACATCTGAGTCCAACTGCACTTCAGTAGGCTGTAATACATGAGACGGGTCTGGCTCATACTTTCGTAACATAGAGACGTGAAAGACATCATGAATACCAGATAAAGACGGTGGTAAAGCCAAACGGTAGGCCAATGTACCGATACGCTGCAATACTTCATACGACCCAACATACCTCGGAGATAACCTCCCCCGCATACTGATAGGCTTAGATTTTAAGTGTTTTTAGCTGTAATTTCTTTCCATTTTTCGTACTTTTTTCTGGATGAAATTACGGTTTTTGGTATTTATTTGCTTGTTTCAGGAAAATAGGTCGGAAATGGAAGAAATGAGCTAAAATTAAGGAAACGGGTGAAATCGAGACGAAAAAGAGAAAAAAATGAAAAAATAAGATTTTCAGAGTTTCGATCGATCGAGATCATTTCTCGATCGATCGAGCCGGGCAGAGAGTTCGGCACCAATTTTATTGAAGGGCCGATCGATCGGAATGAAAATCTCGATCGATCGATCGAGGCAGAAACTTTTAAAGGCTGAAGTGAACAGTGCACCGATCGATCGAAAAATATTTTCGATCGATCGAGACGCGATTTGCTGAAAATCTTATTTCCATATTTAACGTGATTTTCGGTGGTTTAAATGGGGAATCCCTTCCATACTATATCATATCATATTAGAGAGGGTTTAGAAACGAAAATCATCACCCAAAAAACCCTAGTACACACCTCCATACACCCATTCACCATCCAAAAAAACCCACGCCTTCCTTCACTCCCAAAAACATCCAAAATATAGGCCTCCATCATTCTTCCACTCACCATACACACGTCAAACCCTTCTTCACCTTTCTATCGTCTAACCTTCAACCTTTCACCCTACGATTTTGGAACATCTCCAACAAGGCGATTGAAGAATACGATTGAGAAGGAAGCGAGAGAGGAAGCAAGGATCTACGAACGAAGTCGACATCGGGAGTTCTTCTTTGTCTTTAATTCTTAGTTTTGTTTTGCTTTTCACTTTATTATGAGGAACTAATTTTATTTATCGAGGCTAGGCGTATCCTTTGTTATGAACCTTCGATTTGATGATTTAATGATTGAATTCTTATAGTTCTTTGCGTATGTTTGATGTTCTTCATGCTTTTAGAGGATTGATCACCTTTGAATGATGTTAGTATCATAATTGAGATCGAGAGATGATTTTATGATACTGAATTAATAACTCATACCATGGATTTCAGACCGAGATCGAGAGATGACATCAAATACATGCGTGATAGCCATAGATATCTATAATTGAAAGCTAGGAGTTTTCATGGATCTTATGCAACATTGAATTGTTAAATAAGTGAACGAGAGTTACTTACTGCAATTCGGTGTTAGGTTTAATATAGCTCGAGAGAGTGTATTAGATAAATTGGGAGAACTCGTCACCTTAGAAATATTTGAATGTTCAATCGAGAATTGTAGGGAATTGCATTGGTGAGCCAAAGTCTCGATAATCTTCTCTAGTGGATTTTTCTCGTTTACTTTATTTGACTTGGTTGGATAAGTAGTTTATATTAATTAATTAGTTGTTAATTATAAATTAATTATCGTAGGTTAAATATAGTTAAAAGACATCTTATTTGGTACTTGCTTGTTAGTCCCTGTGGGTTCGACAATCCGTATCTTCCTATCTATACTAAAACTTGACACCGTGCACTTGCGGTCTAAAATCGCTAGATTGGAATTAATTGTTTAAAATAAAAGCGATCAAGTTTTTGGCGTCGTTACAGGGGACTAACTTTAGTAATATCATACGAGAAGCTTTGACTGTAATTTAAGCATTTTTTCTTTGTATATTTTTATTTCGAAAAAAAAAATTATGTAACTGTTTTGTTTGTTTTTTTCCTTGCGAGGTACTTGTGATGCTTCATCAACAAGTCTTCACAAGATTTGCCCAATAATATTCAGAGACGTTTTATGCAACGTGGGGAAGATTCAATGAATTGGCAGACACATTCCGGTATCACAACTTTTCGAACTATACTCTTCTGCAATATTTCTTCAAAGGTTTGGATGCACAGACACGAGAATGGGTATTTAGCGGAGCACTGGTGACTGGGAGTCCCCTGGTTGAAAGAGATGAGGACAGTGTGTTACACCTGTTCAATGAAATGGCGGACTTTGATTATCACTGGTATTGTGATCCTTCACTACAAGGTTGGAGTCACCAATACCCACCGGAGCCTCACTACCCTAATGATACGCCCCAACTAATTGAACATCACGACGAGATGAGAGATAGTTCTGCAGACGTCACGACTCATTTTGAGGATACCTTAATAAGATTCATGGCTTCAACTGAGAACAGTTTGGAGTGCCAAACCAACTCTAAGCGCCACCTGGAGCAGCAAATGGCGGTCCTCATGGAAACAATTTCAGCTAGCTGCCAAGAGGAAGAGATGAGGGCTACAAATCAAGAGGCAACGAATCGAGTTTGGTTATATGATGACGATCACTCAACCAACCAAGTTTGGGGGAGTGATCCTACTAGTGTGGAAGAGTCGAGGTAACTTGAGCCTCTTCAAGAGATTGAGCTTACTTCAGAGATGTTATCCGAGGAGTTCCCATGTGAAGATGAGTCGAATGTGATGTTGGAGAAGGAAGAAACTTTCGAAGATTCCGATTTGAGCCCATCGATGGAGACATGTTCTATGCCATATGTGGATCCATATTTTCCGTCGATGCCAACTTCACTGCACTACATCCTCCATATGAAGCCAAGTCAAGAATCATTCTCCCTTGCCTACCAATTTAAGAATGTTGTTGGAGCGACGAGCTTACATTGTTACAATGTTGCCAATCTTGAGGGTATACTGAATGAAGACCCATTAGTGGTATCATACGATACTTACTATGGGCGGCAGCCGCTCTTTGATGGTTGCTTCTGATGGTCAAGCCGAAGACCAAAAATCAGCGCTTCTTGGGAGGCACCCAAGCGTATCCTTTTGTTATTTAGTTTTGTTTTATTTTTTCAGTTTTCATTTTAGTTTTGTTTATCTCTCAAGTCGAATATTTTACCATATGCATTCTTCTCTTGCTAGGTACTTGGTTGGAGCGATGAACCCCTACAAAAGTGGAACTTTCAAAAGTCAATCTTCCTCAAATCCTCATGCAAGCGTCTTGATCAGGGGAGTTTATTTTTTTTCCTTTTGATTCTTTCAAACATTGAGGACAATGTTTGATTTAAGTTTGGGGGGGTGTTTATTGGTTTCTGCTGTTGACTTGTGGTACTTCCTTGCATAACTGATCGATAATGAGATTAAATCGTCCTTGAGCACTTTCAACAAAAAAAAAATTAATAAATTTAAAATGAGTTGTTCTTGAGAAATGATGATTTGGATTTGCAACGGTAATACATGATGAAATTAATCCCCATCTAGATAGGAGTTATGAAAATGTTTAACTTGTTTGTATATATCCTTTGTTGAGCTTATGTCAAAATTGAGGAATAGTTTGAGCACGTTTTGAGTCATGATTGAGTGAAGTATGTATTGAATAAAGTGAAAACTTGTGTTAACTATGATTAGTCTTGAGCATCTTAGAAAACTCTACAATTTATTTGAAAGTACTTTTGAGGCGAAATTTTATAATTAAGAACTTGACTTGGAGATGATTTAGGCGATCTTTGGACCGTTTGTGCCTTTCATGCTTACCTTGTATATATCATTCCTTAGTGTCCCCTCTTGAACCTTATTGAAAAAGAATGGTATATGCATTGCATATAATTAGACCCCCATTCGACATTTTTGGCTAACTCATTATACCTACCTTGGATTGAGCCTAAATGAAAAATGTTATCCGTCCCTAAGGGAGTATAATGAATCTCATTCATTGCACTAAATTGTATATGTAGATGAGTTCATTGTGAAGAACAAAAGAATGAGCAATAAGAAAAGATGTAGAGAAAAGCCTTGAAAAAAAAAATTATTGGAAACATTCAAATAAGACCCAAAGTGGCCAAGGCTAGAAAAAGTTGAAGAGAAGCTCAATATTGTGCGAACAAGTTTGAACTGATTCTTTTATACTCTCTTCTTTGCATTCATCCTACCTTTTCTTTGGAGCCGACACCAAAAGGTCTAACGCTATAAGCTTTTAAAGACCTTCTGATCCAAGTCTAGGGAATAATTACATTAGTGGAGAAGTGCTGGATAGTAAATTTGTAGAGTAATCCAAAGTAATCTTGACTTTGAGTTTTTATGGCACATTTTGATCTTAAAAGATATGTATAGAACTCATGTTTGACAATAGCACACACTCACATTCCGATGTTGCGATGTATTGTTTAGCTTAGGAGAAAACGCTTCCTGTTGAACTTTGAATGACTCTTATTGTGATGTCCAGGGATTATGGTGTTAATCCCGGTGTGGTATTAATCATTTATGGATTTTTTTTAATTGTGGCAATTAGGAATTAATTGTGGTTTGGCATCTCCCGAGGTTGTTAAATCGGGCATTTGGGATCGTTGGATCCAAAGGATGAGATTGTATTCTCATTTTGGTGAAAAACCTATGAGTTGGGTTTTGTGGGACATGGTGTCCGGGGTGCCTTTTGTTGGGGTCTAGTCTGGGGATTTGGTGTAGGAGAGAGAGTTTTTGAAAACAGATGATTTTTAATGAATCATGATGTATTTGTGGATGTGTTGGTATTTTGGAGCATTTTTGCTATATATACCAGTTGGACTCGGGATTCCGTCATTTGGAATCCATTTCTCTCCTCTCCTCCCCCCTCTCACGCCACCTTCACCCCAAACCCTTCCCTTCCCCGTGGTTGAAGCAAAATCGATAGAACTCGATTTAGGGGCTGGTTTTTCTCGAAGATAATCAGGTATTAATCTTCCCCTCGTCATTGTCTTCGATTTGGTAGTAGTGTTGTAGAGTTTGGTTGGGTATTGTCTTGGCTATGGCATTTGGGGGTTTTGAGTTTTAAATCTAAATGTTGATTTTAGTGTTTTTATGGAGTTTATTTGGTGTATTTGAGATGTGGAGGATGTATGGGTGTTGGATTTGAGTTTGGGTGTCGAAAACACCATAGAAACTCGAGTTTTCCGGAAAAATTGCAGGTGGCGATCGATCTCCAAGGAGAGGCGATCGATCGCGATGAGCTGCTCAGATTTTCGAAGAAGATGAACAGTGCAGGCGATTGATCGCGTGGGCTAGGCGATCGATCGCGACCATGTTGGCGACCGATCGCGAGGGGTGGCGATCGATCGATCGCGCTATATGAGGCGATCGATCGCCGCCCGTAAGGTTTTATTTTTTTGTAATTTTGGAAAATTGTCGGGATTTTGAAATCGAGGTTTTAAGGGGCCGTTTTCGGGGCAATGTATATATTCCAATGGGAATGCTATGCTTTTAAAATGGATTGGTTGAGGCCAAAGTTTAATAAAACGGAATTCCCGGTTGAATTCTTGGTTATCTTTTAAACTTGTTAATGGTATATTTTGGGTATTATGCATGCTTAGCTGGGGGGCTTTTATTTTGGTAATCGTCATGGATTGACGATATGATTGGGAATCTTGAACGTGCTTGGACACGTGGTTGCATGCTTATACTTGATTGTGAGTTGTTTATGTGTTTTAGCACATATCTCTCGAGGTAAGGAACTCAAGCAAAGTTTGGACTCAAGCTACGGAATTATAAGGTACGTATGACGTACGAGCATGACTTATTATAGTGTTGCAACTGTAAAATGCATGGTGTGTGATAATTGTACTAAATGGGTATTGGAACACATGGTGTGTGATAATTGCGTTATATGGACATTGAAATATGTGGCATGTGGTAATTGCATCGGATAGGTATTGAAATGCATGGTGCATGATAATTGCTATAAATTGTGATATCCCTGAAATGATTAATTGAAATCTGGTGCATTAATTAAATTTATATGATTAATTATGTGTTGGAATTTTTATGTTGAAATGTTTAGTCACATGGTAGATGTGATCGGGTTGCATTTCCTGGTGCATGTTGAGCATGTTGGGAATTATGGTTGGAAGCATGATTTATTTGCCATGTGTAGCAATTAATTAGAAATCATGTGTTTAATTGATATTTGGTGCATTTTGGATTAATGCTTTTAAAAATATCATGTTGGGGTGTTTTATACACCATGGTAATTTATGGAATGCAATTGGTTTAATTAAACCACTTATACCCCATCCCACCCTTCCAACCATCACTCTTACTTTCCCCAAAAACCACCACCAAACCCTTTCTTTCCCCATTTTCGAGTTGGTGCTTAGAGTTGAAGAGAAAACCTTCAAAAAACTTGCTTTGTGGGATTTGGTGTGAGTTTTGGAGTCCCCAAGAGGTATGGATACCTCCCCATTGCTTTTATTGTGTTTAGATTGGGTTTGAAATGATTTTTGAAAGGTTTTGAAATGGGTTTGTGTTGGGTTATTGTGGTTTTGTTTGGGGGTTGGATTTATGGTTGTTTTAAGGTGTATTTTGGAGGTTTATGTTGTTATTTAAATTGTTGGTTTGATGGTTAAGTGTTGGAATGGGTTGGAATGGTTTTGAGGTGCAAAAATGGAGGTTTTTCATGCAACAGGGGTTGGCGATCGATCGCCCATTCCAGGCGATCGATCGCGCCCAGGCAGTAGGCTTTTCCAGCGTTTGGCGATCGATCGCCACTCTTGGGCGATCGATCGGCGCGGCTGGCGATCGATCGCGCCAAGTGTGGCGATCGATCGCCGAAGGGTGAAAAATGTTGGTTCTCGGACAGTGTGGTTTGGCGATCGATCGCCGTGATGGGCGATCGATCGCTAAGGTTAAAATATGGTGTTTTTGGATTTTTTTTGTAGGATTTTTGGTATTGGACTATTATTGGGTTCTAATATTGATTTGTGTGAATGTGTAGAACCATCCCAGGTGGCAACACAGCCAAGGCATTGAAGTCCTACCATATCCTACATTTTGGAAAGGTACGTAGTGGACGTACGGGCACCCAACGGTACATGTATCTTATATACTCATTGTTTATGCATTGTGGATGCAAGTATATATGTGGTATTGCATTGTGGATGCAAATACATGTTATGCATGATGTTTATAGATGCATATGATTATTGGTGCACATCCCATGAGTCGTGGTCATCCCTTGATGATTTTAATGCTTGCCGCTATTTGTTTGGTTCCGCTAAATGTGAAGCGAGGGGTGGGAGCGCCGCATGTCACATTTCAGCGTGGTTATCATATAGGGCGAGGAAAGGGTATTTGCCGCTCAATGAGAGGCGAGGGGTGGGAGTCCCGCATGTCCATTGAAGCGAGGTTATCCTATGCCGCCTATATGTAAATAAGCGAGGGGCATTAAAATACATTGTGATGGACAGACTAGGGATTGGTGATCAGTATTTGGTATTGATGAGCTGGTATATGTCATGACATGTTTTGACCATTAAAAATAATCTGTTGATTATACTCATGAGTTATGGTACAGGGACAACTAAACGGGAAGCGTTTGAAATGCATGGGGAAAACAGGAAGTGTTTTATTATGATTATGCATTTACGCTTTATCTTCATATTGTGTTGAATATGAATGATTATTATTGCTCATGTTTGGGGGTTGTCCTTGTAGGTACCTTTTTGGCATGATAGAAGGACTTGAACGGGTTGAGGTGGTGAGCCTTGTGGAGAATTCTTTTGAAGCAGAAAGGACAGGATTATTTTGGATAGTATCTACTCTAGGAGTAGTATAAAACTATAGTTGAACACATTCATTGATTGGAATGTAATTAATCCTTTTGGTAGTCCTTATTTTTGGCATGTAATGCTTAAGCTCATAGACTCAACACGTTCTTTTACACTCTGATCTTTTATATTAGCTCTATTATGCCTTGATTCCGCACTTAAGGATTAGGGTCCTTACATTAGTGGTATCAGAGCAGTGGTTAGAGAACCCGGGAATGAGTGAAGGGTAACCTTAGCATGATTGGCTAGGTGCTTACATTTGAAGCATGTTTATGCATGTGGTGCATATTAATGTATATCCTGTTATACTAACGTGCTTATTCTCATTCCTGTTATCTAACGGCATAACATATATATTGCTTTGGAATTGTTGTTAACATTTGTGTTACAGCATGGCTGCTAATGAGGAGGTTGGAGATGTTGGTAGTGTAAACGCAAGCGTTGGACAAGTGAACCCCCTACCTCCACCGGCCGTAGGCATGGAACCCGTAGCTCAGTTATTACTACCGGGTGAGATCAGTTTGACGCAATTTCTGTCTTACCATCCGCCCCGGTTTGAGGGGACAGAGTCCGGAGAGGAGGCTGAAGAGTGGTTGGAAAGACTTGAACAGATCTTTGTATCGGCTCCTTGTGCTGTTACAGCTTGACTGAGGCTGGCGGAGTTTCAGTTAGCAAATAAACCTCTCATGTGGTGGAGGAGCACGGTGATGGAGCTAAGAGCACTAGGTGCTGTGATTGATTGGACACTCTTCAGGACTAGGTTTCTGAACCGGTATTTCTCCGCAGCGGCGAGACAGACGAAGGAGGATGAATTTTCAAGTTTGAAACAGGGGAACATGACGGTGTCACACTATGCCACACGGTACTCTTCGTTGCTGAGGTACGTTCCCCACATTGCCACCAATGGGCACGCTAAGATGAGGAACTTTATGAAGGGGTTGCGACCGGAGCTCTATGACAGGGTTATCACCAATAACCCAACTTCTTTTGATGATGCTCTCACAAGAGCGGAGCTTGCCGAGCTTGGAGTGGGAGCTTATCCTAGTGCTATGCCACCACCAGTACCGCAACAGAGGCAGACTTATGACAGCTTGAGGCCCCGAGGAGAGCCATTTAAACCTCGTGGTGCCTCTTCATCTTCGCGATTTGGTGGAAAGAAGTACTTTTGTCAGAAGCAGGATAACAAGAAGAATTGGTCGGCCAATCGAGGGTCTTCACAAGGGAATAGGCCGGGAGAGCCGAGGTGTGACAACTGTGGAGGGCCACATTCTTCGGCCAAATGTCCTGCCTGTTATATCTGTGGCAAGATGGGCCACATCGCTCGGTATTGCCCCACTCGGGGAGGACAGTCAGAGTATCAGGGCAACAGGCCGAGGTTTGATGATAGGGCAGTGCAGCAGAGGCAGCAGTTTGGGCCTCGACCACCGGGAGGTCAGACAGTAGGACCACCCCAGGGGCAAGTGTATGCACTGACCAGGGAGCAGGCACAGGTAGCCCCGGAGGAGATGATCGCCGGTACGTGTCATTTATTTACGTACCCTGCTTTTATTTTGATCGATACAGGTGCCTCCCACTCTTTTGTGTCTGTTGGTTTTGTGGAAAGACACCATATGCGCGCGTCTTCTTTACCCACGCCTCTCCTTGTCTCGACACCCACTGGAAGAAATGTCGTTGCTGATCAGTTCAAGGCAGACTGCCTCATTTATTTTGAGGGCAACGAATTGAGATCAAACTTGATTGTGTTGGGCATGTCAGACTTCGACTGCATCTTGGGTATTGATATTCTGAACAGATATCAGGCAGTGGTAGATTGCAGGCAGAGGACAGTGAAGTTCAGACCTGAGTTGGGCAGTCAGTGGACCTTCTATGGCAACGGTTCTCGTGCGAAGATTCCGTTGATTTCAGTGATCAAGATGACTCAGTTGTTGGAACGTGGACACACGGGTTATCTCATTTATGCCGTGGACACGTCTGGGAAGAGTAAAGAATTGAGAGTTGAGGATGTGCCAGTAGTGGCAGAGTTTGCTGATGCATTCCCAGAAGAGATCCCAGGATTCCCACCGGCTAGGGAAGTTGAGTTTGGGATCGAGCTGTTGCCAGGGACATCCGCTATCTCTCGTGCACCTTATAGGATGGCACCGGCTGAATTGAGAGAGTTGAAAGAACAGTTGCAGGATCTCCTTGACAAGGGATATATACGCTCGAGCGTGTCGCCATGGGGCGCACCAGTTCTCTTTGTGAAGAAGAAGGACGGTTCGATGCGGTTGTGCATCGATTACCGGCAACTGAATAAGGCTACAGTGAAGAACAAGTATCCTCTCCCAAGGATAGATGACTTGTTTGATCAGTTGCAAGGTACCAGGGTGTATAGCAAGATTGATTTGAGATCCGGGTATCATCAGATTCGAGTCAGAGAGGAAGATGTGCAGAAGACAGCATTCCGGACCCGATATGGACATTATGAGTTCCTAGTGATGCCGTGTGGCGTGACGAATGCTCCAGCGGTCTTTATGAGTCTGATGAACAGAGTATTTCAGCCGTATCTTGATCAGTTCGTCATTGTGTTTATTGACGACATTCTCATCTACTCCCGGAGTGAGGAAGAGCATGTGAAACACTTGAGGACAGTGCTTCAGATTCTCAGAGAGCATCAGTTGTATGCTAAGCTCAGTAAGTGTGAATTTTCGCTGAGCAGTGTAGTGTTTCTGGGGCATGTCATATCGAGCAGTGGGATATCTGTAGATCCCAAGAAGATTGAGGCTGTGATGGAGTGGGCTGCCCCCACTTCTGTGCCTGAGATTCGGAGTTTTCTGGGTTTGGCCGGTTATTATCGACGCTTTGTCGAGGGCTTTTCAAAGATTGCCAAGCCGTTGACACAGTTGACTCAAAAGGGTGTACCTTTCTTTTGGTTAGAAGCTTGTGAGGAGAGCTTCCAGGAGTTAAAGCACCGTTTGACGACGGCGCCAGTGTTAGTGATCCCTACGGAGAACTCCAGATTTGTTTTGTATACTGACGCATCACCTCAGGGCCTTGGGTGTGTTCTGATGCAAGATAAGCATGTGGTAGCTTATGCATCGAGGCAGTTGAAGCCGCATGAGACCAGATATCCAGTTCATGACTTGGAATTGGCGGCTATCATCTTCGCCCTGAAGATTTGGAGGCATTATTTGTATGGTACGTCGTTTACCATTTACACGGATCACAAGAGCCTCAAGTTTTTATTCACTCAAGCGGAGTTGAACATGAGGCAGAGGAGATGGATGGACCTACTCAAGGACTATGATTGCGAGATAGAGTACCATCCGGGGAAATCCAATTTGACAGCAGACGCTTTGAACCGGAAAGTGAGGAGTTCTGCTGAGGATGTCATCCATTTGTCTGCTATGATGACCTCCTATTGCCATTTGGGCTATGATTTTGACATAGATGCATCACCTGTGTATGTATCGACCTTGTTAGCTGAGCCAGATATCTATGAGAACATCAGGAGAGCTCAGAGGTCAGACGATGAGGTTCAGAGGTGGTTATCTTTAGTACATCTTGGCCAGCCAATGAAATTCAGAGTGTCCGATGATGGATCTTTGAGATTGGGGGACCGTTGGGTGGTTCCGAATACGCCGGAGTTGCGTAGAGGGATCTTGGAGCGAGCTCATAGTAGCAGAATGAGCATCCACCCAGGCGGGAAGAAGATGTACAGAGATCTGCGTGGTCAGTTTTGGTGGAAGAGAATGAAATCAGATGTCGTCGCTTTTGTAAAGAGGTGTTTGATCTGCCAGCAGGTTAAGGCAGAGAGACAGAGACCTGGCGGCGAATTGAGAAGCTTGGAGGTACCGAAGTGGAAGTGGGAGCACATTTCCATGGACTTCGTGACTCATTTGCCGAGGAGTGCTTCAGGCTTCGATGCTATTTGGGTGATCGTGGATCGATTGACCAAGGTAGCTCATTTTATCCCCTATAGCATGACTTTCACCTTTTTGAGGATGGTGCAGTTGTATAAAAGAGATGTGGTGAGATTGCATGGGATCCCCGTTTCCATAGTGTCAGATCGAGATCCGCGATTCACATCTCATTTCTGGGAAGGCCTTCAGTCAGCCTTGGGAACTGAAGTCAGATTGAGCACTGCTTATCATCCTCAGACGGATGGCCAGACCGAGCGTACTATTCAGACGCTCGAGGACATGCTGAGAGCTTGTGTTTTGGAGTTCGATGCCTCTTGGCAAGATTCAGTGCCTTTGGTAGAGTTTTCTTATAACAATAGCTACCAGGCGAGTATTCAGATGGCTCCGTTTGAAGCTCTTTATGGCAGACGGTGTAGATCACCCTTGTGTTGGGATGATTTGGACCGCAAATCGGTCGGAGGACCGGAGTTGATCCGAGAGATGGAAGAAAAGATAAAACTGATAAGGCAGACAATGAAAGCGGCCCAGGACAGACAGGCAGCTTATGCAAATAAACGGCGGAGACCGTTGGAATTTCAGTTGGGAGATAAGGTCTTTTTGAAGATCTCACCTTCCAGAGGCGTTGTGCGATTTGGGATGCGCGGGAAACTGTCTCCGAGGTATGTTGGACCGTACGAGATTTTGCAGCGCTTTGGCACCTTAGCTTACCGACTGGCTTTGCCGCCTTCTTTATCTGGTATACATGATGTGTTTCATGTATCGATGCTGCGGAAGTATGAGCCGGATCCGTCGCATGTTTTACAGCCTTCCGAAGTTCAGTTAGAGTACGATGTGTCTTATGTGGAACGGCCTGTCAGAATTCTGGATCGAGCAGACCGTAGACTTCGGAATAAAGTGATACCTATGATCAAGGTTCAGTGGGATCGCAGGGGTGTCGAGGAGGCTACGTGGGAGACGGAGTGTAAGGACCCCAAGCCCTTAACCCTTAATTAGTGTATTAACCACTATGTGTGGCACATGCTTTCAATAAAGACTCAATCGGGAAGCTCAGATGATACTTTACCATTGAATGGCAACTACAAAATTTCTTTAATATACAACATTAAGATCATCTCTACCCACAATTAGACTCACATGTTCGCCCTTTACCACCCCTTGGTGCCCTTTTGCATTGTGGGTTTTTTTATAAAAATTTGGGCAGAGTCTCCCCATAAATTGAGCTATCCCAAAACACAAGCACATCACATAATATAATTCCCGGCCAGGGAATACACAATACTCAACAGAATATAGTACACAAAGTAAATTCCCAGCCAGGGAAGACACCACACATATGACGACATAAATGGGTCTCAATACCCACATAATACACTAACGACTCTCATATCATTAGCAATTCTACCACAATTGCATGCAACACATAATGAAAGAGAGAAAGGCTCATGCCTTTATATACAACACATATACAAGCATAACCGTGCTCACATGCGAGCATCATAAATGTGTATATAAACCTCGGGTGCATATGAGTACTCTATACGATACCGTGCTCCATCAAGCCCTGGTACCATGATCCTGTGAGTACATCCAATCAACAGCTCGAGCCCAGCTCCATAGCCATCGATGCACCTGTTCACCTGCCCCAACAGAGACAGCCCCCAACGGGGTGAGCATACCAATACACAAAATCTCATAATCACAATAATGAAATTCATAATTTACAACACAAGTAAATATTAATGAATTTTAAATGATACTCCCTGGATGGCAACATCCTCATCCGGGATTCCGTGTACTGTCCCTGTTCTCACAATCATCAAACTCATCAAATCTCATAAATCAGTAAATCAACACATTGATTTAATTCATAGCATGCCTGGTTCTCAATGTCAATAATTAATGAATCCAATTTCATTATACATACGAATATAGATATCTCGATATCTAATCCTGAATTCTTCGACTTTGCTACCAATCACAGATAGCTCAAATGCCTAGCATTTATTTTACAAAATCTCTATTTCACTTAGACATCTAACGAATACATGATCCCACGATCATTCTCAGGCATCTCAAATGCCCTACCCTTTATTTTACAAGTTCTCATTTATACTTAGACATCTCACATGTCTTACAATAGTCACATAAACCCAGTACCCCATACCTCTTATAAGGTCATACTACTCTAGTGTTACGCACACTTGTGGCAGTGATATCAAGACTAGGTCGATCCATAGTCATATCAACACATATATGTATATATAGCCATACCCACAACCATCTAATGCAATTACAACACATTATTCATTTCACAATTGCTATCACATAAGGTAATGCTCGTACGTCGCACGTACCTTAAATCTCCGAAGTCCGAGCCAAACCTTGCTCGAGTTCCATTCTCCGAGGAACGATGTGCTAACACGATAAATTAATTCACGATTAATTACGAACATGCAACTCATGCTCAAGCACACCCATAACCCTCAAAAATATTGTCAACACAAGACAATAAACCAATATCGAAAATCGCTCAAGAATACCCCACAAATTCTCGAACCTTCACAACACAAATCGAACCCATTTAAACACCATAATTCATCTAAAATATGAATTAATCAATCCATAGCATGAATAATCATCCCACATGCCAAACCCCCAAATTCGAAATCCAAACCCCTAAAACGGACACAAGAAGCATCCTTATACAACTAAAGCATGTAATAAACGACCCATAACAAGAATCGCCACACCCCTGCCAAAGATTACAATTCTCGAACCCATTCACGCACACATCACAAAATTCGAACCAACCCTCACGAAATTCGAAATAAATTCGAGCCAATAAATCACAATTAGGCAGGGAATCACATCATAAGCATGGAAAAGGGGTTAGGAAGATTACCCAAACGAAAATCGGAAGAAATCGGACGAAAATCGAAGAACCCTAGAAATTGGGGATCGGCGCACTTCCGCAAAATTCGACTTCCACACGCGACGAAACTTCGAATTGATGGAGGGGAAAGGAGCGCCTGGATGAGACGAAGCCGTGGGTAGGTCGGACGCGCCGAACGGCGGTCGGACGGCGGCGGGCGAAGCGCCTGAAGCGGCGGGGGCAGGGGCTGACGGGAAAAGGGGCGCGCGCGGGAGAGAGGAGAAAGTTGGGGCTGAAATGAAATTTTGTTTAAAATCTCGGGTTCAATTGGATATTTATAGCAAAATACCCCGAAAAACTATTAGCCCCACAAATACATCATGATTCATTAAAAATCATCCGTTTTCAAAAACTCTCTCTCTAACTCAAAAATCCCCTACCGGTGCCCACACACAGCACCCGAGATTCTGAGTCACACTAAAAACCCAACTCACAGGTTTTCACCGAAATGAGAATACGATCTCAACCTCGGGATCCAACGATCCCAACTGCCCAAATAAATGAGCCCAGAAGGCCCGATACCTCGATTAAACTCCAAATCGCCACGCAAAACAACTTTAGAGGTTATTAACACTCCGGGATTAACATCCCTAATCTCAGGTCATCACACGGAGCGGCATATGGTGCAGCACTACCCGAAACTATTCTCTGGTATGTGTTTATGTTTAGTTTCCTTTTGGGGTAAGTGCATGTGATTTCGAGGACGAAATCTTATAAGTAGGGGAGTATTGTGATATCCCTGAAATGATTAATTGAAATCTGGTGCATTAATTAAATTTATATGATTAATTATGTGTTGGAATTTTTATGTTGAAATGTTTAGTCACATGGTAGATGTGATCGGGTTGCATTTCCGGGTGCATGTTGAGCATGTTGGGAATTATGGTTGGAAGCATGATTTATTTGCCATGTGTAGCAATTAATTAGAAATCATGTGTTTAATTGATATTTGGTGCATTTTGGATTAATGCTTTTAAAAATATCACGTTGGGGTGTTTTATACACCATGGTAATTTATGGAATGCAATTGGTTTAATTAAACCACTTATACCCCATCCCACCCTTCCAACCATCACTCTTACTTTCCCCAAAAACCACCACCAAACCCTTTCTTTCCCCATTTTCGAGTTGGTGCTTAGGGTTGAAGAGAAAACCTTCAAAAAACTTGCTTTGTGGGATTTGGTGTGAGTTTTGGAGTCCCCAAGAGGTATGGATACCTCCCCATTGCTTTTATTGTGTTTAGATTGGGTTTGAAATGATTTTTGAAAGGTTTTGAAATGGGTTTGTGTTGGGTTATTGTGGTTTTGTTTGGGGGTTGGATTTATGGTTGTTTTAAGGTGTATTTTGGAGGTTTATGTTGTTATTTAAATTGTTGGTTTGATGGTTAAGTGTTGGAATGGGTTGGAATGGTTTTGAGGTGCAAAAATGGAGGTTTTTCGGGCAACAAGGGTTGGCGATCGATCGCCCATTCCAGGCGATCGATCGCGCCCAGGCAGTAGGCTTTTCCAGCGTTTGGCGATCGATCGCCACTCTTGGGCGATCGATCGGCGCGGCGGGCAATCGATCGCGCCAAGTGTGGCGATCGATCGCCGAAGGGTGAAAAATGTTGGTTCTCGGACAGTGTGGTTTGGCGATCGATCGCCGTGATGGGTGATCGATCGTGAAGGTTAAAATATGGTGTTTTTGGATTTTTTTTGTAGGATTTTTTGTATTGGACTATTATTGGGTTCTAATATTGATTTGTGTGAATGTGTAGAACCATCCCAGGTGGCAACACAGCCAAGGCATTGAAGTCCTACCATATCCTACATTTTGGAAAGGTACGTAGTGGACGTACGGGCACCCAACGGTACATGTATCTTATATACTCATTGTTTATGCATTGTGGATGCAAGTATATATGTGGTATTGCATTGTGGATGCAAATACATGTTATGCATGATGTTTATAGATGCATATGATTATTGGTGCACATCCCATGAGTCGTGGTCATCCCTTGATGATTTTAATGCTTGCCGCTATTTGTTTGGTTCCGCTAAATGTGAAGCGAGGTGTGATGACCTGAGATTAGGGATGTTAATCCCGGAGTGTTAAATAACCCGTAAAGTTGTTTTACGTGGCAATTGGAGTTTAATCGAGGTGTCGGGCCTTCTGGGCTCGTCTATTTGATTAGTTGGGATCATTGGATCCCGAGGTTGAGATCGTATTCTCATTTCGGTGAAAACCTGTGAGTTGGGTTTTTAGTGTGACTCAGAATCTCGGGTGCTGTGTGTGGGCACCGGTAGGGGTTTTTGAGTTAGAGAGAGAGTTTTTGAAAACAGATGATTTTTAATGAATCATGATGTATTTGTGGGGCTATTAGTATTTCGGGGTATTTTTGCTATAAATACCAATTAAACCCGGGATTTTAATTATCGGAACCATTTTCTTCCCCTCCTTCTCTCTCCCCGTAGCCGCGCCATTCTCGATCCCCTTTTGACCCACGCCGCTTCCAGGCGTGCGCCCGCCGCCGTCCGGCCGCCGTTCGGCGCGTCCGACCCGCCGCCGTGTTCGTCTCTTCCAGGCGGTCCTATCCATACCACCAATTTGAAGTTTGGTCGCGATTTGAGCTCGAATTTCTGCTGGAAGCGCTAGGGTTCGAACTGGGTTTCTGTTCGATTTTGTGGCTCGTTTTTGGTACGATTTTTGGGGCTCTTTTTCCAGTGTTTTTGGGGCGTTTTGTACTGCATTTTGTGTCGAAAATTTATGCTTTGTGGTTCAAGGATTTTGGTTGCCAATTGATTCGATTTGAGCGCTGGATTGCATGGTTTGGTTCGAATTTCTTGTGTTGGGCGGGTTAGGGTTCGAAATTTGGGGTTTTGGTTTGGGGATGTTGATTCTTGTTGATAATTAATTAATTTATGGTTTAGATGCTTATTGGGTTCGAATTGAGGAATTGGATTCGAATTTAGGGCTTTAAATTCGAATTTTGGGGGTTTCGCATGTGGGGCGATTATTCATGTTGTTGATTGATTAATTCATGTTTTAAATGAATTATGGTGATTTTTGGATTCGATTTGTGTTGTGAAGGTTCGAGAATTTGTGGGGTATGCTTGAGCGATTTTCGATATTGGTTATTGTCTTGTGTTGACAATATTTTTGAGGGTTAAGGGTGTGCTTGAGCATGAGTTGCATGTTCGTAATTAATTGTGAATTAATTTATCGTGTTAGCACATCGTTCCTCGGAGCATGGAACTCGAGCAAGGTTTGGCTCGGACTTCGGAGATTTAAGGTACGTGCGACGTACGAGCATTACCTTATGTGATAGCAATTGTGAAATGAATAATGTGTTGTAATTGCATTAGATGGTTGTGGGTATGGCTATATATACATATATGTGTCGATATGACTATGGAAGACCTAGTCTTGATATCGCTGCCACAAGTGTACGTAATACTAGAATAGTATGACCTTATAAGAGGTATGGGGTACTGGGTTTATGTGACTATTGTAAGACATGTGAGATGTCTAAGTATAAATGAGAATTTGTAAAATAAAGGGTAGGGCATTTGAGATGCCTGAGAATGATCGTGGGATCATGTATTCGTGATGAGACATGTGAGATGTCTTCGTTAGAAGACATGTGAGATGTCTAAGTGAAATAGAGTATTTGTAAAATAAAAGCTAGGCATTTGAGCTATCTGTGATTGGTAGCAAAGTTGAAAATCAGCGTTAGATATTGAGATATCTATGTTTGCTTGTATAATGAATTTGGAATCATTAACTATTGATACTTGGGAATCAGGCATGCTATGAATTAAATCAATGTGTTGATTTACTGATTTATGAGATTTGATGAGTTTGATGATTGTGAGAACAGGGACAGTACACGGAATCCCGGATGAGGATGTTGCCATCCAGGGAGTATCATTTAAATTCATTAATATTTACTTGTGTTGTAAATTATGAATTTCATTATTGTGATTATGAGATTTTGTATATTGGTATGCTCACCCAGTTGGGGGCTGTCTCTGTTGGGGCAGGTGAACAGGTGCATCGATGGCTATGGAGCTGGGCTCGAGCTGTTGATTGGATGTACTCACAGGATCGTGGTACCAGGGCTTGATGGAGCACGGTATCGTATAGAGTACTTATATACACCCGGGATTTATATACACATTTATGATGCTCGCATGTGAGCACGGATATTCTTGTATATGGGTTGTATATAAAGGCATGAGCCTTTCTCTCTTTCATTATATATTGCATGCAATTGTGGTAGAATTGCTAATGATATGAGAGTCGTTAGTGTATTGTGTGGGTGTTGAGACCCATTTGTGTCGTCATGTGAGTGGTGTCTTCCCTGGCTGGGAATTTACCTTGTGTATTTTATTCTGTTGAGTATTGTGTATTCCCTGGCCGGGAATTATATTATGTGATGTGCTTGTGTTTTGGGATAGCTCTATTTATGGGGAGACTCTGCCCAAATTTTTATAAAAACCCACAATGCAAAAGGGCACCAAGGGGTGGTAAAAGGCGATCATGTGAGTCTAATTGTGGGTAGAGATGATCTTAATGTTGTATATTAAAGAAATTTTGTAGTTACCATTCAATGGTAAAGTATCATCTGAGCTTCCCGATTGGCTTTTAATGAAAGCATGTGCCACACATAGTGGTTAATACACTAATTAAGGGTTAAGGGCTTGGGGTCCTTACATTAGTGGTATCAGAGCAGTGGTTAGCTCTTTGGGGCTGTTAAGGGCCTAGGAAGTTATTGATAGCACATATTTATGCATGATGGCATTAATGTTGTATGACACAACTAGTTGTTATGTGCTTTTATGATATGAAAAGTGGTGTTGCTAATCATTGTGATTGCAGGAATCGTGTAGCATGAGATGGGACGGCATTCATGGTGATGTCTGGCCCTTCATGTATTAAGTGGAAAGGTGAGACGTACGGGCTTCGGACGGTAAAACGTGTTACACCTTTGATTGTGTATATCGTTGGTTATGAACCCTTGCATGTGATGGTATATGTGAAATGATAGTGATATATATTGTGATAATGGAATCAACTGTTGTGCTTGATTATTGTGGTAGAATTGATGAATGTTCCGGTAGCCTTTATCTCCGAGCGAGGGAGGTACTTGCCGCTGTCATGACTGAGCGAAGTAACATGCCGCTGTCATTGTCGAAGCGAGGGGTCCTAACATTCCGCTGTTGTATTGGGACCGGAACAGTCACAATTCTAGTGATTAATGTGAAATATTGTGGATATAATTGGAAAAGTGATATCGATCATTATATTGTGAACTGTGGTATTAACCTGGATGCAGGTACATGGAGCTAGTGGGAGTTCCGGTAGTTGTTATATTCGAGCGAGGGAGGTACTTGCCGCTGTCATATGAAGCGATGGTAATATGATATTTGCCGCTGTCATGTCTAAGCGAGGTAACATGCCGCTGTCATTGTCGAAGCGAGGGATATCATATGATGCCGCTATATGTCGAAGCGAGGGGTCCTAAATTCCGCTGCTATAACAGGACCGGAACAACCACAGTATCTATATTGATTGGCGATGGTTCATTCCGCCATATGTATTGATAGCGATGGTTCATGCCGCTATATCGATTGGCGATGGTTCATTCCGCCAGATGTATTGATAGCGATGGTTCATGCCGCTATATTGATTGGCGATGGTTCATTCCGCCATATGTATTGATAGCGATGGTTCATTCGGCTATGTTGTTTGGCGATGGTTCTTGCCGCCGGATATATATTGATAGCGATGTCTCATTCCGCTATTCTATTGGCGATGATTTATGCCGCATGTATATTGATAGCGATGCCTCATTCCGCTATATTGATTGGCGATGGTTCATGCCGCCAGATATATTGATAGCGATGTCTCATTCCGCTACATCTAGGGCGATGGTTCATGCCGCCAGATGTCTATAGCGAAGTTTTATGCCGCTGACTCTATGACGAGGGATTATGCCCCTGATTCTATAGCGACGGGTTATGCCGCTATGCACATGACGCTGGATTACGCCACCTACGAGCGATGGGTGCTGATCGCGTACCACTGTTGGATGACGGAGACAGGTATGCCGCTATATTGATAGCGATGAGGTATGGCATATTACTGTTTATTTAGCACTATTGTGGATAATATGTGTTGATTTGCTATATATGCCATGCATTTGATGATGAGATTATAGATGTCGTGTATTGACAGGTAACGTCGTATGTTTGACAATGTTAATTGAATGTCATGTGTTGACATATGCCGTCACGGGATGACGATGACATAGTTGATGTTCTATGTAGACGTGTAGCGTCGTTTTGATGATTAATACATTTATGTTATGTATTTAGTTGTATAGTTGAGTGCCGATGGTGAGCACATGGTAGAGTCTGGGTCACTAGTTGACGAGACCTTTCGTCGAGCAATGATACCCTTGGGTATGCTCGTTAATCTGGCTAGGGCCAAGTGATTGGTGGTAAGAGTAGTCATTGAGGAAACTACTCGCTTGTGTTGTGATGTAGGGTAGACATGGTTGCACCCACCCTGAGGGTGTGGGATAAGTCTTATCGGATTATGATTGCATCATAAGTGAACAAGGACACCGGGTTGCCCATTGTGCTTGGTATTTTAGAGGTATGTTGGGCGATGACCCGTTACCCTAACGGTTTGTACGGTATGGGATACCGAGGCGGAACATATGGTTTGTTGGTGGACCTGATATGAACCTATGGAGACAGCGCTTTGCTAGCCAGATATCGTAGTGATGATATAGTGTGCTTGTTGGAGCCATGATACTGCTCGTTGGAACCAAGTTTGGCAAATCGTGAGGTGATACGATGTGGATTGTGGTGGACTCTAGTAGTCACCACGTCATTTGAGGTTGAGGTTGTGCATGCCTCACTGAACGTGTATACGTTGATGTTGAATCTTGGTGAGACTTGTCCGGGACAGCTCATAATGTTGAAGTACCAACAAGAGAGTCATCAAGTCGTTGTTGACTCGATCTGGGGAATCCGTGTACTTGGGATGCAATGGGTGTTATTGTATCCAGTTTTTCCGAACGGTGGTTCGAGACTAGTGGAACTCGAGTTCGATAACACTTCCCTTGTGGGGAAGGAGGTAGTATTATACCTATTTGGGAATCTTTGAAGGATTCGGTAAGTTGGTACGTGTGGTGTTGATTTTGGGAATCATGCCGTGTTGTTGATCGTCGATTATCATTCTCCACTGCAATGGAATGGCTCAGAATTAACAGTTGTGTTTGGGGCTTAGGGGTATGTTGTAGATACCCGAGCCAAGTGCATTGAGTATGCATGTGATGTCAGTGCTTAGGCAGGTATACCGGTGGGTGTACGGATGCCAGTTATTGATTTCCTTTTGACAAGCATAGAGTTATGCTACTTTGGATGACTAAATCTCTGATGAGAGATATTGAACACTTTGAGATTGGGAATCTCCATGGCACGATGATTATGAGGCATAATCGTGAGGTTAGTTGACTCCTTTGAGGAGGGATTATCATGTGTGGGTTGAGGTGTTTCATTGTTGGTGTTTTCCTTCGAGTTATGCGATAGCCTTCCCAAGTTTGGATTGTTAAATCCTAGGATTATCAAGGGATGGCAGGAATTCAGATTTATTGGGTGTCGCTGTCGACACAAGCGTTGAGGATGCAATGTGTTTATTGCATGTCCTTCCAAGATTTGAACTCTGTGGAGTCTCGATGGTTTATTTTTGATCAGGATGTGATCCTTGGAATATCCGGAGGTGGACATCTTGTGAGATGTCTTTTGTGTGAATCTGTGGCCGTGAGTTGCCAAATTGAGTTGCAATGATGCAACTGCTCATTTGATGGAGGAGGTTTGGAAGTGGAGACCAGGTTTGGTATGTGTACATCGTGGTATACTAGTGTTCCCTCGTAACGATGTATGTTAGACATCGTGAGTCATGATAGAGATGTCTTTGAATGATATTTACGATGGAATCGGGAGCGATTCGAATCCTTGCAGTTTCAGTTGACTAACTGCTTTTGGACTGTTAGCGTTGAGTTGTGCTGACGCTCTTCGACGTTATGATGGATTTGGAAGTCTATTCCACTCCAGAGTTTGACACGAGGTCAATGTTCTCACGGTTGAGGTGTCATGATGTGTTCTCACTAGTTGTATTAGAACGAAAGATGACTGTCCGATCTACGGTCGTAAGTATTGGTTGTTTTGCCGTCATGAGGGACTGGCTTTTGGGATGAACCACATCGAGGTACGTTTTACCTCTTGGGTAATATGTTGGCTTTGGTATGTCGCTCTGTTTCAGAGTTCGATGTGAGATAAGTATTCTCGAGGTTTTTAAGGCGGTTCTGATATGGTCAGGAATTATGGCTTCATGTTGTTGTGTAGCCTGGGTGTTATGTGATACACCGGTGCTAATTTCGAGGACGAAATTCTTTTAGTGGGGGATATTGTGATGACCTGAGATTAGGGATGTTAATCCCGGAGTGTTAAATAACCCGTAAAGTTGTTTTACGTGGCAATTGGAGTTTAATCGAGGTGTCGGGCCTTCTGGGCTCGTCTATTTGATTAGTTGGGATCATTGGATCCCGAGGTTGAGATCGTATTCTCATTTCGGTGAAAACCTGTGAGTTGGGTTTTTAGTGTGACTCAGAATCTCGGGTGCTGTGTGTGGGCATCGGTAGGGGTTTTTGAGTTAGAGAGAGAGTTTTTGAAAACAGATGATTTTTAATGAATCATGATGTATTTGTGGGGCTATTAGTATTTCGGGGTATTTTTGCTATAAATACCAATTAAACCCGGGATTTTAATTATCGGAACCATTTTCTTCCCCTCCTTCTCTCTCCCCGTAGCCGCGCCATTCTCGATCCCCTTTTGACCCACGCCGCTTCCAGGCGTGCGCCCGCCGCCGTCCGGCCGCCGTTCGGCGCGTCCGACCCGCCGCCGTGTTCTCTTCCAGGCGGTCCTATCCATACCACCAATTTGAAGTTTGGTCGCGATTTGAGCTCGAATTTCTGCTGGAAGCGCTAGGGTTCGAACTGGGTTTCTGTTCGATTTTGTGGCTCGTTTTTGGTACGATTTTTGGGGCTCTTTTTCCAGTGTTTTTGGGGCGTTTTGTACTGCATTTTGTGTCGAAAATTTATGCTTTGTGGTTCAAGGATTTTGGTTGCCAATTGATTCGATTTGAGCGCTGGATTGCATGGTTTGGTTCGAATTTCTTGTGTTGGGCGGGTTAGGGTTCGAAATTTGGGGTTTTGGTTTGGGGATGTTGATTCTTGTTGATAATTAATTAATTTATGGTTTAGATGCTTATTGGGTTCGAATTGAGGAATTGGATTCGAATTTAGGGCTTTAAATTCGAATTTTGGGGGTTTCGCATGTGGGGCGATTATTCATGTTGTTGATTGATTAATTCATGTTTTAAATGAATTATGGTGATTTTTGGATTCGATTTGTGTTGTGAAGGTTCGAGAATTTGTGGGGTATGCTTGAGCGATTTTCGATATTGGTTATTGTCTTGTGTTGACAATATTTTTGAGGGTTAAGGGTGTGCTTGAGCATGAGTTGCATGTTCGTAATTAATTGTGAATTAATTTATCGTGTTAGCACATCGTTCCTCGGAGCATGGAACTCGAGCAAGGTTTGGCTCGGACTTCGGAGATTTAAGGTACGTGCGACGTACGAGCATTACCTTATGTGATAGCAATTGTGAAATGAATAATGTGTTGTAATTGCATTAGATGGTTGTGGGTATGGCTATATATACATATATGTGTCGATATGACTATGGAAGACCTAGTCTTGATATCGCTGCCACAAGTGTACGTAATACTAGAATAGTATGACCTTATAAGAGGTATGGGGTACTGGGTTTATGTGACTATTGTAAGACATGTGAGATGTCTAAGTATAAATGAGAATTTGTAAAATAAAGGGTAGGGCATTTGAGATGCCTGAGAATGATCGTGGGATCATGTATTCGTGATGAGACATGTGAGATGTCTTCGTTAGAAGACATGTGAGATGTCTAAGTGAAATAGAGTATTTGTAAAATAAAAGCTAGGCATTTGAGCTATCTGTGATTGGTAGCAAAGTTGAAAATCAGCGTTAGATATTGAGATATCTATGTTTGCTTGTATAATGAATTTGGAATCATTAACTATTGATACTTGGGAATCAGGCATGCTATGAATTAAATCAATGTGTTGATTTACTGATTTATGAGATTTGATGAGTTTGATGATTGTGAGAACAGGGACAGTACACGGAATCCCGGATGAGGATGTTGCCATCCAGGGAGTATCATTTAAATTCATTAATATTTACTTGTGTTGTAAATTATGAATTTCATTAGTGTGATTATGAGATTTTGTATATTGGTATGCTCACCCCGTTGGGGGCTGTCTCTGTTGGGGCAGGTGAACAGGTGCATCGATGGCTATGGAGCTGGGCTCGAGCTGTTGATTGGATGTACTCACAGGATCGTGGTACCAGGGCTTGATGGAGCACGGTATCGTATAGAGTACTTATATACACCCGGGATTTATATACACATTTATGATGCTCGCATGTGAGCACGGATATTCTTGTATATGGGTTGTATATAAAGGCATGAGCCTTTCTCTCTTTCATTATATATTGCATGCAATTGTGGTAGAATTGCTAATGATATGAGAATCGTTAGTGTATTGTGTGGGTGTTGAGACCCATTTGTGTCGTCATGTGTAAGGACCCCAAGCCCTTAAACCTTTATTAGTGTATTAACCACTATGTGTGGTACATGCTTTCTATAAATGTCAATCGGGAAGCTCTGATGATACTTAATCATTGCCTGTCAATAAAAGACTCATATGTTTGCCCTTTACCAACCCCTTGGTGCCACTTTTCACATTGTAAACCTTTACAAAAATTTGGGCAGAGTCTCCCCATAAATAGAGCTATCCCAAAACAGAGTACAACACATAACAAAATTCCCGGCCAGGGAACACATAATACTCAACAGAAAGCAGTAATACAAGTAGATTTCCCAGCCAGGGAAGACACCACACATAGGTCAACAAAAGTGGGTTCCAACACCCACATAATACACCAATGACTCTCATATCATTCTAGCAATTCAACCTAATTGCATGCAACCTTAAATGAAAGAGAGAAAGGCTCATGCCTTTATATACAATCCATATACAAGTATAATCGTGCTCACATGCGAGCATCATGAATATGAATATGTATAAATCCTCAGGTGTATATATAGGTACTCTATACGATACCGTGCTCCATCAAGCCCTGGTACCACGATCCTGGGAGTACCTCAAATCAACAGCTCGAGCTCAGCTCCATAGCCATCGATGTACCTGTCCACCTGTCCCAACAGAGACAGCCCCCAACGGGGTGAGCATACCAATACACAAAATCCCATAATCATAATAATGAAATTCATAATTTACAACAAAGGTAAATGCTAATGAATTTAAATGATACTCCCTGGATGGCAACATCCTCATCCGGGATTCCGTGTACTGTCCCTGTTCTCACAACATCAAACTCATCAAATCTCATAAATCAGTAAATCAACACATTGATTTACACATCGCATGCCTGATCCTCGAATATCAACATATAGTGATTACAAATTCATTAAACATGCAATTACAGATATCACAATATCTAATACTGATTTCACAACCTTGCTATCAATCACAGATAGCTCAAATGCCTTAGCATTTATTTTACCATTCCTTCATTATACTTAGACATCTCAAGTGTCTTATAATGAATACATGAGTCTACAAACCTAGACATCTCAAATGTCTCATAATGAGTACATGATTCTACGAACCTAGACATCTCAAATGTCTTACGAAGAATGCATGATTCTACAAACCTAGACATCTCAAATGTCTCATAATATAGTCATATAAACCCAGTACCCCATATATCATGCAAGAGTCATCCTACTCTAGTGTCACGCACGCTACAAGCGGCGATATCAAGATTTGGGTCATTCCTTGGCTATATCAACATATATGTATAACCATACGCAAAACATTCAATGCAATCAAAAACACCTTATGCATTTCACATATATATAGTAATGCTCGTACGTCGCACGTACCTTAAATCTCCGAAGTCCGAGCCAAGCCTTGCTCGAGTTCCATGCCCCGAGGAATGATGTGCTAACACGATAAACAATTCACCATTATTTACGAACATGTAACCTATGCTCAAGCACACCCATATCCCTCACAACATTGTCAATACACGACAATTATCCTCTTAAAAGACCCGGGGCAGGGTACATGCAGGGAAGGAATAAATGAGACAATCGAAATTTGTTCAAGAATGCCCTACAAAAATCGAACCTCAATCTCACAATTTCGAACCCAATTAAATACCATAACTCATCTAAAATGTCAATTAAGCTATCCAAGCAAGAATCAACATCCCTTGACAAAAACTCCCCATTTTCGAACTCAACCCCCATAATTTCGAATCCAAACAAGCCCTTAAATTCAAACCCTTAAAATCCTTCAAATTCGAACCAAAGCTTTTCAATTCGATCTCAATCAAGCATCATAATACTCTTAAAACATGCAATAATCGATCAATTGCACGAAATAACACCCATGCCAAAAACCCCCAAATAATTCGAAAATTAAACCCTACGAAATTGGGGAAATTCGAACAATAAAGGCATGGAAATACATGAAAAAGACGAACAAGGGGGTAGGGAGGTTACCCAACGAAAATCGGAAGCAAAATCGGACGAAATCCGATGAACCCTAACTTTTGGGGATCGACGCATTCCAGCCAAATTCGACTCCAAGACGCGACGAAATCTTCAATTGATGGAGGGGAAAGAAGCGCCTCGTCGAGACGAAGACGGCGGTAGGTCGCACGCCCCGAACGGCGGCCGGACGGCGGCTGGCGGAGCGCCTGAAACGGCGGGGGTCCTGTAGCAGACGGGAATCGCGCGGGAGAGAGAGGGAGGAAAACTTTGGGGCTTAAATGAAATTCTCTTAAAATCTTGGGTTCAAATGGTATTTATAGCAAAAATACCCCGAAAAATTAATAGCCCCACAAATACATCATGATTCCTTAAAAATCATCTGTTTTCAAAAACTCTCTCTCTAACTCCAAAACCCTCTACCGGTGCTCACCCAGCACCCGAGATCCCGAGACACATAAAAAACCCAACTCTTAGGTTTTACACCGTAATGTGAATACAATCTCAACCTCTGGATCCAACGATCCCAACTGCCCAAATAAACGAGCCCAGAAGGCCCAATACCTCGATTAAATCCCAAATCGCCACGTAAAACCACTTTAGGGATTATTAATACTACGGGATTAACACCTATAATCCCTGGTCATCACAATATCCCCCACTAAAAGAATTTCGTCCTCGAAATTAGCACTGGTGTATCGCGTAACACCCAGGCTACACAACAACATGAAGCCAGAACCTCGATTCTTGACCATATCAGAATCGTATTAATAAACGCGAGGATACTTACCTCTCATCTAATCTCTGAAACAGAGCGACATACCATGACCAACATAACACCCAAGAGGTAAAACGTACCTCGATGCGGGTCATCCCAGAAGTCAGCCTCTCATGACTGCAAATCAACCAATACTTACGACTGTAGATCGGACAGTCATCCTTTGATCTAATACAACAGTACGAACACATCCTGAATGACACCTCAACCGTAAGAACGTTGACCTCGTGTCAAACTCTGGAGTGGAATAGACTTCCAAATCCATCATAACGTCGAAGAGCGTCAGCACAACTCAACGCTAACAGTCCAAAAGCAGTTAGTCAACTGAAACTGCAAGGATTCGAATCGCTCTTGATTCTATCGTAGATATCATCCAATGATATTTTACTATGACTTACGATGTCTAACATACATCGTTACGAGGGGAAACACTAGTACAACCACGGTGTACACATACCAAACCTGGTTTCCACTTTCAAACTTCCTCCATCGAAGGAGTAGTCGCCTCATTGCAACTTAATTTGGGCAACTCACGGCCACAAATTCAAACAAAAGACATCTCACAAGATGTCCACCTCCGGATGTTCCAAGAATCACGTCCTGATCATAAATAACAACCGAGACTCCGCAGAGTTTACATTTCTAAAGGGGCATGCAATAAACCCATTGCATCCGCAACGCTTGTGTCGTCAGCGACACTCAACCAATCCGAAATCCTGCCATCCCTTGAAAATCCTCGGATTTAACAATCCAAACTTGGGAAGGCTGTCGCATAACTCGAAGGAAAACACCAACAAGGGAAGTACCTTAACCCTCACAAGAAAATCCCTCTTCAAGGGAGTCAACTAACTTTACGATTGTTCCTCATAATCATCGTGCCATGGAGATTCCCAATCTCAAGGTGTTCCATATCTCTCATTAGAGATTTAACCATCCCAAAAATAGCATAACTCTATGCTTAACAGAGAGGAAATCAATAACTGGCATCCGTATACTCACCGGTATACCTGCCTAAGCACTGATATCGCATGCATACTCAATGCACTCGGCTCGGGTATCTACCACATATCCCTAAGCCCCAAACACAACCGTCAATTCTGAGTCATTCCTTACTCAGTGGAGGATGAAAATCGACGATTAACAATACACGGTGTGATTCCCAAGATCAACACCACTTGCACCAACTTACCGAATCTTTCAAGATTCCCAAATAGGTATAATACTACCTCCTTCCTCGCAAGGGAAATGCCATCGAACTCGAGATCCACAAGTCTCGAACCATCGTTCGGAAAAACTGGATATAATAACACCCATTGTATCCCAATACACGGGTTCCTTTAGATTGAGTCAATAACAACCTGATGACTCTCTTGTTGGTACTCCAACATCCTGAGCTGTCCCAGACAAGTCTCCAAGATTTAAACATAAACGTATACACGTTTCAGCGAGGCATGAACAACCTTAACCTCAATGACATGGTGACTACTAGAGTCCACCACAATCCTCATCGTATCACCTTACGATTGCCAAACTTGGTTCCAACGAGCAGTATAACAGCTCTAGCAAGCCCATCATGGTGCTACACACACGCGGCAGATAACCTAGTCTCTGCCTCTTTAGGTTTACCTCAAACCTACCAATAAGACGGACGTTTCCACATGGTATAACATACTATGGGAGAAAACTCAATAGAGTAGTGGGTCTTTATCCAACATTCCTCAATGCCGATACACCCTGGACACTCCAATGTCCCTATGTACTTAACATAACCTGATCCTACTCCCTTAGGACACATCCTACACCCTCAAGGGTGGTGTGATCATGTCTACCACATGTCACATCGACAGAAAGCGAGTACTTTCCTCCATGATTACTCCTGTCGTCAAATCACATGGCCAAAAGCCATTCCAACGAGCATACTTCTAGGGTATCACCACTCGTAAAATGATTACCCCCAAACATAAGCTGCGGTACAATCACATGTACAGCGCATCCATCCATTCCTCGAGCAACCCGCTCGGTATATGGGTCACGTCCATCGGTGTCGCACACACCACCTTGTGCCCAGTACTGGCACCCAAGGCATACTACTGAATACGTATACTCAACGCATCGATCATCGTAACGATGATGCATGTCTAATAAGACATCTCCTACACCATCGTCATCGTCATCCCGTGACGACACATGCCAACTCATGGCATCTAAAACATTGCCCACTAGTGACGATACATGTACATCAGCGTATGTCATCCACTATCATGCTAGTAAAATAGGCATAATAAAACATGTATATCAATGCATGCCAGCTACAATAAAGCTAATAAAATAGCAATATCTCATACCTCATCGCTAGCAATATAGCGTCATACCTGTCTCCGTCGCTCAATAATAGTGCGTAATCAGCACCCATCGCTCGAAGGCGGCAAAATCCTGTGCTGAGTACATAGCGGCAAAATCCCTCGCTATAGAATCGACGGCATGACACCTCGTCATATAATAAGTGGCATGAAACCTCGCTATACACCTGAGTATGAATCATCGTCCACATAGTAGCGGAAAGAGGCATCGCTATCAATACACCTGGCGGAATGAACCATCGCCATAGATATAGCGGAATGAACCATCGCTATAAATACTCCTGGCGGAATGAACCATCGCCAATCAATATAGCGGAATGAACCATCGCTATCAATACACCTGGCGGAATGAACCATCGCCAATAGATATAGCGGAATGAACCGTCGCTATAAATACACCTGGCGGAATGAACCATCGCCAATAGATATAGCGGAATGAACCGTCGCTATAAATACACCTGGCGGAATGAACCATCGCCAATAGATATAGCGGAATGAACCATCGCTATCAATACACCTGGCGGAATGAACCATCGCCAATAGATATAGCGGAATGAACCATCGCTATCAATACACCTGGCGGAATGAACCATCGCCAATAAATATAGCGGAATGAACCGTCGCTATAAACCGTGTCCTCATAGAGAAATGAATATAAATCGACACAGCGGGACACATCACCGCTATCATCCGTGTCATCACATAGGAATGAATCATCATCCTAACAAGCGGCATCTCATCCTCGCTTCTTCATACAAGCGGTATCTCATCCTCGCTTCGTATGGCATACCCCGCCTCCATGTGCAAGCGAGCATCCCTGCCCGCTCCACATTTTTAGCGGTACAAGCATAAGCTTCTTCATACAAGCGGTATATCATCCTCGCTTCGTATGGAATACCCCGCCTCCATGTGCAAGCGAGCATCCCTGCCCGCTCCACATTTTTAGCGGTCAAGCATAAGTATAAAAATTCTCACTGTCATAAGCAGGACTCCTGGAATGCATAATCATCATTCCTTTTTATACTCCATATTTCCTGTAACCTGCAACCATCAGGGTTAACAACAATAGCCATATACGCTATGCATCCACATTCAATTCATAATAAAAACACATTATGAGAATGTATGGTTTCACAAATAAATGTCATGATATCCTTCTTTAAATCCTTATTTCATCCTGAGCCCTTATCATTAGTACATTTTAATGCTTCTTGCTACTCCAGGAAAGCGGAATTCTTCCTCGCTTCCACTGGACTTTAGCGTTGCTACTCCATGTAAGCGGAACTCTTCATCGCTTCCAATGGACTTTAGCGTTGCTACTCCATATAAGCGGGACTCTTCATCGCTTCATATGGACTTTAGCATAAGCCATTAAAATCCTTACTAAGATAACTTTGACTCAAGACATGCATATGCAAAAACAATGCACAATAACATATATCATAACCTCAATGCACCACTTTGCATTCATCATGTGTCAACAAGACAACGTAAAATACATGTTACCTCGGAAATATCCCTTTATCTGATTTTCTTAAAACCAGCTGCCTTGGCACATAACACACGGAGTGCCAGACATCCCCATAAATGTCATCCTATCGTGTTCCACACGATTCCTGCAACCACAATGGTTAGCAATACCACTTTTCATATCATAAGAGCACATAAACAATGTGTTATGTCATACAACATTAATGCCATCATGCATAAATATGTGCTATCAATAACTTCCTAGGCCCTTAACAGCCCCAATGAGCAACCACTGCTCTGATACCACTAATGTAAGGACCCCAAGCCCTTAAACCTTTATTAGTGTATTAACCACTATGTGTGGTACATGCTTTCTATAAATGTCAATCGGGAAGCTCTGATGATACTTAATCATTGCCTGTCAATAAAAGACTCATATGTTTGCCCTTTACCAACCCCTTGGTGCCACTTTTCACATTGTAAACCTTTACAAAAATTTGGGCAGAGTCTCCCCATAAATAGAGCTATCCCAAAACAGAGTACAACACATAACAAAATTCCCGGCCAGGGAACACATAATACTCAACAGAAAGCAGTAATACAAGTAGATTTCCCAGCCAGGGAAGACACCACACATAGGTCAACAAAAGTGGGTTCCAACACCCACATAATACACCAATGACTCTCATATCATTCTAGCAATTCAACCTAATTGCATGCAACCTTAAATGAAAGAGAGAAAGGCTCATGCCTTTATATACAATCCATATACAAGTATAATCGTGCTCACATGCGAGCATCATGAATATGAATATGTATAAATCCTCAGGTGTATATATAGGTACTCTATACGATACCGTGCTCCATCAAGCCCTGGTACCACGATCCTGGGAGTACCTCAAATCAACAGCTCGAGCTCAGCTCCATAGCCATCGATGTACCTGTCCACCTGTCCCAACAGAGACAGCCCCCAACGGGGTGAGCATACCAATACACAAAATCCCATAATCATAATAATGAAATTCATAATTTACAACAAAGGTAAATGCTAATGAATTTAAATGATACTCCCTGGATGGCAACATCCTCATCCGGGATTCCGTGTACTGTCCCTGTTCTCACAACATCAAACTCATCAAATCTCATAAATCAGTAAATCAACACATTGATTTACACATCGCATGCCTGATCCTCGAATATCAACATATAGTGATTACAAATTCATTAAACATGCAATTACAGATATCACAATATCTAATACTGATTTCACAACCTTGCTATCAATCACAGATAGCTCAAATGCCTTAGCATTTATTTTACCATTCCTTCATTATACTTAGACATCTCAAGTGTCTTATAATGAATACATGAGTCTACAAACCTAGACATCTCAAATGTCTCATAATGAGTACATGATTCTACGAACCTAGACATCTCAAATGTCTTACGAAGAATGCATGATTCTACAAACCTAGACATCTCAAATGTCTCATAATATAGTCATATAAACCCAGTACCCCATATATCATGCAAGAGTCATCCTACTCTAGTGTCACGCACGCTACAAGCGGCGATATCAAGATTTGGGTCATTCCTTGGCTATATCAACATATATGTATAACCATACGCAAAACATTCAATGCAATCAAAAACACCTTATGCATTTCACATATATATAGTAATGCTCGTACGTCGCACGTACCTTAAATCTCCGAAGTCCGAGCCAAGCCTTGCTCGAGTTCCATGCCCCGAGGAATGATGTGCTAACACGATAAACAATTCACCATTATTTACGAACATGTAACCTATGCTCAAGCACACCCATATCCCTCACAACATTGTCAATACACGACAATTATCCTCTTAAAAGACCCGGGGCAGGGTACATGCAGGGAAGGAATAAATGAGACAATCGAAATTTGTTCAAGAATGCCCTACAAAAATCGAACCTCAATCTCACAATTTCGAACCCAATTAAATACCATAACTCATCTAAAATGTCAATTAAGCTATCCAAGCAAGAATCAACATCCCTTGACAAAAACTCCCCATTTTCGGACTCAACCCCCATAATTTCGAATCCAAACAAGCCCTTAAATTCAAACCCTTAAAATCCTTCAAATTCGAACCAAAGCTTTTCAATTCGATCTCAATCAAGCATCATAATACTCTTAAAAACATGCAATAATCGATCAATTGCAACGAAATAACACCCATGCCAAAAACCCCCCAAATAATTCGAAAATTAAACCCTACGAAATTGGGGAAATTCGAACAATAAAGGCATGGAAATACATGAAAAAGACGAACAAGGGGGTAGGGAGGTTACCCAACGAAAATCGGAAGCAAAATCGGACGAAATCCGATGAACCCTAACTTTTGGGGATCGACGCATTCCAGCCAAATTCGACTCCAAGACGCGACGAAATCTTCAATTGATGGAGGGGAAAGAAGCGCCTCGTCGAGACGAAGACGGCGGTAGGTCGCACGCCCCGAACGGCGGCCGGACGGCGGCTGGCGGAGCGCCTGAAACGGCGGGGGTCCTGTAGCAGACGGGAATCGCGCGGGAGAGAGAGGGAGGAAAACTTTGGGGCTTAAATGAAATTCTCTTAAAATCTTGGGTTCAAATGGTATTTATAGCAAAAATACCCCGAAAAAATTAATAGCCCCACAAATACATCATGATTCCTTAAAAATCATCTGTTTTCAAAAACTCTCTCTCTAACTCCAAAACCCTCTACCGGTGCTCACCCAGCACCCGAGATCCCGAGACACATAAAAAACCCAACTCTTAGGTTTTACACCGTAATGTGAATACAATCTCAACCTCTGGATCCAACGATCCCAACTGCCCAATAAACGAGCCCAGAAGGCCCAATACCTCGATTAAATCCCAAATCGCCACGTAAAACCACTTTAGGGATTATTAATACTACGGGATTAACACCTATAATCCCTGGTCATCACATCATGTGTGTGGTGTCTTCCCTGGCTGGGAATTTACCTTGTGTATTTTATTCTGTTGAGTATTGTGTATTCCCTGGCCGGGAATTATATTATGTGATGTGCTTGTGTTTTGGGATAGCTCTATTTATGGGGAGACTCTGCCCAAATTTTTATAAAAACCCACAATGCAAAAGGGCACCAAGGGGTGGTAAAAGGCGATCATGTGAGTCTAATTGTGGGTAGAGATGATCTTAATGTTGTATATTAAAGAAATTTTGTAGTTACCATTCAATGGTAAAGTATCATCTGAGCTTCCCGATTGGCTTTTAATGAAAGCATGTGCCACACATAGTGGTTAATACACTAATTAAGGGTTAAGGGCTTGGGGTCCTTACACGAGGGGTGGGAGCGCCGCATGTCACATTTGAGCGTGGTTATCATATAGGGCGAGGAAAGGGTATTTGCCGCTCAATGAGAGGCGAGGGGTGGGAGTCCCGCATGTCCATTGAAGCGAGGTTATCCTATGCCGCCTATATGTAAATAAGCGAGGGGCATTAAAATACATTGTGATGGACAGACTAGGGATTGGTGATCAGTATTTGGTATGATGAGCTGGTATATGTCATGACATGTTTTGACCATTAAAAAAATAATCTGTTGATTATACTCATGAGTTATGGTACAGGGACAACTAAACGGGAAGCGTTTGAAATGCATGGGGAAAAACATGAAGTGTTTTATTATGATTATGCATTTACGCTTTAATCTTCATATTGTGTTGAATATGAATGATTATTATTGCTCATGTTTGGGGGTTGTCCTTGTAGGTACCTTTTGGCATGATAGAAGGACTTGAACGGGTTGAGGTGGTGAGCCTTGTGGAGAATTCTTTTGAAGCAGAAAGGACAGGATTATTTTGGATAGTATCTACTCTAGGAGTAGTATAAAACTATAGTTGAACACATTCATTGATTGGAATGTAATTAATCCTTTTGGTAGTCCTTATTTTGGCATTAATGCTTAAGCTCATAGACTCAACACGTTCTTTTACACTCTGATCTTTTATATTAGCTCTATTATGCCTTGATTCCGCACTTAAGGATTAGGGTCCTTACTAAATGGATAACAATATGCATGGTAAAATAGTATTTGAGTCAAATGGTTATACATTGGGAACCATACGGTGCCGCTACTGAGCGAGCAATGATTTGGGATGATATCGCCGTTGAGCGACCATCGGTTATGACGCCGCTATTGTTGAGCGTGCGCGAGGTTTAGTATGCCGCCATTGTGGAGCGAGCAATGAAACATGAATATGGAATTATTGGTTAGATATACGTGATATCTATGGTCTTTTACATTATGTTTTTACCATATTGATCATGGAACTGGCATGACAGAACGGTATTAGTTAATCTATGTGACGATTAACTGGCTTTGGGAATTTGATGAGTTTTGGTTATTTTGAGAACAGGGACAATACAGGGGATCCCGGATGAGGGGTGTTACCATCCAGGGAGTATCATTTAAATTATAGCATTTACATTCTGTATTTGAATTGCAATGTTATGCTTATTAGATTGGTGGTATCGGTATGCTCACCCCGTGTGGGGGCTTGTCTCTGTTGGGGCAGGTAACACAGGTGCAGTGATGTGACTAGAAATAGACACATCTATTACGCTTAATTGTCTACGATTTTGGTATATTTTGATGGATAAATTGATACATATACTACCTAATCATATATTTGTGTAAATGTAGGGAAAGGTGAAGAAATCAAGCTAAAATGATGAAAGAATCAATAAAGTTGAAGAAAAGAGGAAAAAATCGGAATCCAAGACACATGTTGCTCCTTTCTCCTCAAATTTCTATATGTTCCAGCCATGTTTGGAAATATGGTCCATATAAAGTTGTAGAACTTTGAGTTATCTTCGCGGTGGACAGCTGACTCGTCGAATTCGGAGTTCGTATGTGAAAGTTATGGCCAAAATACAAAAACTCGCCAGAAAATGGAAAATCAGGCGTAAAGACGCCATTTCTAGGCGTACCTACGCCAGTGCTACGGGAATTTAGGCGTAGTTACGCCATTCTAGGCGTACCTACGCCAGTGCTACGGGAATTAGGAGTAGTTACGCCATTTTAGGCGTAATTACGCCAAATGATTTTGGAACGTTAAAAATTCTTGATTTCTTTCCTTTCCCATGGATTTTACCCTACTCCATCAGCCTCCATACTTCATATACAACGATTTTACCTCATATTAAGGATAATTTCATACCTTAGAATATTTTTTTAGTTTTAGATATTTCTCTTCTTTGAATTTGTGAAGAACGCTTGAAGAACGAGAACGGAATCGACAGCCGGAATCGTGACTATTCTTAGTAATTTTTTCCTTTGTTATTTTAATGTTTTCGAATAATATGTTGTTGATTTTTAGATTCAATTATGCTAGGCTAAAACTCTTCGATTCTTGGTTGAAGGGATACCTGCTTTTGGAATTGAACCTTTTATGAAAATTTGGTTTGATTGTTATAAATATATTTCAATTTCAATTTGTTTCTTAAATTCGAATTCATGATTGTTGTGTTTGTGTATTAGACCGATCACCTAATATTCAATTTGCATAA